>VWZV01001574.1:0-24145 GCA_013397155.1 Irena cyanogastra | reverse complement strand
GGATGAGGTGGGGTTTGGGATGAAGTGGGGTTTGGGATGAGGTGGATTTGGATGAGGTGGGTTTGGATGAGGTGGGGTTTGGGATGAGATGGGATTTGGATGAGGTGGGTTTGGATGAGGTGGGTTTGGGATGAGGTGGGGTTTGGGGATGGTGGGGTGAGATGAGTTTTAGGGCTGGTGTGATGAGATGAGGTTTGGGGATCATGGGATGAGGTGGAGTTGGGAGGAATGGTGGGATGAGGTGAGGTTTGGAATGAGGTGAGGTTTGGGGTTGGGTTTGGGGATGAGGTGAAGTTTGGGGTTGGTGGGATGAGGGTTTGAGGATGGTGGTGGGATAAGGTGGGTTTAAGGGCTGTTGGGATGAGGTGGGTTTGGGAATTATAGGGTGAGATGGGTTTTAGGGCTGGTGGGATGAATTGGGTTTGGGAATGTTAGGGTGAGATGGGTTTTAGGGCTGGTGGGATGAGGTGGGGTTGAGGGGATGAGGTGAGGTTTGAGGATCATGAGATGAGGTGGGGTTTGGGATGAGGTGAGGTTTGGGGATCATGAGATGAGGTGAGATTTGGGGATCATGGGATGAGATGAGGTTTGGGAATGATGGGGTGAGATGAGTTTGAGGGCTGATGGGATGAGGTGGGGTTTGGGAATGATGGGGTGAGATGAGTTTGAGGGCTGATGGGATGAGGTGGGTTTGGGATGAGTTGGGGTTTGGGGGTGAGGTGGGGTTTGGGATGAGATGAGTTTTAGGGCTGCTGGGATGAGGTGGGTTTGGGGTCATCAGAGTCCCTGTCCAGCTGGAGCAGACACAGAAAGGTCACTGGGGTGAGCTGCCCGTCACAAAGCCACCCACTTGTTCTCCAGGCCAAAAACACTGCCCACAGGAATTTATTGCCTGGATAAATGATCTCACTCAGTTAATTCCAGTTCTGTAGCAGTCAGTTCTCTTTCTTTGGGACTGTGGGAGCTGTTGGAGCAGTGTGGAGCTGTTGAAGCCTTTATCTCCTCCCATTCCTGTAGAATAGTTTGTCTTACTGCTGTCCTCACCAAAAATCCACCAGTGCCATTCTCCAAGTGCAGAATATTCAAATCCATATTCCCAAACTGCTTTTCTAGGACATCTACAGCAGCCTTCTGTTTGCCTTCCAGAGAGAATTGCCTGTCTCTAGATAGTTTCTATCTTCTATTTGGGGTTTTGTTTAGTCCTGGAGTCTGTGCCAGTCACTAGCAGCTTTATGAACCTTAAAGTCCTCCAGAAAAATCCCCAGCTCCTTCCCCCTCCTCACTGGAGCAGTGCAGTGCTGGGGAAGCAATTGCTGCTGTCCCTGTACTTGCTGAAATGTGCACTGGACACAGCCATGGAGGGGCTGGAGAACTGCTGGGAGTTTAATTTTGGGCCACCCCCTGTGACTGAGGAGTGGCTGGAGATCACAGAATCATGGAATGGTTTGGGCTGGAAAGGCCCTTAAAGCCCATCCAGTGCCACCCCCTGCCACGGGCAGGGACACCTTCCAGTGTCCCAGGCTGCTCCCAGCCCAGTGCTTGGACAGTTCCAGAGATCCAGGGGCAGCCACAGCTTCTCTGGGAATCCCATCCCAGCCCCTCACCACCCTTCCAGGGAAGAATTCCCTCCCAATATCCCATCTAGCCCAGCCTTCTGACAGTTTGAAGCCATTCCCCCCTGTCCTGTCCCTCCAGGCCCTTGTCCCAAGTCCTTCTCCAGGTCTCTTCTCCCTGACTCCATTTTCTGTGGAGTGCAGGAGCAGAGCTCAGATTTTCATGGTGGTTGCTCCCAGTTACACCAGTTCCTGGTCAGGGCAATGCTCTCTGTGTTGTGCTGAGCTGGGACAACCTGGAACTCCTCCTCTTTCTTCTCCTCTTCCTCCTTTTCCTCCTCCTCTTCTGCCTCCCAGAGTACAAACCCCCAGTTCATCCCGCACTTCACCCCATGGTGGGATCTTCTGGAGATCCAGAGCCCTGGCTCCAGTGATGCTGTAAAACCTGAGACAGAGCCATCTCTGCTCCCAACAGCCCCAGTTTGTGTTTGTTGCTTCTTCTGCCTCACTTTGTGAGGCACCACAACGCTCCTGAGTGGTGCTGTGTAAATAAATAGCAACACCCAGGGCTGTGCTGGCGGCAGTTCCTGCTGTGCTGGCTGGAAACAGCTGCTGCAGCCACCCCACATCCCCATGGAACACTGCAGCAAATCCCTGTGCAATGCTGCAGCCAATCCCTGTGCAATACTGCAGCAATTCCCCATGGAATACTGCAGCCAATCCCTGTGCAATACTGCAGCAATTCCCGTGGAATACTGCAGCCAATCCCTGTGCAATACTGCAGCAATTCCCCATGGCAAACTGCAGCCAATCCCTGTGCAATACTGCAGCAATTCCCCATGGAACACTGCAGCAAATCCCTGTGCAATACTGCAGCCAATCCCTGTGCAATACTGCAGCAATTCCCCATGGAACACCGCAGCAAATCCCTGTGCAATACTGCAGCAAATCCCCATGGAATACTGCAGCAAATCCTTGTGCAATGCTGCAGCAAATCCCTGTGCAATACTGCAGCAAATCCCCATGGAATACTGCAGCCAATCCCTGTGCAATACTGCAGCAATTCCCGTGGAATACTGCAGCCAATCCCTGTGCAATACTGCAGCAATTCCCCATGGAACACTGCAGCAAATCCCTGTGCAATACTGCAGCAAATCCCCATGGAATACTGCAGCAATTCCCCATGGAACACTGCAGCAAATCCCTGTGCAATACTGCAGCAAATCCCCATGGAATACTGCAGCAAATCCTTGTGCAATGCTGCAGCAAATCCCTGTGCAATACTGCAGCAATTCTCCATTCAATACTGCAGCAATTCCCCATGGAATACTGCCACAAATCCCTGTGCAATACTGCAGCAATTCCCCATGGAATACTGCCACAAATCTCTGTGCAATACTGCAGCAATTCCCCATGCAATACTGCAGCAATTCTCCTGCTTCACGCTGAAATCCTCGAACGGCTGCTTGCTCTAAAAGCCAGTGAAGGGTTGTCTGGTCTAAGCAAGTGAAAAATGAGGGCTGGTGAACTACAGGTGTGAGTTAGGCTGATCTCTTGGAATTAATTTCAACTAAGTGACACGTTCCATAGTTCTCTGACGTCGGACAAGCTATAAAAGCCATAGGACAAGCTATAAAAAGCAGCATTAAGGTTTGCAGTTCCTTGTTCCAAAATGAGCCCAATTCAGCCAGAGGAGGATTAGCTGTACCCAGGTACCAGGGATTGTCCTGGGAGCAGGCACCAGCTGAGCCACAGACTGCAGGGGACAAGGAACCAGAGACTCTGGTCTGGCTGATGATGGAAACTTTCAGTTGTGTCCTGGAAAGGAACCTTTGAATGCTTTTATGCCAGGTTTTTCCTGGAGACGCTGTTTTCTCACATGGGCCTGGAGTGCGAGGACACAGGGAATGGCTCCCGACTGCCAGAGAGCAGGGCTGGGTGGGATATTGGGGAGAAATTCTTCCCTGGGAGGGTGGGGAGGGGCTGGGATGGAATTCCCAGAGCAGCTGTGGCTGCCCCTGGATCCCTGGCAGTGCCCAAGGCCAGGTTGGACAGGGCTTGGAGCAGCCTGGGACAGGGGAAGGTGTCCCTGCCATGGCAGGGGTGGCACTGGATGAGCTTTAAGGTCCTTTCAATCCAAACCATGCTGGGATTCTATTTCAGACTATTTCTACTTTCAGAAATTGTATTTCCCCCATTGAATCACAGTCCTGGGAAGCCCCCTACAGTGCACATATTAAATATGGGAAACAATTAATTCAAGCCCAGAACTTGTGCTTGTTTTCACCAGGTAGCGCCAATGTGTTTGTTACATGGAGAGCACTGGAGTGTGACTTTTAATTCCTCCTTCCAGATGTGAAAGCATCCTCACTGCTCAGCAGATGTTGCTTCTTAGCTAACATTTGCCATCATTGCAGCAAAACTTTTCTGAAGTCAAGGTTTAGGTGGTTCATAGGAAAGAAATAAGGAGTTCCGCTTGTTGACAGGCTTGTGCTACACTAAAAATCTGGAATCTCTTGGACTTTTCTTACCAATAAACAGCTGTGAGTGGTGCAGGTGAGTCTGTGAGAACCCCAGGGAGGGCTGGAGCTGTGCTAGGGCTTGGGATGGAGCTCAGGGAAAGGTTCTTCCCTCCCAAGAGTGCTGGGCACTGCCCACTGTCAGCAACTTTTCTGCTGCTTCTTTCTTCTTGCAACATCAGCTTTTTATCTACAAAGATGGATGCAGCTTTATTACAAAGGTGACCTAGTTCTTTAGTTGCAGAAGGTTAGGCTGGTTCATTTAGTGCATGTCCATTTTCCTGTAAATGTGACCCTACAGTCAGGTTATTAACCCAAAAGGAAACAGGACAGGGTTTTGTGTGGGAAGGATGTTCCCAACAATGCTCATGTCTGAGATTCCTGAACGTGGGATTTGGATTTTGCCAGCAACCCCTAAACTATTGTGGCTTCTGCTCTTCAATTTCATTTGGCTCTTAAGGAAACTCCAAAATACAGATCCATTCCTGACTCTCTTCTGTCCTCAAAGTTACTTTTAAAGAAACAGCAGAGATTAGTGAACAGCTCTTACACAACAGTTATGTGTGTATATATATATTACTTGACTTAATTCTGTGAAATCTAATTAAAGACTGAGTGTATATTTGTATTTCAGTATATTATTAACTTGCTAATAAAAGCCATTTCCAGATTTGTATTTTTCCATGAGGACCAGGTTTCTGAAAAAAAACCCCAACCCCAGCTATAGTGCCTGCTGCTCTTGAAAAGTGTGTTTTGGGTTTATCTGTGTTTCCAGGTAACTGGAGCTTGTAGACAAGCAGTGTTTGCTTCTGTTTTAAATTAATTTAACCTAATCAGTGGCAAGGTCTGGTGCCTTCTCTTGTTTATAGAATTTTGAAGCAGTGCAATGAGCAATCTCTTCAGAAAGCTTCTTTTCAAGTTTTTGCTTCCCACTTCCATTCCCCTCCACTTAACAGGACTCGTGGGAGGGGAAAGGTTTCCACACGTGGTTCAGGACACTGTGGGTGAGCTGGGTCAGGTGCCAGCTCCCACCAGCCTGCCAAGGGACAAGGACATGTCCTCTCTGTCAGAGATGGCTCAGAGCTCTCCCCATGCCCTGCTGGGTGAGGAGGGGTGGATGGGGCTCCACCCTTGGGATGGGACAGTGCCCGAGGGTTGGTGCTGCTGTGGGGATGCCAGGCACTGTCCCCCCCTGTCCCAGGCTCTGAGGGGTGGCTCGGTGTCACCTCGAGGTGGGATGGAGAGTTCTGGTGCTGAGGTCAAGGTTTGGATGAGCCAAGGCTCTGTCTGGTCTTAGGCTGTTCCTGTGTCCTTCCAGGATCTGAAGGGGCCTAAAGGAAACTGGAGAGGAGCTTTGTCAGGAACGGCAGAGCCAGGACACAGGGAATGGCTTCCACGGCCAGAGGGCAGGGCTGGATGGGACATTGGGCAGGAATTGTTCCCTGGGAGGGTGGGCAGGCCCTGGCACAAGGTGCCCAGAGCAGCTGTGGCTGCCCCTGGATCCCTGGCAGTGCCCAAGGCCAGGCTGGACAGGGCTTGGAGCAGCCTGGGACAGTGGAAGCTGTCCCTGCCATGGCAGGGGGGGAATGGGATGAGCTTTAAGGGCCCTCCAACCCAAACCATTCCATGATTCTGTGAGATTTCCCACTCCCTCTCAAAGCCAGAGCAGCAGCTCACCTTCCAGGCTTTCAGAGCAGTTCAAATCCCAGGAGTTGCTGTCCCAGTTCTCCGAGCCAAGGGAATGTCACAGCTGGAGCTGGACAAACACCATGGACAGGGGTTGAGTTCAGGGGCTGAACAAGCAGGCTCCCAAATGCTTTGGGCTGCACCCACTGCTCACAGCCAAGGTGGGAGCTGTGTTCTCTCAGCATCTCTGTGTGGTCTGCTGTTAGAACCCTGGCTGCTGAGAATTTCAGACTTTCTGTGCTGACAGGCTCTGAGCCCCAAGAGAACACTGCATTGACCTGAGGCTGTGGAGAAGGCTTCCAAAATTGAATGATAGAACGGGGATTGTGGGTGTGGAGTTTGAATAGAACTGTGTGATATCACAGGGTGGAAAACTTAGAGTTTAGGGGTTTAGAATATAGTAATAGATATAAAGCAAGATGGAGGTTTTGGGGCTGTGGCTGGTCCTTCTTCTTCTTCTTCTCCTCCTTCTCCTTCTCCTTCTACTTCACCTTCTCCTTCTTCTCCTTATTCACCTCCTTCTCTTTATTCACCTTCTTCTCCTTCACTTTCTTCTCCTTCTTCTCCATGGGTTTGGGTGGTTTTGTGTAATTGGATAAAAAAGTCCACATTGTTGGCCATGGGTGGTTGGTTATTGGGTTAAAAGTAAAAATAATTTAGGTGTCATTTCTTAATTGAACAGTTTATCCATAAAAGGCCTTGTAGAGAGAGAAGGGCTCCAGTTTTAGTTTGTTAGAGTGAAGTGCTGCAGAACTCAGGGTTTGTGGGACTGTAACCCAGATAAGAGCTAATGAACACCTGAGTCCCAACAAGAAATTCCATCTCACCCATTTAATCCCGACCCTGGCAAAAAGAAGCAAAGAACCAGCAGTCTGAGAAAAAGATAATTCCTAAATGGGAATGCTGGACAGAGCAGGCTCTCCTTGGCCCAGCCAGCAAAATCAAAGAGTTTCTTTTGATTTCCCATCTGAAGGAGCTGGAATAATGGAATCCTGTTTTTCCAAAGAGATGGGGGCACCCCATGGTCTCAGTTGGGAGCTGTGTCCTGCCCCTGTGCTCCTCCACCTTGGGAGCTTTTTTTGGGCATTGGAAAAAATGAAATTGGTGTTTTCCTGAGTGGAATTTCAGGGGAACGCCTGTTACTCCTTGGAGGTCTCATGCTTTGGAGACAGGAGCAGCAGGCATGAAGGATGTGTGTGAGGCAGGAGCCAGGCTGGGTTTAACACAAATATTTGCCTCGGAGGAGGGAGAACTCACTCGATCCATTTTCATTCAGATCAAATAAACCAGTTCCTCTTTCCAAAGAATGAAACACTTCCTCTCTGTGCCCTGCTTCAAGCACAACCAATGCCTTTTCAGGGCAAGTTATTACAGCGAGACTGAGCCAGAAATATTGAATGAAATGGAAAATATTTCAGAAAGTTTTCTTTAGTAAAATAACTGTGGCCTAGAGTGTGGTGGATGAAGTAGATGGATACTTGCATCTGCTAGAAAATAATCAAAATCAGCCATTCCTTGCATTAGTTTTGTTATTTTCAGTCTGTTTTGAGAGTGTTGAGAATCCTCAGTAGTGAAACCATTAAATGTAAATTCCCTGGTTCCTTTTTCTGCAGTCAGGGGAGAAAATACCATTTAGAGCCCATCTAGAACATGATGGTTAAAGAGCATTTTTATTTCTCCTGCATTCCATGATTGCTGTTCTGGTTTTCCCATTTATCTAAGCCTCAAGCCCACTAAACCTGAATAAAAGTTCCAATAACCAAATAATTATTTTTGAATGTAAGCCTGCCCTTCAAAGCATTCAAAAAATGCACAAAATCAACCAAAAAACAAGGAAAAGTTTGGATTTCAATTTAAATCCCTGCAGGTCAGTGTCGTGAATGAGAAATAGTTTAATTTTATTTTTTTTTAAAGTTAAACTGCAGCTTTCCCATTATTTTCAGTAAAATAACAGATATCAGGAGATTTTTATTAAAAATTTTTAGCTGTATCATGGACTTGCAGATGGAAATGGGGTTGGAAGAGATTCCCTGGGTAATTCACCCCCTGGTCAGCCTGAGATCCCTTCAGCAACAGGAAAACGTGGAGCACAAACTCTGCCAGCTGAGGCTGTTGGCTGCTCTAAACCTCATTAATTCCTGCTAATATTAAAGATGAACAAAGGTTATTTGCTGCATTAATTTAAGGTGAATTTTCCTGTCTAAAATGCCTTTGGCAATCCCATCCACCTCCAGGTTTCCTGCAGTTCTGGTGCATGGAACAGCTTTAGCTCTACCATGGAATTTTTAAGGTTGGAAAAGACCTCTAAAATCAAGTCCAATAAATACAAATCTTGCTGTAGCTGAGCTTGTCTCTCTCCCATGCCTGTAGAGATTTCAGCTGCAGATTTATTTTCAATTCTCACAACGGGAAGTGCCTGCCAGCCTGCACAGGTTTGAAATTCAGCAATCAGAAATTCAGGATGCCTGGCTTTACCTGGAGAGCCAAAGCTGTGGGCATTTGTTCCCTACTTGAAGAACAGCAGAAATAAAAAAAACCTCATTAGAGCAGCTTCACCTGGAAAAAAAATAAACTTTTCCCACCTTTAATTGAAATAAAAGCTGTGGAATTTTGTGGTTTTGGTGGACTTGGCAGTGATGATGGTTGGACTCGATGATCTTAAAGGTCTTTTCCAACTGAAATGATTCTATAAATACATCCTCCAGGCATCAAAAATCTGGTTTAACATTTCCTGTACCTCCAGGCAGTCATTTTTCTGTTGGATTTTTATGCCCCGTATTTAAATCCCCTTTGAGAAGAAGTTGTTAAGCCCATTTATGACTGGCAAGGACAGGGGCAGTGGATTTCTTATCCATGGAGGTAATAACACCCACCAAAAGCTTAAATATAAGTAGCTATTAAAAAAAAAAACTTTATCCCAGAGGTCAAATAATTGATTGTTCTTAAAACTAACAAAAAACTCACTGAGGATCTTTTCCTTTCCCTCATTTATATCCCAGTATTATATTCTATTTCAAAAGTCCTGCCAGAAATAAAAGGATGTAATAAAGGAATTTGAAAAGTTTAAATAAGATCAAAGGATGACCAACCAAGTAAGCTTTGAAAAGCAAATTAAATCAAATAGTTCATGATCTGTTTTGTCTTCAAATGAGCAAGTGATTCACTGGAACAGCAACAATTTTAATGTTTTGAAAGCAGCACTAATAGCAAAGTTGTTCCTGCCATGGCAGGGGTGGAATAGGATGAGTTTTAAAAGCCCTTTCCCATCCAAAAATTCCATTTTCCATGATTTTCTGAGCTGGCTGCTGCTGTAGGGCAGCTCATAGGTTTTACATTTTCCCCTTAAAGAAATAAAGATGTGTAAATACAAACCTAAATACCCCATGAGAACCAAGCCAGTCTCACCTCTCATTTATGTGACCTGCTCTTAAAAAAAGTAAAAATAAGGTGGAGAGGGAGTTCTATCCATGTCCAGTGGTGACCTGTAGAATAAAAACAAAAAGAATAAAACTAAAATTGTGGTGGCCACACTTAGAGCAGGAGCAACCCTGGGCCTGAGGAAGGCAGGGGCTTAATTCCCCTTTAATTTGGAATTGAAATCTCCTTGAAATGCCAATTTGTTGAATAAATCCACTGTAAGGAGACCTTGTGGCAGCGTTGTAGTGTCCAAAAGGTGCCTGTGGAAGAGCTTTGATGTGGAGTTGGGAGCTGCCTGGGGTGGATGGCAGCTGCAGGGAGCAGATCAGCAAAGAGACAAACCAAAGGTGTCCCTGAGCCCTGCTCTGCCTCAGCTCACCCCAGCTCCTTCCACATCTGAGGGCTCCACAAGATTTGTGTTTGAGGGCTCAGGAGCTGATGGCTTCTGTTCATTTCTGTGCGAAATCCATCTCCTGGATGGCAGAGCCCATGGGTGCTCTGTGCCAGGCCCTCACTGCCCTCACTGCCAGGAATTCTTATTTCATTTCTCATTTCCAATCTAAATCTGCCCTCCTTCACCTCAAAGCCATTCCCCTTGTCCTGTCACTGCATGCCTTTACAAAAGTCCCTCTCCAGCTCTTTCACAGGCACCTTTGGACACTAAAAAGCTGCCACAAGGTCTCCTCACAGTGAATTTATTCAACACGTTGGCATGTGCCAATGTGAGAGCAGCCAGGGCCAGCTCTGGCATCAGCCCCTCCTTCCCCAGGCTCTTCTGGGCTGCAGGGGATGCTGATCTATCCCCTCCTCAGCACCTGAAAGATTCACTCTGGGATCTCCACACTGCTCCATCCTCTCCCCAGCACTTGGAGTCACCCTGTGATCTCCAAGCTGCTCCATCCCCTCCTCAGCACCTGAAAGATTCACTCTGGGATCTCCACACTGCTCCATCCTCTCCCCAGCACTTGGAGTCACCCTGTGATCTCCAAGCTGCTCCATCCCCTCCTCAGCACCTGAAAGATTCACTCTGGGATCTCCACACTGCTCCATCCTCTCCCCAGCACTTGGAGTCACCCTGTGATCTCCAAGCTGCTCCATCCCCTCCTCAGCACCTGAAAGATTCACTCTGGGATCTCCACACTGCTCCATCCTCTCCCCAGCACTTGGAGTCACCCTGTGATCTCCAAGCTGCTCCATCCCCTCCTCAGCACCTGAAAGATTCACTCTGGGATCTCCACACTGCTCCATCCTCTCCCCAGCACTTGGAGTCACCCTGTGATCTCCAAGCTGCTCCATCCCCTCAGCATTTGAAGGATCTCCCCCTGGGATCTCCTTGCTGCTCCATCCCCTCCTCAGCTCTCAGATCTCCCCCTGGGATCTCCTTGCTGCTCCATCCCCTCCTCAGCTCTCAGATCTCCCCCTGGGATCTCCACACTGCTCCATCCCCTCCTCAGCTCTCAGATCTCCCCCTGGGATCTCCACACTGCTCCATCCCCTCCTCAGCTCTCAGATCTCCTCCTGCTGCCTCCTCCTTTCCCCCCACTCCCCCTGCCAGTTTGAACACAGGAAATACTTGGAGATGCTGCCCTTATCTCTGTTTTCCCAGCGTTGTGGAGCTGCTGTAGGCAGCAGAGATGAACAAAGGCAAGGCCATTCACATGGAGGCAGGGCTGCCATGTGAATAAACACAGTTCGTATTGTATCCATGCTTACCAAAAACTGTTAAAAGCAGGCATGTGAGGAGAAATAATTACTCTTTTTTCATAGCTTTCATAGGCAGCTTAGAGGATGGAGAATTCCATCAGCCAACAAGGCGCAATATCCATCCTCACACTGAGGAAAGCCTCACGTGTGACAGAGCCAGAATCCCATCCCACTTATTTTTATTTCATCTCACTTAGCAGTTTTCTTTTTGTCATTAGCTACCCCTCTGCCCAGAGCAGCTGTGGCTGCCCCTGGCTCCCTGGCAGTGCCCAGGGCCAGGCTGGATGGGCTTGGGGTGACCTGGGACAGGGGAAGGTGTCCCTGCCATGGGGACTGGAACAGCTTTGAGGTCCCTGCCCACCTAAACCATCCTGGGGTTCTCACCACGATTTTATTCCTTTTGCATGCTCAGGCCCCTCTGCCCTAGATTTGAGTTCTCTCTTTTTTTTACCTTTTATTTCTGCTTCCTTATCCCCCATCCCAGAGGCTGCCAGGATCATGGGACAGCTGAGAGGGGCTGGTGTCCCTGAATTCCCTGCACAGCAGAGCCAGGAGCATCCCCTCACCCCAGGGAGTGCCCAGGTGCCAGCTCTAAAGGTGCAGGTGCTCTGTGTGCCCACAGGTGGCATTTTCAGAGTGACAAGTTTTTATCAGCCCTCAAGGCTTGGCCTGCTCCTCCTTTTCTTTCTGAAAGGCTCTGAGAGACCAGGGCTTGAAAACCACCTTGCCATAGGGAGTGTTTGTGGCTTTTTTAGGAGTGGGAAAATTGAAGCACAGGGGAAGGGAAGCATCCTGTTCAAGGTCATGGAGAGAGCTGGTGGCAGGACCAGAAATAGCACCCAGAAGTTATTAGGGTTTGTTTTTTTTCCTGAATTTCTTTTCCTGTCACTGCTGTTTGCTTGGATACTGAGATAGCTGGGTGTAAACAGAAGGTTTCCAGAGGCACAGCCTCATTATCTGCCTGATTCATTCAGTGGTGATGCAACCTGGAATCCAGATGTCTGTGATGCCTTCCAGGGCCCTGGTGGCCCGTGTGACATCACCAGCCACGTTGAGCAATGTGAAAAACACCAATCACTCGTTTTAAAATAATAATAATAATAGTAATAAAAGTAGTAATGAAAATAATAAGGAAAATTAGGACAATAAGAGACAATAAAACAGAGAATTACGGACATCCGGGTGCTGGCATTCAGCACCAGGCACACCTTGCTAACAAAGACTACCCCTTAAAAGCAATAGCCTGTTGCATATTCATATATCTCATTCATTATTCAAACATTCTTTTCAAACTAGGGTGTTTCTGCTTAATTTCAGCTTTTCCCCCCATCTTGTAAATCAGCTTTCTTGGTTTCTCCAAGTCTGAGCTTTCCCCATAAGGAGGCAATAATTCTTCTCTGAGGATCTTGGTGTCTGTTGCTGTTATCTCTATCCAGGGAAGAATTTCTTGATTGTCTTTTCCATTCCTTGAGCTAGTTACAAAAATTACCCTACATCACACAGTTTCTATTTTATTTAATATTATGCTATAGCCTAGAAACTATATTTACCACACTGCTTAAAAAATAATAATACAGCTCTATTTAAAAGATATTAATACAGCATAACTTTCCACCATAACACATACAGTATTCATTTTAATATTTGCAAAAAGCCAATCATAAAATATGCATTTTTCACAAGCAACCAGGGCTTTCAACTTGTCTCCCTGAAATGCCAATGTGTTGAATAAATGCCCTGTGAGGAGACTTGTGGCAGCTTTTTAGTGTCCAAAGGTGCCTATGAAAGAGCTGGAGAGGGACTTTTCTAAAGGCATGCAGTGACAGGACAAGGGGAATGGCTTTGAAGTGAAGGAGGGCAGATTTAGATTGGAAATGCGAAATGAAATAAGAATTCCTGGCAGTGAGGGCAATGAGGGCCTGGCACAGCTGTGGCTGCCCCTGGATCCCTGGCAGTGCCCAGGGCCAGGCTGGATGGGCTTGGGGTGACCTGGGACAGGGGAAGGTGTCCCTGCCATGGGGACTGGAACAGGATGAGCTTTGAGGTCTCTGCCCACCTAAATCATCCTGGGATTCTCACCACGATTTTATTCATTTTGCTCATCTGCTCATTTCTCCACAAGAATTGACTTTTTGTGCTCCTTTTCACCCAGTAAGGAGCCCTGGAACTGAGAAAATCAACTGTGGATGCTGCTGATCCTCTCTGTGAGCCACCAGAAGCTTTGCTGATTATTAATTAACTTCTCAGTTTGCAAACTCCCCAGTGCCAGGGCTGCTAGGCTGTCAGAGGCCACCAGACACCTTTCAGTGGCTTCTGTCAGTGCCCTCTGGGAGAGAGCCAGAGGTGGCACAAACCTCCCTGCCTTAGGCCAGGCCTAAGAGGAAGAAGCAAAGCTTAACTCTGTGGGAAGCAGGAGGGCTGGCTTTTCAGCCAGTTTCTGTTGAGAAGATGATGCAGAACACTGGAAAACTTCCCTGAGAGAAGTGAGAAGTGTGCTAGGAGGAGAGCAGGGAGTCCTTTCCTGGGCCTGCTTCAGGGGTGTTGTCAGATTTATCCTTTTTCTGACTCAGAGATGGGGTAACTGAGAGGTGTTTTAAAAACTTTTATTCCATTTTCAGTCTCATGTGAAGGGTGAGGCAATGCAGATGTTAGAATTCACACCATTACAGTCAGAATCTATTTCCTAATTACATTATAAGTGCTCCTTGGCCCATCAGCTTTTGTCACACCATGCTGTAAATGCCTTAAAGTTAATCATCTAAAATCTAAAATTACCCCTCGTGGCTCCTAATACAATGCATCTTTCACAGTTCTATTTCTCCAAAGTATCTAATCTTATTTGTAAGGCTGCCCTTTGAAACTTTTATCTAGGATGTGGCAGAGCTGTCAAAGAGCTGCTCCAGGGGAGCTCCTGACCTGGAACTGCTGAGGAATGCCCCTGGATCCCTGGAAGTGTCCAAGGGAAGGCTTGGAGCAGCCTGGGATGGTGGGAGGTGTCCCTGCCATGTCCAGGGGTGGAACTGGATGAGGTTTGAGGTCCCTTCCAACCCAATCTGTGATGGAAACACAAGAACTAAATCGCTCTCTACAACTCCCTGAAAGGTGGCTGTGCTCAGGTGGGGTTGGGGTCTTTCTCCAGGCAGTACTGACACAACCAGAGGACACAGCCTCAAGCTGCACCAAGGGAAATTTAGGTTGGATATCAGGAAAAAATATAGACTGGATATTACGAAAAAATATAGACTGGATATTAGGAAAAATTTTTTTACTAAAAGAATGATGAAGTTCTGGAATGGCTGCCTGGGGAGGTGCTGGAGTCACCATCCCTGGGTGTGTTTAACAAAGCCTGGATGTGGCACTGGGTGCCAGGGTTTAGGTGAGGTGTTGGGGCTGGGTTGGACTCGATGATTTTGAAGATCTCTTCCAACCCAGTGATTCTGTGAATTCCCATGAGAATTTCTGTAAATAAAATAAAATTCTGTAAATTTCTGTAAAAAAAAAAATTATTTCTGTAAATACCTCATGAGAACCAATCCACCTCTGATTTATGTGACCTATTCTTAAAAATTAAAAATAATGTGAAGGGGAAAGAGCAAGCAAGACTTTGGGTGCCACGTCTCCTCTCCTCCCTGGATGTCGATTCTTTCTCCCCCTCTGCAGCCTGGCTCGGGTGGCAGCAGTGCTGCCAGGGCATCAGCAGAGCTCTGCAGCACCTCGTGCTGGTTTCTGGGAGCACAGGAATTCTGTGTGTGAGCACAAATTACCCCGAGCAGATGGCACACACAGATCCCAGCCTCATCCGCAGGAAGCGCAGCTCGGCTCTAATGAGAAGTGAATGATTCTTTCTCCAGGATGTTGCACTGATAAATAAAATAACAACAAGTCCTGGACGTGTGCTTTGGCAGTCCAGGACTTCTCTGTCTGTCTACCTTGTCTGGAAGTGGCATCTGCAGATTTCCTGGGAGCCTTTGTGTCTGGCTTGGCTGTCATCGCTGCCTCGTGGAACAAACCTGAAAATCGCCCTGGGGATTTATTCTGGCAGCAGACAATTCACTTTCTACCCTGCCCACATCCCTCTGCTCTCTTCTGGCCACTGAGGGAAAGCAGAAGACAAAACCCATCAGCAAAGATGAGTTGTTGGTGATTTGAGTCAGAGAATTGTGGGATTTTCTGGTTGGCAGGGACCTACAAGGATCATCAAAGTCCAACTCCATCATTTCTGAGTGTTCTTTTCTGATTGTAGCTACACTTCAAAGAGACGTTTTGTAGACCTAAAATGCCAGGAGCTAACCCTGCCAGAACCATTAATAGATGATTAAAATATCTTTATCAACTCACCCACCTCTCTTCTGTAACCTCACCATGTGCATTTCACACTCAGAAAAGCCTGGAGAGCTGCAGACCACAGCCCTGGGCACAGGGGACAGACAAGGAACACTTTTGGAAGAGTTAGGGGAGTAGATGTGGCAAAAGTGGCCCCCTCTCCTGCCCCAGCATCTCTAAACCCAGCAAAAAAAAAATTCCAGACACTCATCTGAGTGTTTAATTGCAAATAATTTGGGGCTGGAGCAGGCAAGGAGCTGGAATTGACTCAGAGAATTGTTATTTTCCTGATCCCACGGTGCTGTTGCAACTGGAATCTTCTCACGGGGAGGTTTTGGCTAAAACCCAGGCAGGGCAGTGATGGGGAGAGGCAGGTGCTGCCTTTTTATAGCAGAGCTGCAGGGATGGGGGTGCTGAGGGCAGCTTGAGGGGCCTGGGAGGACACAGGAATAAATATTGATTTAATTTTCCTCATTTCTGGCTTGCTGGATTAATCTGGGAGCTGTGGCTGTGTGGGTTCTGTATCTATTTTTTCTCCCAGATGTGAGAAAAACGATTTGCAAGCTTTGGGGCTTTGGGAAGGTTGGGAGAGTAATTGTGGTTTGGTAATGGGAGTATGGAATATTGGGGAAAAAAACCTTAAAAACCTGTTTTGTGGAGAATTTTAATATTTGGGGGGTTTTGTCGGTGGCTGAAGGAATAAACAGGTAAATTCTGAAATTCACATCCCCCTTGCATTTTTTTTGAGCACAAATGAGCAGGGGCAGTGTCCTTCAGTTTCTCTTTTTTCCTTTTTCCTCTGAACTCGCACAAAGGTGACGGAAAAATTTAAATACTGCCCGGAGAAGGGAAATAAAAGATATCATAATATTGTTGGGAGGCTCAGCAGCGAGGCCGAGAAAGCAGAAATGACACTGCCCAAAATCTGGATGTTTTTAACCTTCTGATTTTGAAGTGACAGCAGAAACCCTCCTAAAATAGGTTTTGAAGCAGGAAGTTTCACAAGAAACAGAGGGAAAAAAGGCTCCCCCACCCCAAAAAAACCCTCAAAATGCCATTATTGTGTGCTGTCTCAGCATCCCTCGGTGTCCCCAGGGCTGTGTGGCAGTGAGGGTGATGCTGTGGCTCTCTGGGGACCTCGGTGGGATTTTGGGGCAAGGGCAGGGATGGGAGAGTGGAGAATCTGCTTGAGAGGTTCTAAAACAATGGTGAATTACTTCTCTTGTGCTCTTCATCCTTGATTTTTTCTGGTTATAAACCCAAGCTGGCCACCCCATTTTCCCAGTGAAATTTAGGTTTGATTAAAAGCTTTTTTTTTTTTTTGCAGGAGTTAAACATGATGAGGCAGAGGGGGAGAAAGCATTATTTTAAAAATATACCCCTGCTCTTCCCAATGATGTGTGATGCTCACTGTGACACAATAATTTTCCAACACCACTTTTTGGTTAAATATAGAAGCGCATTTTCTGTTCCTTCCCTCTCCTCTCCCCGAAACAATTGTGCAACTTTCTTTTTCCTTAATATAATTCTGCATTAAAATTAGCTGCAGGCACTAAAAGCAGCCCTGTGAGTAGGACGGGAGCTGCCTCCCTTCCCTCTGGATATCCCCCAGGGCTTTGGAGGGGTTGGGGGTGCGTGGCCGTGCTGTGCTGTCCCCTCTGATGTCCCTGTGCTGTCCCCAGCAGGGAGCATGCAGAGTCCAGAGGGTGGATCAGACTCAGCAGCTTCTGTGGCTCTCCACACGTCCTCAGCCCAGGCCCCGGTGGTGCAGGCGGTGCCAGCCTCGCAGCAGGTAACGACACACAGCTGGGGATGTGTTTCCATGGAGAGCAGCCCTGCTTCCCCTGGCAGCTGGGTTCTGATCCCAGCTTTTCACACCGGGGACAGGGTTTCGAATCACTGAGGTGGTGGGGACAGCCTGTTGGTGAAGGCTCTGGGGGTTTGAGCACTCCCAATCCACGTGCAAGCTTTAAAAGGGGGGTTTGGGGTGGATTTAGGTCCCCGAGGGAGTCACTTGGTGCCAGCTGGGGTTTGCTTGGGTGGCTTTCCTGTGTCATTGTTTGGTGTGGCACTGGGAGCAGCCCTGGCAGGTACCTGAGAGGTGAGGGCAGAGCTGGTGCAGGGCAGGCTGGAGGAGCCACAGAGGAGTGGCCACAGCTCTGGGAGGGGATTGTGCCCCTCTGCTCTGTCCTCCTGGGCTCCCCCTGCCCTGCTGGGCCAGGTTTGGGTCCTCAGCACAAGAAGGGCAAGGACAGGTTTGGGCAGGTCCAGAAGAGGCCACGGAGATGCTGCAAGGGCTGGAGCCAGGCTGGGAGAGCTGGGGGTGCTCACCTGGAGAAGAGAAGGCTCCAGGGAGAACTCAGAGCCCCTTGCAGGGCCTGAAGGGGCTCCAGGAGAGCTGCAGAGGGACTGGGGACAAGGCATGGAGGGACAGGACACAGGGAATGGCTCCCACTGCCAGAGGGCAGGGCTGGATGGGAGATTGGGCAGGAATTGTTCCCTGGGAGGGTGGGCAGGCCCTGGCACAGGGTGCCCAGAGCAGCTGTGGCTGCCCCTGGATCCCTGGCAGTGCCCAAGGCCAGGCTGGACAGGGCTTGGAGCAGCCTGGGACAGTGGAAGGTGTCCCTGCCATGGCAGGGGTGGCACTGGATGGGCTTTAAGGTCCCTCCCAACCCAAACCATTCCAAGATTCCATGGTCTCCTCCTTGGGTAGGCAGATCCCAAGATTTTAATCTGCAGAGGGAGGATTTGTGATTAATGTCCATGAATGTGCTGCACTTGGGAGGCCCAGCAGGAGACAAATGATGAACGGGAACCCAGTGCAAAACGGGAAGGGTTAAGTGAAACTGGTTCCTTTTGTTCCTTTTTCTGCCTTTTGGGGAACTTTCAAAAGAAATTTCTGTCTCAGGAAGCTGGAGGGATAAGAGGATGGGTGTGTGTAACTCAGCTCCATCCTCCTGCAGCTCCCAAGGGAGCAGCAGCAGCAGCTGCCACTGGATGCTGATGAGAAGGAGCAAATAAAGATTGGGAATTGAAGGAATATTGGACTCTCAGGAGCCATGGACATTCCCACTGGATGATCCAGAGTGCTGCTGTCACCTCCCAGCCTTCCCATCCATGGAGAGCATCCCTTGCTGGTGTGGCAGGAATGGGGACAGCAGTGAGCAGCAGTGCCAGGTGTCGCCAGGATCATAGTGTGGATTTGGCTGTGAACAAAGGTTGGAAAACCTTTGGGTTATGAAACCACCCTTTGGCTCATGAAATCACCCATCCAGCCTCTGCCTGTGCTGTCACCAGGACATGGAGCATGGAATTAAGGAAAATCCAGGGGAGGAGCATGCAGAGCCTTCCCTTGCCACCAGCAGCACAGAGAAAACACTGGGGATGAACTGCTGCCAGCAGGAATGGTGTGAGGCTGAAGCCCTCGGGGTTGCTGAGCTCTGGTGCTCCTTTTGGCTTGGGCAGGATGGCCTCACCTTCCAGGCTGGAGCTGATTCCTTATTTTGGCTGGAAGGTGACAGCAGAGCACCTGGGCAGGCAGTGAGCAGTGAGGGATGTGGCATTTGCCAAAAACAATGCCAGAAAATGGGGAAAAGGATGAGAAAGCAAAGAGTCTTTGATGTAGGTGGCACTGCCAAGGCTGACTTCCAAAAGGGCTCAGATGTCCCCATCCTGCACTGGTGACAGCCCCTTCTGCAGGAAAACAGGCCAGGTGATGGCTGACATGAGTGCAGGTGTCCTCAGTGCAGGATCTCCAGGGAATGCAGCCTGGGGACTGCAGCTGGAGCAGCTGCCTGCAGATCTGGACAATTGTCATAGACCTGGAATTCTGCTAGAACTGGGTTTCTGCTTGTTACACAGAGATGTTGGGAGGGCTAAAAATCATAAATATCCACGTATAAGGTAGACAGTAATTATCAAGGTTGCTTCTGGGGTTGTTTTCTGGCTCTTTCTTCTGCTGGCCCAATCTCCTGGGTGTTTTTAAGGATGTGTCTCCTTGGAGAAGGTTTTAGAGACCGTGGAGATGCTTGGCTCTGTTCCCACTGAACCCTTCCTCTCCATCCACCACATCCAGTTTGTTTTGCTGGATCTGAAGGTGCTGAGCACTCTGAGATGTGTTGACAGCCTCAGACTGAAAGTGGAGTGTAAGACAGGGGTGATGGAAGTGACAGAGCCACCACCAGGAAAGGTCCCTGTGCCCTTGGTGGCACTGCAGAACCACCTGAGCTCTGGTGCTGGCAGAAGCTTGGTGGGATTTGCTGCTGCAGGAGGCAGAGTGTGCCTGAAGGAATTAAATGAAGGAATTTTGCAGCCAAATGTGGATGTGTGAAGAGTGATTCTTGTTTAGCTGTGGCTGAGCTTATCAATGAACTGCTGCTTCCTTTCTTGGGGGTTTGAAGAAGATTGCTGCCAGAAATTTGCCCAAATTCAGGGGGCTGAGCTCGGGCTGGTGCACCCCACGGGGAGGGTGGGGACCACAGGGACACTGATTCCAGCATGCCACTGCTGCTGCTGGGGTCAGAGGCAAGCTGGCCATGAAATTTTGGAAGAGAACACCTGGCTCACCTGTGTTATGCACTGAAATGAAGTGTTTATTCCTGTATCTTCTTGCAGAGGGTTTTGGTCCAAGCCACAGGCTCCGCTCCCAAAGGGGCGCAGATGCAGCAAATCTCTGTTCCCAGGGTCCAGCAGGTTCCACAGCAGGTAATGAACCCTGCAGCAACAGGGGAAACTGGGCCAGATCCACAAAAATCTTCATTAAAGACCTGTGGGCAGCCAGAGAGCTGGGATCACTTTCTCCATCTCTCTCCCCCTTTCTTAGACTGATGACAAAAGAAACTCTCAAGATATTTGAAGTTTAGGAAGAATCTTTGCTGTAGCAGTTGTCTTTCATGTATTTGAAGATTTGATGGATGCTTTCAAGTGAAATTTAAAAGCATTTATTAAATCAAAGTTAAATTAAAAGCAATCTCTTTTGGTAAAGATTTTGGTGTAAAACCCAGAATGTTTGGGTTTTTTTTTTAATTAAACAAATTTACTGACT
Source organism: Irena cyanogastra (assembly GCA_013397155.1). Classification (NCBI taxonomy): domain Eukaryota; kingdom Metazoa; phylum Chordata; class Aves; order Passeriformes; family Irenidae; genus Irena; species Irena cyanogastra. Next base: position 3,899 of record VWZV01001574.1, on the reverse strand, counting down.
GCACATGGCTCCATATAAAGGTTTGGTGCCAGAGAGCCATGCAAGTGTTTTTATTTATTTGAACTTTGCCTTTTCCAGGGCTTGTTTCCTAAGAAACCAGGAATATGTGGTGCTGCTCCATGTGGACAGCGAGTCTGAACCTCATAATTTTTTTCCTTTAATGATTTTTTATTTGGTTGCTCCATTTCAGGGCAAAAAAAAAATTGACAGAGGGCAACTCCTTCTCTCCCAGAGCACCAAAAAAGGGGGCTGGGGTGCAGTTGGAACTGTCAGGCTCCCCTCTGAAGGAAAGGCAGCAGCATGAGCTCAGCCCTATTAGTCAGCCCAGAGGAAACCCAGCTCCATTGTTTCCACTTCTCATGGAGCAGCCACTTATTTATCTATTTTAACTTGACCTTTGAAAATAAAAACCTCCTTTGGCGTCCCTAAGCATGGAGGGCAGGGAGGGTGGTTTTGGGGTTTTTTTGGGTTGGTTTTTTTTTTGTTTTTTTTTTTTTTTGTTGTTGTTTGGTTTTGGGTTTTTTTTTGTTTGGTGTTTTGTTTTGGTTTGTTTTGATTTTGGGTTTTTGGGTTTTTTGTTTTGGTTTTTGGTGGGGTTTTTTGTTTTGGTTTTGTTTTGGGGGGGGGTTTAATGTTTTTTTGTTTGGTTTTGTTTGGTTTGGGTAGTTTTCTTTTTGGGATTTGGGGTTTTTTTTTTTTGTATTTTTTTTTTAAGAAAGCCTGAGTGTGAAGGTAAGGTTGGAGTTGTGCAGTTGAACTGAGCAGCCCCTGACTCCTTGCTGCCTGTTGCAGGTGCAGTCTGTGCAGCACGTTTACCCAGCCCAGGTGCAGTATGTGGAAGGAGGAGAAGCCGTTTACACCAATGGAACCATGTAAGAACCTCTCTGAGCTGTCCTCTCCCCCCTCCCAGGCTCCTTCCACCCCAGCCCCAGGCTGGAAGGAGGAAGAGGAGGAGTGTTTCAGGTGTTGTGCTGGGTCTGAGGGTGCTTTCCAGCCCTGGGGTGTTGTCCTCATGGAGGAACTGTTCTCCAGGGAATCCTGCTCTGGTGCTCCCCTGTGCTGAGGGCAGCTTTAGGAATGGAACTTCTAGAGGAAAAAGGGGCTGCTGGAAGATTTTATAGAGTCAAGGAATCCCAGAATGGCTTGGGTTGGAAAGGACCTTAAATCCCATCTCCTTCCACCTCCCCAACACCTCCCACTGCCCCAGGCTGTGCCAGCCTGGCCTTGGGCACTTCCAGAGATCCAGGGGCAGCCACAGCTGTGCCAGACCTCTCTGCCCTTAAAATTTCCTCTTCCTCCTGTCTGCTGTGCCCCATTTCATGCCTCCTTTTGCCTTTCCTCACCCCAGTTCCTTACAAGAGCTCCAGGCTGTGCCCTCCGTGTGCTGCGGGGCCGATTGATCCCAGCACAGGATCCCACCCCAAGAGAGCAAACCCCACTGTGAGAAACAACTGCTCACTGGGAAAACTTCAAAGGTTTATTAAACCTTAACAAAAACTACAACAAAGAAAATTTTGAATAAGGAATTTAATAATTTTAAAATAATTTTTAAAATAATCTTTTGAATAAGGAAAATGTTTTCAGTGCTGGGAAGTCCCCATGACTGTTAGCCACGTGCTCCTCTACAAAATGGATGCTCTGCCTTTTATATCCTCAGCCCCTCTGAAAGTTTTGTCAGTTAACTCTTTCTCTGCCATCCATGGGTGGAGATCACTTTTTACATCTTGATTGGAGGTCAGGGTTAGGGTTAGGGTTCTGCTGTGCCTCCTGGTAACCAGCCAGCCTCCTCTAAGTGTCCTGAATACTGAGGCTGTTACAAGGAGGGAAAGAGGACTGTGGAATGATATATTACAATAACATCACTATTCATCCATATAATATCTATCTCTTAATTGTGAGAGCCAATTATTACATTACTTATCTATAACAACCCCCCCTTTTCCTTTTCTAGAAGTCATTTGGCTCGAACAATTAACTCTTTTTTTTGATTTGGATAATTTACCCTTACTTCTCAAAAAAAGAAAATAATTTTTACTAGCATCTGTGGGCGAGGATAGTGAGAACAGGAATAATTTTATTTGGAAATGGACTAAATGGAATTAAAATTTGGTCTTGTCCTTTAGTCTCTGTTGGATTAAGAGACAGCTGAGGAAGGATAGAGGTCTGGTATGGTGGTGGGGCACTCTTTGAGCCAGATCTTATGAGCTCTAAGGGGACCCATCACACCCAAGATAGCCCAGCTACCCCAAATGGCATAAAAAATAGCAGGATGGCTTCTGAGGCAGTGTTGGATACAGAAAAATGTTTAATAAAAGGCAAAATAACAAAACTCTTACAGAGAAAACCCGAGCCAGGGACAAGAGATTCTTGCTCCTGCTAAAACACCCCACAAAAGCAATCAGTGCCTTTGTTCTCTTCTTTTTCTAGTGAATTGCTTAGGTGGGACTTCTTGGCCTCTTGGACAGCCCCAGGTCTGAGGTGAAGTCTCAAAGGTCCTATGAGGTGTCACTACCCCAAATTTGGGGGAGAAACTTGTGGGCTTTTTACCTTTTTGAGCAGACCAAGAACAGCCTGGTCACCCTGTGAGCAGGGCACACTCCTGCAGTGTGGCATTCTTGTTCCCACCTCACCACACCGACGGGGCTGTGACCGAGAAGAATAACCTCGGGCTAACCTAAGGTTAACCTAGGGCTAACCTGTAACACCAGGGCTTTTCTGGTGCTTGTCCAGCTTTCAGAAGCTGTCCAACTTGGGGTTCCCTCTGCCAGCTCCTCCCCATGTCCCCTTTGTCGCTGTAAGACAAAGAGCGAGGAGTTCTAAAGAATTCACTGAATTTCTAAAGAATCAGAAGGCTAAATTTTATTGTAACAAGGTGACCTTTTTATTATGTGATTGGCTAAATGACACAACACCTCTCCACCACCACTGGACGAGGCAGAGAGAGCATGTTTTGAGAACAGACACAAAGAGAAAGCCAACTTAAAGTCACACCACCACCTGTTATTTCATGGAACAAGAGATGCTTACAAAAACCTCTATCAATCCTCGCCTGGGAACGCGAAATTCTTACAGAGCTGTCCTCAGAACGGAAAGCTGTCTTGCCTTGAGAAAGCCAGGGCTTACTGCAGAATTTTTCTAAGTCCCACTGAGAATTTTTCTAAGTCTCACTCAGCCCCACACCCCTTTTGTCCCTGCACAGACGAGCCGCCTACTCCTACAGCAGCGAGGCGCAGATTTACGCTCCCGCCGGCGCCGGCGCCTATTTCGAAGCGCAGGGAGGAGGTGGAGCTCAGGTGACTACAGCGGCATCCTCTCCTACAGCCATTCCCTCTCACAGCATGGTGGGCATCAGCATGGACATTGGGGGAAGTCAGATCCTCTCCGGCTCAGGAGCCTATCTCATTCATGGGGGGCTGGAGAACTCTAGACATTCTCTGTCACACACCTCACGCTCCTCTCCAGCGACGGTATGTAGCCCTGCAGGCACCGCAGCTCGGGGGCCAGCAATGATTCCAAAGGCAACTGAAAAGCCTTCAGAAAATTAAACTGACCTGTCATTATCTCTGTTGATGTCTGTAACCTGCCATAACTGCAAGGGAGAGAATAGACACTGGTGTAGTATGCTTATTTTTCAGTTCAGACTGTCCCTCTCGCTCAGCAGATCGCTGAAGTTATGCAGCATTAAAGAAAGCATTAATCATTCAAATATTAATAAAGCATTAGATTTGGTTTGGGTTTTTTGCCCCCCAAGCAAAATATTTTGGCTTTTAAAGATTCGTCTCTATTTATGTTTTCTGATAAGTCAAACATCTCGCACGTGCTTACCCAAAATATTGAAATATATCTTCAATTATGAGAAATTCTTCCTTAACCCATTGGATAATTAGTCAAGTTATGTT
>VWZV01001571.1:649-26926 GCA_013397155.1 Irena cyanogastra | reverse complement strand
AGTAATATTATTCAATTACATTGTCATTTTTATTGTATTCATATTTTGTTCGCACTTCCTAAAATAAGAATAATTTCAGATAATTTCAAGGTTGCTTTAAATATGTAGCAGCTGGACACAGCCAGATAAATGCTACAAGCTATTTTTGGCTATTATACATATTTTAACTAAGTAAAATGATTTTTTTTTTCGCATACTTCCAATAGGAAGGTTGACTTCAGCAAGTGTACTTCCTGAGGAGAAAGATAAGTGAAATCACAGTCATAGAGAGTCATCTTACTCAAGTCCCACAAATGCAAATCTGAAATTTCATATGAAGATCAGAGATTCATTCACTCATATGAATGATACAAATCATTCCTCTGTGTGTTTACTCTCATAGAAATTCCTTCCACAAAGAGACTTACCCACAGGAAACAAAACAGAGTCAAAGGTTATGAAGGTGTAAATAAATAGAGGTCCAAAATGAACTGTCAAATTAGTTCAGTCTTTAAGAGTAGAGCATAACACTGTGTGAGTGGTATTGACTGCCCCTTAGGTATCCCCTTCTTAAATTCATGTTCAATTCATTGCAAACAGATCAGTTATGAGTGAGAAGTGTTCACTCTGTGTGAATTTTCACACTAGGTCTTAGCATACAGATTACAGGATTAAGCTAGCAACCTAACTTTTTAGTCTGATAAATGGAGAGGGGTACATTCCTTCAGAAAGTGATTCTTAGGAAAGAAGCTAGTTGTTTGTTTCTCTGATTTGGTTAGTTAAGAAGCCAAAAGTTAGGCTAAATGAATGAATATGTCATACATGCCCATTATTTGTTCTTGGCTAAGGGTTAAGGAACCTTCGTCATTTTCACAAAGAGAAAAAGACAAAAGAGCAAGGTGAGAATCTAAATGCTGTAGGAAATCTTGGAGAAAAAAAAAAAAAATAATTGTACTGTCACATGAAAATAAACTAAAAAGTAGGCCCCTATTCTGACCAAGGTTTTTGAGCCCCTTGGTTTCAGTCCAACTTAAAATTTCTTTGAAAAGCATTTCAATGTGCAGAATGGAGAGGCAGTCTTTCAACTCAGCAAAATTATCCAAGCACAGCACTGAAAAATTTCTTAAAGTCAGAAGTGTTAAATACCATAAATAAATCTTCATGTACATTTTATTTACCATAAAAGAAACTTGAATGTTTCAGTGATGAACCTGGTTTTTTTCCTAATTATATGGCATGTATTTTTGCTTAGTTTAAATAATTTTTACAGTTTGATTGGAAAACTTTTACCTAATTTGTATTCATCACCTGTAAGACTCATTACTAAAAAGAAGGCTTCACAAGTGAACTGAAACAAAATATGCACTGATTAATCAGAGTCTTGTACTAGTTAGAGCAGGTAATTCCCCTACTTGGATACAGGTAGCCTGTATCGTCAAATCAGCCTAAGATATTACAGGAACTGCTGACAACAGCAGAAGAAGGGTTGTGGAAGATACATGAGTCATGTAGTTTGAGTTTTATCTGCTTTTTTGTTTAAGTTCACATAAATTAAATTTGCCTTAAAAGTTTGCTCTCTATAAACTGAAATATAACCTATACAGTACATACAACCAACTCTTCTCAATACACAAAACTTCAGCGAAGGTTTATGCGACCTTTTATATACTATTAGTATAAATGAAGCTTTGCAATATTTCATGTTCTTCTGTTTTTCTTTAGTAATGTGTTTCTTTTTAAAAAAAACACTTGCACATGAGTTTTTTTGTAGAAAATAAGTGTATGCAGGAACAATCTGTCAAAAATATTTATCTTTCTAGGCCCTAAATGGAAATCAAAGATGTTCACATTCCCTAGCTGGAATTGATTGGTTTGCATTTGTGGTGGGATAACACTATCTGCCATCTAATAGACTCCATGATATGTCATGTAGCCTAGATTATCCAATCTGCAGGATGATGGGGGAGCAAACACCTGTCGCTGTATATCTGCCTCTCCTGATCCTTTTTATCCAGTTGGGAAAGATAGAACTAGTCATCTTGTCATGAGTAAAAAGGATCAGACGAGTTGGGAATATATAAACATTCGCATATGCATATACACGTAGACACAGACACACATAAATCTGTAAGTGTATATGAAAGCATGTATAGAGAGCAGAGAATTATTCTACCTGTTTCAGTGCACTGAATTTGAGAGCCCAATCATTCCAGACTCTGGAAAATGAGGTAGAAACAAGGAGTAGTCCACTACCAGACGAAGATAGAGCACCAGTATCCCAAATTATATGCAAACATTCCTCTTTTCCTTGTGTTACTTATTTAAATAACGTTTCGTTACTAAGTCTGAAGCAACAGTAGAGTAATAATAATAAAACTCTAAAAGCGGCACTGCAGAGAAGTAAAGGAGGATTATTCTCTGGGGAAGACATTTTAGTGTTTGAAAGCAAGGATAAGAGGCTAGGTTCTACTCATGTGCTCAATCTTTGCATATTCTGGCTATATTGAAAGTGAGACAGTAAAAACTATGCTGTAGTCTTTTCCTTCTGTAGAATGTTTCTGAAAGGATTGCCAGGAATTTCTATTTAAACACTATTTTCTTTAACTAAAATTGTGGGGCACTGATGCCCGCAGGGAATGCAATGTACAGATAGTGTAATGGGTCTCCATCAACTTTTGAAGAATTATTTTGAAGAATTATTTCAGAATCATTATGAATTCAGTCCTGTAATTCCACAACAGTTCTGTACTATGCTGAAAATTTACTGTATAGTACAGCAGCCAGTAAAGACACATCTGTAAGGAAAAGTGATATAAGACGGCATTTAATAGATGTGTGGTGGTAATACTACCATTGTTCTAGCTAAGAATTTTAAAAGACTTTGCCTGGATGAGAAGGTGTTACCTGCTTAGTTGAGAAATATGGTCTTGCTCCAGCTATGACATATGAATTATTGGTTTAAGACATTATTTCTTCTTTTCTCCACTGTGATAAAAGAAAAATGTCTAATGCATATAGCAAAGTAGTTCTAATAGGTCCTTTAGTCACATGGCTAATTCTCTTATGATCTCTATTATGTCTGTCTTTCATTTTTTTACACCTTATCCTCGCGTCTGATCATCAGCATTTGGCACCCTTAGGAGTCCAGGACATTATTCAATTATCATACCATTGACATCTTTGTGGTATAAAAGCAAGTCAGCAAAGCTAATGTTAGGCCTTCTTTTCTTCTTTTCTTTTCTTTTCTTTTCTTTTCTTTTCTTTTCTTTTCTTTTCTTTTCTTTTCTTTTCTTTTTCTTTTCTCTTTTTTTTTTCTGTATTTTGTCTCTTCTCTTCTCTTCTCTTCTCTTCTCTTCTCTTCTCTTCTCTTCTCATCTCTTCCCACTTTCCACTTTCCTCTTTGCCTGTATTTTTTTCTTTTTCTTTTGCTCTTTTCTTTGTTTTGTTTTCCTTTGTTTTGTTAGTTTCTTTTCCCAAGTATTGCTTCATTGTGTCTTCCCAAGTATATTGCTTCTTTGTTTCTCCATGCTCATGTTGTTTTTGTGGGTGATGTCCTTATATTTTTTCTGACCTTCTTCTTTGTTGTCTCTGGCAGAATACAGTGCATTCTTTAGCTATAGATTGGCTTGTCTACTATTTTTATTCGATCTTTTCCTCTGTGTTTTATAGTTAAAGGCAATTTGTTACCTACCATAATCTTAAAACAGTATTCAAATACTGCCTCTAGATGGTTAAAACATTTCAGTGTAGCAGAAATGTTCTATTGTTTTGTACAACAAAAATCAAATAGACTCCATCTGTATCAGTAACCTGTTAAGAATTTGCTAAGTGAGACTCCTAGGCTTTCTAAAAGAAAAATCTAACTTCCAAAAGAAGCCAGAACACTTCCTATATTGCCAGAAATAGCTAAAATTAAAAAAAAAAAGCCTATCCTATGGAGAACTATTGATCCTCAGACCTTGAATCAAGTGTACATTTATGACTGGGATACAAAATAATTTAATTTCTTAAACTCCAAAACTGTTCACATACTATATATATATATATATGCGCATATATATATCACCAGTTAATTAAAAAAGTAAAATCAACTTATTGCATATTTTCCTTCACATATTGTTCTATTATTTTTATTGATTGCCTGAATATAGGATTTGTATTTTAATTTCCCTTCCATGACATGTAAAAAAACCAAATGTTACTGGTAATTAGCATTGTAGAGTACAGAAATGCCGCCAAAAATCTGTGTTATCAAAGATTGAATGCTTAGGCTTAATTTACATGTGGCTGTTAATTGATTTCCCATAAAGGAGAATGACGTTCTGATTTTCAAGCATATGTGTTAATGCTTATAAAATTTTATGGGTGGGAAGTCGTACTTGCTGCAAGTGTAAACACCATATCTAATGCTCCTTTTGTTTAAAATACATTGAAATAATAGTGATGATAATACACGAGGATGAATGCAAAAGATGGCTCTTTCTCTCCTTGCTCCCATAATTAGTAGACCCAAACTAAAGGAGCTAATGTCCAGCGAGGCTAAAGATGTCAAAGGCAATTATTTTGCTTTTAGTGACTTGCAAGGCATAGTTTTCTACACCAACCTCATTTTTCACTTGCATAGTAAAATTAGAATAGCCCTATCTAAAGACTGTAATCATGGCTTCCCATGCAGATTTTCCATGAGGAGAAATACGAAATTTTTCAAGCCCTGAGGTATCCACATTAGCAGTGGGTTGCACCCACATCAGGAGTTAACCATCACCCTTTCAAACAAATCACATGTAGTGCTAGAATATCTCCAAGGGGAAAAAAAATGGTATTAGAGAAATTCCTATGAAGCATTCTCATCCTCAAAAGGGCAGGAAATCAGAGCTTGTCTCATGACCATTCCCATAGCCAAAGACATTCAGGTGAGATCAGTACATTTACAGCTCTATCATCTGCATAATTCTTGTTTGGTAACATATGGCATTTTCTGCCTGTCTCCAGCTGTGCTCTAAAAGCAGGTTTCTCTGCAGGTAAAACATCATTTCGTATTTATGCAGTCACAGCGCATGTTTCTAACCAGTAAGGACTATGCACACTTGCTGTCACTTGTCTATAGCTAAGTTTTCTTGATCTCATCTCCCTTCTTTCTATAAACATGAAACAGACACTGTGTAATGGGTTTAAAGGAGCGCCAGCCACGTCTCAGCCAGCTTGCTAGAAGAGGTCAGAGAGAAAACAATTCTGTGCAAGCGGTAAAATGATCTTCTAAACAAAAAAGTGATCAAACGAGGCTAGGTACATCATAAGTTTATTTGTAATGCAGAGCTGGGAGTGTGTATGCTTTCCAAAGGATTGATTTTCCTAAGCTGCTCCATGCAGAAGAGGTTACTATAAAACAATATATATAGGACTTGGAAGGGTAAAATGTGCGTCACACCTTTCTTTCTGGGAAAATAGAATGTGTTTTGTAAACAGGAAAAAAACTGCAAGAATCTTTGTGGATGCTCTTTTTAAGAGTGGCAATGGGAAGCATTTCTTGCCGTTGCTTGCCCCTCCCAGGTATTTAAACTCATCTTCATAAATAATGCTTATGGTGAGAAAAAAAATCTGTGTAGAGGCCTATAAATAGACTTGACAGCACAAGGGAGTAACGGAGTCTTTTGTGGACTAGCCATGAAGCTCACTTCTTACCCAAGATCTCTATAACTCTTTCTATTCTTCTAAATAAAAGAAGACCAGGATTGAGTGTTTGCCCCGAAGCTATTTGGCAGCAGTTGTCTCTCAGCGACACTGTCTAAGGCTGGTTCCCTACACAGCAGAGCTGTCTCTGTGGGGCTACTTGTATTCGTCAAAACTAGAAGTAGGACATAAATTAGCAGCTAAAGTTTGTGAACAACCAGAAGTCCTGTGTTCGAGCTCATTCCCCTTGGCAAGGTAAATGTACTCAATGTCACAGGAGATCAGAACTGTTCTGAGTGCATTATGGACTTATGCTCTGCCAAGAAGTGCTTATGTCTTACAACTCATTTATATAAACCCATTGTGCAATGCAGTAGGAGTGCTTCTGTTGGCTGAAATGTTGTTTTTTTGTATCCCTGATATTTGCAATATCCACAGTATAATCTTTACATCAACCTCTCATCTGCTTCTATAGACTGAATGTCCACTGCTGTGGGGAACACGTTTGGTCTGCTGCTAGAGCACCCCACACAAAGGGAATCCTGTTCATGACATCAAATACCGTGCTGTGACAAGAACCAAACCCAGACCAACAGACAATCAGATGGTCCACTCCAAGTAATATTCTTGTTCGAAACCACAACAAAAGCCCACTTCTCTTGCCTTCCACCCCACATATCCCAGTCACATTCCAATCCACTGTTTAAACACTGAAATAATGGAAAAGTCCCCTGAAACCTGTGCTATGCTTGGCAGCAGTTCTGCCTGCAACTATTTCACTCAAAATCTCTGAAGTGAAAAGGCATCTGGGCTCAAGAATACAGCTAAGGAAATTACAAGAGAGTTGGAGAAAGTGACATCTATGGAGATGTCAAAACTAAGGTGCAATTTAACTAAGACTTACAGATTATGTGAGAAATGGTACAATCTAACATCAGCTCTAGGTTGGAAAGGTTGCATAGATGAAAGTAGCTGGTTTTAGGTGGCAGGACTCTTTCAGTCTTCTTGCACTTAGCTTAGCACTTGCCCAGCAAGTTTTTTACTTTCTCTTTAGTCACATTCAGGACAGGTTTAGTCAAACATCTAAGGATGGTAGTTGTCAGTTTTCTTTACACTCTATCTCTTACTTCTGAAGTTGCCAATTTGCACTTCTCTTCATGCCATTCTCCAGACTTTTTAGGTTCTTCTGAGAATCTAGCTTGACTAAAATGTATGGGAAAGGAGCTACTGGTCCAGCCACTATCACACTGAATTCTATTTAGAATAAAAATGCTGGTTTACAATACAGGAGTTAGTGGATGAAGGTGGGAGTTAACAGCGCCGTTCCTCCCCCCACCCCAAAAGTTTACTGATGGTTGGAGTCATTACACTGTTATATATACTACTCTTTCAATTTTCCAATTATATTTGAATGTCACACTTTTCTCATGTGGCTAATGGATAATAAGTGAATACATTTACCTAGAGTCACTATGTCAACACTGTTTTTTCTGTCTAAATTTTCATTTTTATTCATCTAGCTGCAAGCTAGGACTTGATCTTTTTCTCTTATTTGACTGTTTTCTCAAGAGAAACACGTCTATGCTATTGTTTCCCCATGCTTCGTGGGTAGTATAGAAGCAAGCATGAGTGTTGTAGAAATGTACAATGCTGTATTATAAGATAAAGAGAAAAAATAATTATTTCTGATTTAAAGATGGTTTATCTCTTTTGACAGCATTATTTAAGCTTTTGAAAGTTTGTACTGTTTGGCTTCTCAAATGGAACACACAGATAAACTATGACTATTACTAATCTCAAGAAAATTACTCTTTCAATATTCAACACAAAATATTCAGTACTTTTCAACTCTAAACATAGACATATTAAAAATTGTCATTATCTAATCAAGGTGCTAAATAGGATCTTCTGTTTCACAGTTTGAGACACCCATGTTCCTAATGGAATAACTTCTCGCAGTTTAGTTTAACCATATTTAATTTATTGGATTTGTTAAAAATGTTGGGATAATTTCCCAGATATTTCTAATTTCCTTAACAGAGACCGTGAGGAAATTTGAAAAAGGCCACATTTGAGTGTCTCCAGCCTATATTCTGCATGTCAGAAAATGAATGAAAATGTTGGGGCTGAAGAGAGCTATGGAATAAAGTATAAACTGAAGCAACTTTATCTGATGCAAGAGAACGTACATCTTATTTTATTGATAGATCAAGTATGTTTGGACTGTTTTAAAATATATTTCTAAAAAAGCCCTAACAGTGATATTTAAAGCCTGTTCCAAAACTTTCAGGCCCTTACAATAAAAGGGAAAATTGGTGTGGTGACAAGCAGTAAGCAATAAAAAAAGCTAACTCATGACCTAGTTAAGACATGAACCACTGCATACCTAAGCAGTCCACATTGCAAGTCTAGTAGTGGTGAGTAATTTATAGTCTACCATTTGTGACTGTTTGCAGTTATTTGCCTTAGTTGGAAAATACATATGGTTCTGAAGCTATCTGCATGGACATAGAAAACTCCTCCTGAAATATTTCCTATTAGATTAACTGCATAAGTTATTTTATTCTTTTCTTACAAGTCAGAATATTTCATACCAAAGTCCTTGTCTAAACTCTTCAGTCTATCCATCCAGCTCTTATCCTAATTCACCTTACAATGTATCTTTTTTTGTCCTGCAAAAAGAATTCAGCAATACGATTTTTTGTTGTCTTCTGTTGAATGAAAAATGGAAATTCCACCAATGCCCCTGTTGGAAAAATTGACTTTAGCAACAGTTCAAGTTACATGGGATTAATTTAATCCTCGGTGAAAAAAGCATATCCTTTTTTATCTTTATTATTTCTTTCATTTCATTTTGTTCAATGGGTACCTTTTCATTATGTAAGAAAAGGAACAGAGTCTTAGAGGACTTTAAGTTATATTGTAAAATTTCAATCTTCATTAATTCAGTGTTTATATATACTTTATGTTATTTTTTCTCATTTCTCAAATACATTACATAAATAAACTCTAGACAGTCATTTAAGCATGCTTAGAGAAAACACAGTGAGGCATTCTGGGGTTTGGGGTGGGTTTTTTTGTGTGATTGTTCTTGCTTGTTTTGATGTGGGGTGTTTTTGATCTGGTTTTTTTTGCCAATAGTGAGATGCCTTTCTTCAATTTTTTGTACACCTGAAAATGTCTTAGATTATCATCCTATGTAATTACCACATGGGTTTCTTTCAGATAAATGTAAGGCCAGTTTACTTCAGGGCTTGAAGTCAGGAATGAAGCATTTTCTGATCTTTTGAATAATCATATGAGTGGATTTCTCTAGAGATCCTTTCCTTCTCCCAGATTATCTGGGTTTTATAAAGTTTATTATTATTTGTTCTGATGAAAGTAAAAATGCAATCCTACTCTTAGATGTTCAGCTGTTTGTGAATCATGACCTAGTTTTGATATAGCACAGCATTATAACCTTGGCTAAGACATCTGGGAAAACTGCTAAACTGTGAGAAAGCACCTAGACTAGAGCCATGCAAGATAAGAAAATGTAAAATTGCAAGCTGTGGTGACACTGTTGAAGTATGGATACTTAAGTAGCTGAAGAGGTAACAAACAAACATGAAAAAAAATCAAAAATTTTAAAGGAAAAACAGAAAATCAGAAGATGGAAACTCAGCAACTCTGAGGATTATCCTCTTTCAAAGAGTGATAGGGGCTGACCCTTCCCAGCCTGACCGACAATTGCTTGGCCAGCAAAAACTCAATGGATGTGTTACAGAGGTGGTGAACATATTAATGCTCAGCCCAACAGCTTGCTCATCTTTGCTCTTTGCTGTGTGTATTAGTCAAAAATTACCCTCCTCTGCTTTCAAGCATGTGTGTCTTTCTTGCTGAATCTCTGCACAAGGTAGAAGGTTTGTGAATGGAAAATTCTTGAGACAGAGATTCAAAAGCTAGCTTTGAATACAAATGTTGGCACCAAAATGTTTTTCTCACCAATTTTTTAGCAGTGTCATTTGTGTACACAAGGGCAGCAGAATGTTTTCCACACTATTCTCCATTGAAACATGTTGATTTGCTTGTATACAGCTGACTTATGTCATAGTTACATGAGCAGCTCTTCTTTTGTATCATCACAATGAACTTTAAGCTCATTATGAAAAAAAATTGCAAGATAGCCCAGAATTCTGGTTTTAGAGATTTTTGAGGTACATAAAGACAGAAGTAAGCACTGAATTGGATTTATAAACATCTGAAAACAAAAATGAGTGTGTGAGAAAATGTCATATCTATCATCCTTATAATGATAAAATTGAAATTCCATTTAAACCCACATTTTTATCAATATTTCCCCACTTTACTTTTTTGTTACTTTAAAAACAGTCTACTGTAATGGTTTAATTCCAGCCAGCAACTAAGCACTGCATATGCATGACTTGCTTATTCCATGCTCCAGCAGGATGAGGTGAAGGGAACTGGAAGGGTAAAAATTAGAAAAATTGGTTGAGTAAAGAACAGTTTAATAATTCAAACTTTAAAAATAATAATAAAATTAATAATAATGATAACAGCAATTATTGTAAATTGTAGTAAAAAGGAAAATAATCAAGTGAGAGAAATAAAACCCAAGGAGGGCAAGTGATGTAAATGCAAACAATGGTACACAACCAAACAAATAATGCCAGTTCAATTATGAGCAACAGCCTCCAGACACACCCCTGCTCCTCATCTATTGCTGATCATGATGTCACAGGGCATACATTTTGTCCTGCTCAGGTCCTACACTATCCAATATATCCTCAGTAACCACCACAACACTTCTCAGCCTTTGATAAGTATAAAGATATAATTTCCTTAGCCTTTGGGCCACCCCTGAGAAGTGTCAATAAAATGTTCCTAAATCGTAGAATCATAACATCATAGAATCATAGAGAGAGAGAGAGAGAGCTCTAAGCTCCATCCCCTTCTCTGGAACCAGGACAGAGAGAAAAGGCAAAGTTGAAACTTTCACCTTCATTCTGTTAATCTTGCAAAGACTGGGAGAATTTATAAGAATTCTCTATTTTCTGCTTCAAATCTTTCTCTGTGTATACAGTATACCACTCAGCTCTCTTAATGGAACAGTGCTGTCTTACAAAATAGCTCATATTTTGTCTTATTGGCTTGAGTTACTCTACAGTATTTCTCCAGTTCATAAACATGTCAAGAATTTGTTAGGTATTGCATTTTTCAGTGGAAGAGATAAAAAAATACTCAGGTGAAATCTGTGGAATGTTAATGAAATTCTTCACTCTCACTAAAAAAAAAGCTGACTGAATTGAGAGTTTTTGGTGTTTCTTCATCATTAAGTGAATGACTAGAATTATACCTTTTAAAAGGAAATGTCTATCCTGAGACATACTTAAGGGAAAAAAAAAAAAACAACATAACACCAAAATACACAGAGAAAAGAATACGCCCTCAAGCACTTTCAGACATTTAGTGATTGTGACTTAATAAAATGAACATTAAACCCCATAAATTTATATGGCTGTAAAAAACAATTTTTGTTTGTCTAAGATTTTGTTTATGGATGTTGCATGACATCAAAAATATGACAGATCAACGCTGCATTTTTTTGGTCTGTAAAAATATTTTAAAAATGTGGATTTGACGCTGAGGATGTCGGCATAATTTTTTTTTTTTTTGGTAAACTGAAAAGCTAAATGGAAAAAAAAATAAAGAACGATATCATAAAAATCTGGCAATTATAGAAGACATTGAGTGGCAGGACAGCCTCGGGGGTTTTTAAAGTACTAGTAGTTTGTAATGGAATGAGGCAAAATTGATTTCAATTTTTTGTCCAAATTAAGGGAATGTTGTTATTTAACATAGAGTAATTTTTTTTTAATGCTACAGAATCAATCAGGTTGGAAAAGACCTCTAAGATCATCAAGCCCAAACTATGACCAAACACCACCATGTCAATGAGTCCATGCTTTCAATAAACACCTCCAGGGAGAATGACTCATCCAATCTTTTCCTCAACAGTCTTTCCATAAACACCTCCAGGGACAGTGACTTGATCACCTCCCTGGGCAGCCCATTCCACTATCTGTAAAGAAATTCTTCCTGATGTCTGACCTAAACCTACCCTAGTGCACTTTAGGACTATGTCTTTTTGTGCTATGGCTGATTGCCTGGGAGAAGAGGCCAAACCCCACCTGGCTGCAGCCTCCTTTCCGGTAGTTGTGGGGAAGGATAATGTGGGAGATTTCTCCTGAGCCTCCTTTTCTCCAGGCTAAACAATCCCAGCTCCCTCAGCCACTCCTTATAGTCCAGGCACTCCAGACCCTTCACCAGCTTCGCTGCCCTTCTCTGGACACACTCCAGCACCTCAATGTCCCTCCTGAACTGAGTGGCCCAGAAATGAACAAAGATTCAAGGTGTGGCCTCACCAGTGCCAAGTACAGAGGAAGTATCATCTGCCTGGTCCTGCTGGCCATACTATTTCTGTTACAAAGCCGGATGCCTTTGGCCTTCCTGGCCTGGGCACGCTGCTGGCTTAATCAATTTTTTTTTGTTATTATCTAACTGTAGAAAAAGAATTAAATTATTTACAAGGGGCTATTAATTGTGAAAAGGAATTCAATAGTAAATTTTCCAACATTAGGTTGAAGCAAAGATAGCCTTCTAAAATTTTTTTTAAATATATTTAAGATACTAAGTCCTCCTGATTTTTCATTTGTGCAGTCTTTATGACATACTGGTTTTTGGTCAAAGAAAATCATTAAACAGGAAAAAAATAATGATAAAAAAGTTTATATGGAGTAAACCTTTTTCTGACTGATATTCTGTGGTCAGATAATCATAGGATAATCACTGCTTACTACCTTAGTTGTGGATTGGTTCAATCCGAATACATTAATGGAAGATGGGCTGCAAAGAAGCTACATCAGTTAAAATATATGTGCAGGCATAGCCAGGGACAGTGTTTAGTAAAGAATAATTCATATATTTTGAAAGTCTTTCTGCTCCCCTAGTATACAAATGTCTTGTGATTTTTCTCTAGGACCTAGATTTCACTAACACAAAGCCAGGATATCCTTGCAAGTCAGTGGTCCCTAGACCATCATGGTTTCTGCTGTTTCCTTGTTAACTTAGTCTTTGGGATCTTAAGGGATCAATGATTTATTCTGAATTGATTAACACAAAAGTGTTCAGTAGTAATTTCATACATTAATGTTCTGCAGTTTAATTTTCCTGATAATTAGTACTTTGTTCTGTAGGGGGTGTGTGTGGAAAAAAAAAATTGATTTCAATGTCTGGTGCAATTTTTTTTTTTCTGAGAAACCATGAGAGAAATTAAAGCATTTGGAACACTCAAGAACATTTTTAAATTATTTTCCTTCTTCTCTACTTAAAGGGAGAACAAAAGAATACAATTAATAAATTGGGAATTCTAGCTGAGAGAATTTAGCTATTAGGATCCTGAAACAATAAAGCTTAAGAATTAAGTGTTTCTTGACTGAACAAGGCCTATGAAACTGTGAATATCTAAAATACATTTTGATCTGGAAGTGGATATTTAAGTGCAAAATTTTGAAATATTCTGTTGGGGACAAAACCTCTCCAGAGGAAAACATGAAGAAAGAAGTAGGAAGCGTCAGTTCTGCCTTTTTGAAGGAAGGCTACAAGCAAAACTCAGAGCTATGGATGTTTCTACTGAGACTGAGACATTCGGATCATCCACTCCTCAGGTGTAAGCTACAAGAAGATTATGTGTATTCAGAGGATCAGAGCACTCAGCTATGGTTGTGGCAGAGCCAATGTAAGGTTCTGCTTCTCCTGTAGTTGGTTGGGAGTTGTGTATTCAGCATCTCAAAGGAACACTTCGATTGACCTGCATCCAAACTCTCATATCAAGCCTTTGTTAAGAATTGTTACATTTGCCAGGGAGAGAATATACACATACAGCTTAGGAAATGGAATATCCAGCTTTGTGTAAAATATTTACTTTACTGAATGTTTAATGAAGATCTGTTTAAAATTATTTTGAGCATTATAGAGATTCTGAGGGCATATTTATGTTATTTAGTAAGAGAAGGCTAGGGAGTGAGTTTGAGTGCTGTGATTGCTGACACTGCACAGTTGTTAGCTTGCTTTCTGACCCTCTTTGGGCCACTGAGACACTCCTGTTAGGAAAAGGACAATCTGAAAAGAAATGTGAACACAGGATAATCTCTGCTACTTATCCTTGAAGCCAGGGATATGTCCGTACCTCTCTCTTATCTAGCAACATAAAATGTATTGCTCAGGGTCCTTTTTCTAGATAAGAGAGAACATATTTTAGCTGCTGGAATATACAAGCATAGTCTTGTTCTCTGGCCCATGAAAAGTGAAGGTGTTTCAACAAGGCAGCATAAAAGAGAACAATCTTCTGGCTCCCTGGCTATAATCAATTTTATAAGCTTCTAGCTAAAGCATCCACCTAAAGGGTGTTGGGTCAGACTTTCATTTTCAGACTGAGTGACTGAGCAGTGTCATCCTTCAGCCTGAGTGAGTGGAGTGCATGCTGAGTTACTGAGCAAAAGGGACACACAACACACCAGGTCACTGTGTCTTCTACGACACTGAACACTGCAGTGATTTCAGTCAAATAGTTATCAAATTGGCTTTTGTGATTAACATAAGCAGAAGGTGACCTAGGTTTTATGACCTTGAATGGTTTAAGAAGAAACTAAATGTCTTTCTGAGAAACTGTGCTGATGTATAGGAGCTTAGTATGTCCTGTAGGAAAAGTAGTATATTTTGATGGTCATATTTCCTTTCAAGGACTCTGATACCTCAGTGGGTAGTCAGCAACTGGTATACATTCTGAGAAACTTTTCAAGATTTTTACATATACTTATGTTTAAAAAATATATATTATGTATATAATTTTAATAATTAGAAGATTTTATCCTAAAAAAATTATTATTTTAGTATGTGACACAGAGCAGGAAGCAAGAAAACCTTCAAAAAATATCCCTGTCACAGCATGGCTCTTTTATACCGTGAATGTGTGAACTCACATTTATCTGTTTGGCATTTGGTTTTGCCTAAATGACTGTTCCTATTAAATGGCAAAACTTATGAGTTCATTATGAGAACACTTTCTATTAAAAAATAACATGTCATGAATAAATACAGTAATTATAAATCTACCTCCATATGTGAGACTGAAGTTAAGATCCTTTTCATAATACTGATTTATCCATTTCTACTAGTTTCCAATCACAAGATCATTCAAGGATGACATGGTTTTTGATTGCTTCAGATTTCCTGACTTAATGGTTATAGTACTACCATTTTTATTCTTGTCCTAAATATTGCCATGTAAGCAAAAATTAATTGAATTTTGATAGGCTCTAATCTATTATTTTAGATACTCCTTTTCTTCAAAGCTTGCCAAAAAGTTCCACATGAGAACAAAATATTTTTTGATGAAAAAAAAATCATGAAGAAGAGAGAAAGAATTTGTTTATACTTGTGGCAGTTTCAAGACTGAACTCTTAGAGCATGTCATACTTATAACAGTATATGCTTTCCACACAAAAGAAAAAAAATCCCCAGAAAGCAAACAAACAAATAGTTTCAAGGTTAAAAGCAAGACAAGTGCTTGGAATCAGGATGGCTTGCCTTTGTTTAGCTTTTCATTTGTTTCTTTCTTTTGTGAATTACATAAAATGTATCAGTTATCTGTCTTTGGTGAAATCCTCTCCTGGTTTCTGTTTCTTTCACATAAATGTGCTGTTTCCTTGCATAAATCCCCTTGACATTTGGAATCATTCTCTCTTTTAACACTAAGAGAACATTGTGCACAGCACTGAGAATTACAAAATCTAAATTCCTCAGAAAGAAGAGAAAAAAGTCTACATTTTGACATAGTGTTTAATAATTTTAACATGTATTATATGTCATCATACCAAAGGGAATTTGATAATATCTGTATTTTGACAATGCTTCCTTAATTATAAACCTTGGATGATGCTGTGACTGTGGGGCAGACCAGTGTTTAGAATTTAGGCCTGTAAACTATTGACTCTAAATTTGTGCTCTGTGCAGGGGTAGTATGGATTATTTACAAGATGCTGTTAAGGCCACTGTAATCTCATCAGGGACACATCAGAAAACTCAGCTCCTCAAGCAGAGAAAAACATGGTGAAATTGTTAGCGGCTGCAATCTTAAATTATGCATGATTGTTGACAGCTCATAGTGTGAACAAATGCTGTAATGCTTCTTTACAGATTTTCTTTTTTTTTTCCTAACCCTCCACTCTATCTATGCTGCTCAGGGTGATAGAGGGATCAGGTTATAGAATGCCCAGAGTTTAAATTGCTTTGCTTCATTTAGCTTTTTAGAAGCTGTGTGTTTATTTTGCCATACTTTATAACCTTACTTATGCTGCTGTTCATGTACAAACACTCTTTGTGCATGTATAGCACAGCAGGAGATACACTTTTACATAATTTCACTGTCACCAAGAATTTATCAATGAAGAATTTATTGTGCTGCCTACTGTTTTTATATGTTACAGCCATTCTAGGAGAGTTAACTACTCTTTCAATAGGAACAGATGGAAAAAGAACAGATTAGGAAAGCCTTTTTGATTAATTACTTTTACTAGTTTAAATACTGGAAGGTTGGAGACCTTGGTTCATGTTACTCTGACAAGGTTAAATAAAAATTACACCGGAAAGCTGCCCAGGAACTGTCAGAATCAGAAAGTCATCCTTGTCAAATACGCCGAACAGATTCTACAAAGCTCTTCAATGTAAACTTTCCTTTACTGTTCAGAAAAAGTAGGAAGCAAGGTCTCCAGCCCTGCAGTCTGCAACGTAAAAAAATCCAGCAATCAAAGCCATTTTTCCATCTGTTCCAAGTGAATGAAATTGAGGCTATTATAAATACAACTCTGATGCATAAAAATCATATAGGCTTCAGATAGATAGAGAGGCTGTGTTTATTTTTTAATAAATCAGATGAAAATCATACCAGATACAGTGTTCCAATTTATGTAAAAACAAAAACAAAAACAAAAACCCAGCCACATTTAAAATAGAGTTTACTGCATAATACATGAAAATCATAGAAGGAAATAATGTTTTGTTTAGAAGGGGTATTAAAAAAAACCTAGTTGCAACCCCTCTGACCGGTTCAGCTTCCACTAGACTAATTTGCTCAAAGCCCAGTTGACATGGCTATTAACACTTCCAGAGATTGTGTATCCACAATTTCTATGGGAAACCTGCTATGCCTCATCATGCATTAGAGAATTTCTTACTAATATCTGATTAAACCTACCCCGTTTCAGTTTAAGGATGTTGCTCCTTGTCATGTCACTACGCACACTTGTAAGAAGTCTCTCTTCAGCTTTCCTGTTGTTCTCCTTTAGGGAAGGCTGCTATTAAGGTCTCCTCAGAGTGTTCTCTTCTCCATGCTGAACAATCCCAGCTCTCTCAGCCTGTCTTCAAAGACGAGGTGCCCCTGTCCTGTGTTCCTATTCATGGTGCTCCTCTGGACTCACTGCAGCAGGACCACATCATTCTCATGTTTGGAGCCACAGAGAGCTGGATGCAGTACTCCAGGCATGGTCTCACTGGAGTGGAGTAGAAGGGCAAAATCATGTCCTTTGATCACTGGCCAGGGATACAGTTGGCCTTCTGAGATGTGATGGATCACACTGATGGATCATGTTGAGCTTCTTATCCACCAACACTGTCAAATCCTTCTCCCCAGCGCTTCTTTCAATTCTTTCTCTGCTCAGCTTGTATTTGTACTTGGGATTGTCCTAACCTAGATGTATTTCTTCATGTTGCACTCCATGAGGTTCACACAGGCCCACCTCTCAAGCCTCTGGCATCCCTTCCCTCCAATGTGTTGACTGCACCACAGGTTGGTGCCATTGTCAGACTTGCTGAAGGTGAGCTCAGTTCCACTTTTCACATCTGGCTGCCAGTGTCAGATGCTTTGCACAAGTGCTGATAACAGATGTGTGTAAGATTCCATTACGTTCCTCTCTGCATGACTTGAAAAACAAATGTGAATGTATTTCATTAATGTCAATACTAAGTGTGCATATAAAACCTACACATTGCTTTGAAATATTTCTAATTTGACTAACCTTTTGGGTTAACTGATCAGAAAAGCTTTTATTTTTTTTTCTCCTTAAATTATCATAAACTCAGCACAAAAAGTAAAATGGTAGAGCAGGTTGCACAATGAATGAAATGAAGTGTGCAATTTTGCATTTGAGTAAAAACATTCCTAAGTAATCTTCAAAGATCTAATTTGTAATGTAAAGTGCAACTATGACCCTTGTTGGTTTTTTCTCTGTATAAATGTTATTAAGCCACGTCTAGGATGATTGATGAATTGTTAAACTAAGTCTATTGGGAGTCAAGCCTCAAACAAAAACCAAGGCATAATTATAGATTTCCAGTCCTCAGTATGCTCCCAAAATACAGGTCATTTTAAGGTATGCTCAGACTGAAGCAGTAAAAATGTCTAGCCATGCATACAAAGCTGTAAAGACCTCTCTTTTCTATATAAAAAGTTAGCATACGTATTTTATATTTTCTGTCAGTATTACTATAAAAATATGCGTGATCAAATACAATTGATTTTCTTCTTTATTTTTTTCATTCTAATTTATTTTTTCTTTGGAACCTTCGTTTACTCACACCTTCTGAGGATAAGATTCAAGAGTAAACTTTTAAGGCAAGTAGTGGTTATGGTCCAACTCTATTGTCCATACATTTTGCACTTCAGCTGTCTTTGGGCTGCTGAGCTGTGCATGTTTACACTATGCTACAACTCATTTTATATTATTTTATCTGACTGATACCCTCTCATTAAGTGAGGAATATTTAAAATAGGAGGCAAAAAATTACTTAAACACCATTGCAAATTAATAAGAAAAAAAAAAAGTGTATTATCAATGCTTTCTGAAGACAAAAGCCTGCAACGACATTGTCTTTATCAAAGAATAAATAAATTCTATCTAATAAAGATCAGTTCAACATAACAAATGTATTGCTGGTGGCATTCTGAAATAAGTTTTGCAGACTAAAACCTAACTTGAGAATTCTTCCTCCTCATATCTGACACCTTGTGTTGATTCTGTGTTTTTTGGCCTCCAACGAAGAAAAAAATTTCCATTTATTTCATTTTACTGCACTGCACATACTCTGCACTGAAATCAATGCATAACTATGTGATTGGTGAGTTGTGTATTTGAAAAAAAAATTATGAGTTCTAAAAGAACCAAACAAATCAAAATAAATGAAACAATGATAAAAAAAAAATCCCATTATTTAATTCTGATGTATCCCTGAGGCTTGCCCCAGAAGGTGAACCCAAGAGAAATATTTATCATCAGAGTGGGATCTGAGTTTACCATTCAAATGTCAGGAAAATGATTTTTTAATAACTAGAATCCTAAAATCACCAGTGGGGAAGGCTGTTTGTTTCAGCTGGAGTGAAGTCTTTGCTCTCTGTCAGTTCCTGAAATCATTATTTGAACATCATCTCCATAATAGATGAGAATCTTCTATTTTTGGAAAACAACTGCTGATTATAACAGTTGTGGAATCCTGACATGCACAAAGAGTGCTAGGTTGAAATATAGTAGAACAAAGACATACACAGAAACTTTTTTATATATTCTGTATTGTGTGTTTCCATCACAGCAGAGATTTATTTTTCACATTTTAAATAACTGCCTAACATAGAATGCGTTCGGAGAGAGGAAAAAAAAAGTGAGATTATTTAAACTCAGCATCTCTTATGCACTCAGGCTAAGAGATAATGCTTACACAACACTGAAATGTGAGACTGCATTTTGTCCAACCTGACAATACACAGTCATATATTAAAAAATAGTTTGTCCCTTTGAAGTGAAACACAGTACAGCAAAAATATTGTAACTATCTGTGGTCCTCTGTGAGACCTACTGCAATATCAGTGGGAAAGACAGCCTATGTTAAAGGCTTCCAAGGCACTAAATATTTTATGGAGTGCAATTTGAGTTCAAAAGGGAAGGAGTAATGCTGGCAAATCCCCTGACATACCTCCCTGAAGTTCTCAGTTCATTCAAGCTATGCAGCTGATGGAAGACTACTAATACTGTACCATGATTCAAAAAAAACAGTGAGCTCGTATAACTCTAAACTTGCTAATCTGACGCTGGACCTGGAGATAATAATACAAAACACTGATTCAAAATCTTTTGGTTTAGAATTAAAAGAGAGTAATATGCTTAATGCCAGTCAAAACTGTGACAAAAACTTTGATTTTCTTTTTATGAGAGTATAAATTTAGCTCACAAATGTAACGTTTGTTCAATATTTGATTTCTTCCTGCAAAACCTTTGATTAAAACCACCTGTACACACACACAGAACTGGCATAGCACAATATGACTAAAATGTGCTCTAGATGCCTAATTAAAATCTCAAATCCCACTATTAGTGGGATCTTGATTGAAGGGGGTGTTTTTGTCAGGGTAGACTAGAAATCACTACTAACTCCTATGCAATACAATATTTCCTCTGGGAATAATCTAGAAAAAGAAAATAAGTTGCTATTGCTAAAACATGAGTATGATATAAAGATGAAGCAAATGATATTAAACTAGAATGTTAATTATATAGAGTTATCTAATGAGTTCATCATGTGTTACCTCTTCAGCAAGCTGGCAGGTAATGTAGTGGAGAGCAGTTACAAGTCTTAGCATACAGAAAGCAGGAAACAGCCTTTGAAAATGGGGCCATAATCTTGAATAATACTCAATATTTACAGCAGATAATTAATTTATTCTTACCTCCCTGTATGACTTAAGGTTAGAAAAGGTTAATAAAAATTTTGACCGTAAAACCTAGCATAGTATGTATTTTTGTGGGGAAAATTTGAACTTCTACTAGGATCTTTGATCTAGAGAAGAGGCGGCATCACAAACTATTGAGTCAAGGGTAAACCTGCATATACTTAGAGATGAAAGATGTCAAAAATATTTTACAATGGAATCTTAATTTTTTGAGATCATGAAATTTCCATCACTTAGTGACTTCGGCACAGTGGGCGAATAGTCACAACTTATATAACAGTTTATGCCATATATCAGATTTTAGAACATGATCTAAACCAGAATTTCAAAATTACATTCAGAATTCAATAATATGCTACATCAGAAATAAAATCAAAATTCAATTTTAGATAAATATAAAGGATGTGAAAGAGAAGAAATAATAGCAACAAGCAGGACTAAAGAAAATCTATTATTAAGATTGGAAGACTCAGATACTCTCATCTTGGTACAGTGACAACTGTCAATATCGATCACAAATTATTTTTGCTTGAGTATCGATGGAAAAGAGTTAGCAAAGTGTTGTAAATTTTCATCACTACACACTTCTCAGTTATTGCATTATGAATGCCAGTGGATTGGAAAAACATAAGGAAAAAACAATGGACAAACAAACTAAAACAACAAGACAATGAACTGAGGAATTTTACTCTGTAGAACCTAAAAGGATGTCTTTTTTCATGTATACTCTCAGTAAATACTCAGCAGGAGGTACATTTTCATTGCCTAGGAGATTAACAAGATGATGCAATGTAGCTTTCCTTGACTGGCTTCCATGATTCTTTGGAATATTATATTTTGCAATAATTTTCTCTTAAGGGTAAAAACATTTGAAAATGGTCATGAAATAACCTGTGTAGGAATGGAATGACATCCTTTTACCACTGTTTCAGAGAAAGGGGAGCTAACCGGTATCAGCTAAAAATATTTTTTCCTGTTGCTCTATACAGTAGTATCTATGTGCCAAGAGTGAAGATGTAAAGGTGCATTTGTCTTAAGCTGTGTCTTTAAAAAAAGTGTTATATGACAAAGTTCTGGATTATTTCAGCATAACTCCGGTACAGCTAACCCACATAAGGTACTTTAACATTCCTGTTTACTAACAAAACCCACTAAAATGCTAATTAAGACTATGTATGTAGATATTTTCAAATTATTATAAAGTTTAAACTAAATCAAGATTACAGTTGGTATTATCAATGAATAAACATTAACTTCGATGAAATTTCATTGTCTATAGATGAATATTTGGCTGCTAAATATCTTTTGGCAGTGAACAGAAGGAGGTGACATTTGAAAATTCATAGTATTTTTGTAGTTTGCTTTTCCAGGAAGGAAGAGCTCTGTGAATGTCAAGAATCCTAAGCACTTTAAGGCTAAGTCTGGACATCAAGACTTCTACTTAACCTGAGACAGTCAACAACTCCATCTATCACAACTTGCTTTATAAATACCAATTCCCATCCTCCACTCACCTCCCATATTGTGCCTTTGCAAATGTTTACATTATGCTTACCCTTTCCTTTTTAAAATGGCATGAATTGCCCTGTGGAGATGTGGATTTGCCTTCAATGTGTGCAAAAGTAAGCAGAAGTGACTACCTTAAGTTGAAGTGGCTGCTTTTCAATATTTACATGAAAGCGAATTAGTCCCATCAATAGGAAGCTACTTTGCCCTGTATATGGTTACTCCAGGAAACGTCCTGATTTTTGGAAGCAAAAATGCTCTTTCTTCATTGGAAAGCTGTGAAAAATTTCATGGAGTTAGTGTCTGGGATTTGTAGCAGAACAAATATGCAGAAAGAAAGACAGCAAGCTAATAATATTCATCCTGTTGTTTCACTTTAGAAACAGCACAGAGCAATCTAAAGCAGAGAGTTCATCTCCATGTCACCTACAGGAACAGTTATAACTTAGGCATCCTTGGGAGAAATTAAGTTGTTTGATTGCTCTTTAAAGACTGGCTATTAAGGAGATAGTGTTTCATTGTTACTGTTACAGAGGCACGCGTAACCAAGCCTTTTTGCTCTAGTGTTATTCATTGCTTCCTAAGTTGTGTATATGCAGAGAGCAGAACACGTTTTTTCATTTTTTTGAAATCTTTCTCTGCATGAATTCCAACTTTTTTTTTTTTTTTTTTTGAACCTGGGATAAATCACTCGATTCTTTCAAATGTTTGATTTTGGTCTCGGTGTAACAGACATCTTACATCATTCCACTTGCTCTTTTCAGGATCTGTTCACTACATCCCATATTCTCAAGGCTCATAACCCGAATGAATCAAAGATCCATCTGCAACCTCTGTGCTGAAATGAACCAGGAGCATGGATTTTCTTCTACTAGTCTTCCATTACACACGATGAGGAGAATTTTTAGGTTTTTTGATGTTGGTTATTTTGTGGTTTGGTGAATTAATTTTTTTTAATCTACAGCATGCACATTTTTCTGTCATGTCCATCTTGTTACCCATTGTAACCCCCAAATCCTCCTCCGAAAAACTGTTACCAAAACACTTTTCCCCCCATAATATTCCATTGATTTTAACCCTTTGTAGCTTTTACTTCCCCCTGTTGAATTTATTTCCATTTTTCAGATTAATGGTCTTTCATGGCTTCTTGGAATTTGAACACTTTCCCTCAAGCATAGTCATAATCTCTCCATTTGTACAGAAAGTTGAAGACTCAAGAATAATCCAATACAGAAATGGAACAAAAACATCATTAGATGATAAGAGAAAAAAAAAATCTGGAAAATTTTGTGGATATTATCTTGTGCTGAGCTTTCAAAGAAGCTGCTATACTTCATTCACTAAAACCCCCAAAGACTATTTCCTACTTTCTGCTATTATTGATCCAAATAATCTGTGTGTGAAGATTCTATTTAGAGCAAGACTTTTTCACATGATTTTACCTCACATATATTGCCCAGGAATATTATTCAGCTGAAGTATTGTCTATATTATTGTGAGGAATTACAAAATGGAGTTGCGTGTGTCAAAACACTGTTCCNATATGTCGTGGGGAAAAAAAAAAAATCTGTTCTTTACTTTTCTGAGATGAACTAGTATTAAATATCAACTAAAGAGTATCAAAGCAATATTTTCCTATGAATATGGAAAGGAAATAATCACATTTTGAAATCACACAAAATCCCCAAAATGTACATGGCTTAAAAAAATTATACTAGCTGTTAAGTGTGAAGGCTTTCTGAATAAACATTTGTCATTCAATTGAATTCAAAATGAGTTCTCAAAATCAGAACTAGTAGAAAAACAGTCACAAAGAACTTTTTTCACAAATATGGATTACTCCGCACCAGAGCATTTGTGATTCTTAGGCAATTTCACCTGCTCTCATAATTTTTACAGTTGCTAAAGTGCAATAAATCGCTGAAATACAGGCACTGAAGTACAGGGGGTTTTATTTATCACCGAACATCTTTGGAATTCTCATAATCAAGACAAATTTTATGGATGATTCTTTCTGCTGGCATAGCATTAGCCTGCAAAGCAACTCTCACAAACACAACAGAAAAGAATATTAGCAACTGAAAACTGATGAAGTGAAAAGAATAACTTAAAATCAGATTGGAGACATGGACTCTGATATTTAAGAATATGTTATACTGCAATATGGTACACATATATGTTCAGATTATTTAATTCTTTATTGATTTTAATATTTTAAGAGTGAATGAAGACAGAGAGATTCTGGTCAAATGTGTATTTATAGCTTGAGATTATTAGTTCTGTACTCTCTGATCTGAGCAGTTAAAGAGTGATCTTTCACTTCGGAAGTGACCTGTCAAACTGATTTAGATGTTGGCATCAAAATCTCTTCATGAGAGCTGAAGTGATTGTTGCAAGCAGTGAAGAACTTGTTTCAGTAAATGTGGTCTGTGGAGTTCTCTGGACTTCGTTCAGTTGCCTGCACAAAGACAACTTCTTACATCTGATATTTCTTTAAGTATCTAGGTCATCTTCATGAAGCTGGTTAATATAGGCTATCTTTGTCTTTCTGGAATGGGGAATCCTGGGCTGGGGTACTAGATGAATCACATGACATATTTAAATTTGGACACTGAACTATCCTCTAAACTCCACTGGCTCTACCTCTACGGCCTACAATGTACACATCTAACTTGTTATCACAGTTGCAATGTGATAAAACCTACTCTGTGTGTTTCAGTTCTAACTGACCAGTGATGGTAAGTGAGTGATCAGTACAGCCCACCCAGTTGTCACAGAACTAGAGCTCAGTGCCAAACTTTTCAAGTAGTAGAGAGTATTTTAAAGTAGTAGAGAGTATTTAAATGTAATCGTTATATTTTACCCACATTTGTATAGTACCAAACTTAACAAGATACATTTAGAGGTCTTCTGACTATAGATGCCTTCAGAATTTTCCTCTTAAACCACCTGTTTCTTTGAACTGTGAGAGGACAAAAAGTAGAAAATTTTTAAAAGCTATAAGAATGAGACTGATGCTGGTGATTAAAGGGTATATCCAAAAGCAGTACNGTGAGGAATTACAAAATGGAGTTGCGTGTGTCAAAACACTGTTCCTTTAAGAGAAGCCACCACGATGGAGCTTGAGATAAATACAGAGAGCAGAGCATCTACAGCTAGATATGCATGTTTGTGGTCTTGAAAATGTGCCTTACAATGAAACAATAAGTAACTAAAATGACATAAACAGAATGCTAAGAGGCATGTTTTTCATAGGTTATGATAATTTTTACAGTACAAAATGTCAACTCTGATGTTAAAAAAACACTCTACCCAGTAAGTTGATAAAAGGACACACTGAAGTTAGCAATGTTCAAATTGGAAATCAGATATGTTTTGCTTTATTTAAGATTTTTTTACATCAGCTCAGTAAAAGGCAAATAGGTTTTCACCAATTTTCCATCAAATTTTGTCTTTAAAGTGGTGGCTTGCAGTTTTCAGTAGGCTGACCTGAATAATCTGAATGGCACCTTCTTCTCCTGAAAAAGTAACAGAAATCTGGAAATTATTGATATTAACTGCTATGCAAAGTTTCCTCACACCTGTCAGTGAAAAGTATCTTCTTTTAAGGCACTGGAGAGAAACAAACTTTTACACACTTTTAGTTCATTTTCACAAAACAACTTGAGCTCAGTAAGTTTAACTACTGTCCTCAGCTCATATTCACAAACTATTTTTTCTTTTAAATCTCATATCATTTTATTCTCCTCTGAAAGATTTGCTCATGTCAAAACTTTATTAAAGCAAAATTGTCAGTGCTACACAATATTCATATCTTGCATCAGCCACAAATTTTGTTACCTTTAGAGCAGCAAAGAGACTGTTCCACTATGTTTAGACAACCTTTCAATAGATCTCAGGTTTGTAGAACTTCATTTTCTGAAGCAGAATCAGTTTTTTCCCCCAGAAAGTATCTAAAATTTATGGATATGAAGCATTTTACCGCTAATTTCAAAGTACTTGTTTAGATTTTCACTGGATTAATTCTGTGTGCATGAACAGGCTGCTCATATCCTCTAAGTTCTCAAAGTTCTTAAATACTTCCTTTGTGAAGAAACATTCATTTTATTGACCTTGTTCCATCTTCAACTTCAGAGCATGATAACTTTATACTATATCTGTTAGGAACTATTTACAATAAATTGGAATTCATGTACAGACATAGACATATAAAAACCACCACCCTTCCCTTGTAATCACACACCACACACTGCTATAATCAAAGACAAGCTCAATTTGAGCAATTT
>VWZV01001570.1:23557-37342 GCA_013397155.1 Irena cyanogastra | reverse complement strand
TTGGCTTTTTTTCCCTAATAAAAAGGACTACTCTGGTAACAATAGTTGCCAGAAGTACAAACTTCTGATGTTTGCCATTGTTCTCAGTAGAAAACAAGTCTATCGGTAGAATATCAACCCTACAATAGAGTTGAGTCCAGATCATGTGGTTAGCTTTCAACAACCTATTCAAACATGAACAGCTGACACTTAGTACAGAAACTTTATGAATTCCTTGCTTATCTAGAACATGCAAGAATCATACTCACAAGATCTGGACTGCTGCTTCCAGAGTACCAGAAGCACCACCACAGAACTATATCTAGCATTTATTATGCATAGAACAGACCTGTAAGTCTACCTCACTTGAAAAGGGACATTTCAGGACCACATTCCCTGAATCTGTAGGTGATTCGAGACAGCTTAATTAAATGCTTATTTGACCAGCATTTTTCTGAGGTGAGACACATGTTCTGTGTACCTCAAGAATTCAGACACTAAGCTACTGTTATGCTTCCTGCACTGCCACAACTAACAAAGATCTTGGGTGCCAGTGGGAATAGGCAGCACATAAAGCTTTTCCAGAAATGCATGGCATCTTTCTGCCTATTTGTAGGCAGAATTATTGACAAACACACAGCTTTTGTCAGATTTATCTAGATAGCTTCACAATTCCTGCTTTTACAAAGGGAATATCAATATCCAAGCATCAGTGAGACTTCACACTCATAGGTATGGTTCTATCATCCGGCTGTCAACAAAGTGTCTACTGCAGTTCTTGAAGTGACTACAAGTGTCCATTAACAGGTTAGCATACACTGTCAATTTATTCACTGAAGATTTAGGATTTTTCCTTTTTCTCTAATTTTCTGTTTCTTTAGCATTTTTCTTTACAAGCCTAGAGTGAGATAGCTGAAGCACATAAGTACTATTATTTTCTTAGATTCCCAGAGATGACACCTCTTGTTGGACTCAGGAGGGTTTGCATAACAGATGTTTTAGCATTACGCTGACTTGCTCCATGCAGCAGTCAGTTTTGATATACGGCACAAAGATTCAATGAAATTTGTAAGTTGTGCATTATACCTCATGCCCTGTGATATGCATGAGACCAGAAACAGCAGCAGCAACGGAGTCATATCCACCTCTCTGGACCATTGGACCAGTCTGACCATAACCTAAAAGAAAAACAGAACAATTAGTAAGGACAATTCAATCAAGTACAAGTACAGTGTAAGCTATTATTGCTCCTCAGCTTTTGTTAACAAGCTGTCCAGATTGTACAACCAATGAATGCTATTGTATTCTATTTATTCCTCCACATTTCTAAGAGTAAAGTTGGATTTATCCTCTGTGGGTTGAGGATGTGTTTGATCTTAATTCTAGACAGACTTGTATCCATGCTATGCTTCATTCCTTTCAGATAAAACTTCCTTTTTAATTCACTGTGTCAGCTGAGGTTGGACTCTTGTTTTTTCAGAGAATTTACAGTATCTCTACAGGCCTACAGTTGCTGTCCAACAGGGCCCATCTTGCATGTGTTACCTCCACTCCGCCATAAGGATACCTTGAATACCCCAAACAATACTATAATCATGACACTATGGTTTTGACACCTTAATTGTTCTCCTCTCATTTCTGTTACTTTATTCCGCATCTAAACAGAGCTACCTCCAAAACAAAACATTGTTTACAAGAGATGGCAAGGCTTTAGTGAGTATGTACGATCTGTTTGTCAAGAGTTAGCACCAATTAAGTCCCAAATACTGAGAATTTTTACTGAACTACCTAAATACAGTTTTGTTCAGCTGTATAATTAACTTAAAATAAACAGCTGTAGCCAGAAGGATGCTGTCTTACCTTTCTTTGCTATAGTCATCGTGTTCTTCCAACAACAACTACAAAATCTTCCAATTTGAGGAGGTCTTGCACAAGCAGCTGAGGAGGTCACTGGAACCAGTGACCACTATCACAGAGGGTAGAAGTCAACACGGAAGGAGTAACATATTTGAGTGATGGTTTCTATTAGTTCTAATAATGGCAGAGCCCTCAATAATCAGATTTAAGCACTTATCCTCCTCAAAGAGGAAGCACATTCAAAGCTATTTAAGTGCTTTCTTTTCTGATATCTCTAAGAGAAATCCCTTGGAGCAGTTACAAGATATTTGTCACAGACAAACTTAAGGACAAGACTCCTAATTTAACTTTAGTTTTAAAACAACATTTCTGTTTAATTCTTACCTGTGAGGACAGTATTAGTATTATTATTAGTAGTATTATTAGTATTATTAGTAGTAGTAGTAGTAGTAGTAGTAGTAGTAGTAGTAGTATTATATCAACATATACTGCAAGGTAAAAATATCAACATATACTGCAAGGTAAAAATTCCTGAATCTCCTAGATTCCTCTTCATAATTTTCCTGGAAAAATCTTTCTATATAGACAGTCTCTTCAGTAGGCATGACAGTCTAAACATTGGGTTTGTGAATTAAAGCAGACAATTTTAATTCATTTTTCATTGAGGTAATCTACCTCAGTTCATCCACTTGGACTGATGCTATTATGTGCATAATTCATAAATTACTCCTAATGTATTTTATGAGATAGGATTATGATGACTGAAAACTGGAGTTAAAGCCCTTTGTTACTCCAATTGATAAATCATACCAAGCAAAACAATATCCACTTACTACACAGATTTCCCCATTATACCACAAACTATCCCAATTGCCTGATCTTCTTCTGGAGACATGAGAGTCACGTTGTGCAAAGCTGTGGAGGAACTCAACTTCTACACTCAGTGTCACAGGGAATATCAGAATCCTACAACCAATTCACTGACTTTATCAATGCAGCTTCAAAACAAACATTTTGCAATAAAAAAGTCAACACTTACTTTTCTTATGGTCAAATCTGTGTCACTACTCACAAGAGAGAAGAAAAAAAACCTACCAGTTTACCCAGTTTTATTTGAAATCTGACAACAGCCAACTTTGAGATCCCAAAGACATCTCATAGCATTTCCTTTCATATTTACACTCTTAAGCTTACAGCAAAGAACAGTATTCAAATATAAAGAGGACTAGAAAATAAAATAGACTGGATCCACCCAAAAATGTTCTGAAGAGCTCTAACTAGGCATATACCATTATCTCATTGGAATGAACTGTAGAATTAAAACCAGTTAAGTGTGTGGGGCCACTTCAAAAACAAAATCTTGCTCAATAAAAAAAAGTACTCAAAACAACTTTAATTGAATAGTGAAAAGCATATTGAAGTAAGTGAGAAACTACGTACTGGCTTCAATTACTAACAAAGAAAAGACATCTCAACACATCTACTCACACAAATGTTTTCATAAACAGCAAACATCTGAAAATTAAACATTTAGTATGTAGACAGAACAACTATAAAACACTTTGCAATGCTCTTCTGGTAAGGACAAACATCCATCCCTCAAATACTGAATTCAGGAAAGGTGACAGGCAACAAGATCTGCATCTTTCTAGAGGAGTTTCACAAACAAAATTTTTAAACTCCTTTTCACACTTTGTAACATCCAGGTTTCAAAATAAAAGGTATTATTTAATGGCTTTCTGGTTAAGATTAGAACTCGTATGGAGTGTTTAATTAGTCTTGATATGTCACAATAGATTAAAAAGAAAAAAATATATAATTCTGCTTTTGATCTGAATTCTGAGTGGACAAAGCAAGTGTGGGGACAAAATCTGTTGTCATTGGAAATTTTTTTGCCCCAGGAACTATGGATATACAAGATTCCTGGAGGAAAAAGTAGAGTTAAGTGAGAAACAGCTATTGCTAAAAATGAAAGAACTCATTATCCAGGCAAAAATCAAAGGCTGAACGTTATTTTCACGGTCAATGGAGCAACCCAGTGCAGATGTTTTAGAAATAACTAGGAGCACAAACACAAAAAGCTTGAAGAAGAGTCCAAAATTACATTCAAAAAAATATTCAGCCTGGTACACAGATTTTACAGTAACTGTAATATATACACATCCATACATTTGTACATATACGTGTGTACACATATATATAAATATACAAAATAACTCCCTAAAGTTAAAAATGCCACCTAAAGTTTATGTTTGTCCAAATACCCTGTGTTCTCTCATACTTAATTCAGTGTGAAAAGCATAGATTTGCAATTACACCCGCAAACCTTCATATAGGCTCCTGCTAAATAAAATGTAGTTAGTGGTTTAAAGTTTAGACACAGTGAAAAATACTTTAGGGTAAGGAGATAATCCCAGTTGAATACAGAGACAATAGATTTAACAGAGATGGTCTCAGAAGGTAAGATAAGGCAGCTGATTACACTCCTGCTCCCCCTTAGTGGAACTTATCACCATAAGCTACAGTCAACATTTAAATAGTCTCTACTAGTAAAGAATTTATTTTAGATCCTTAAGTCCAGTGTAGGCATTTTTATTTTTATTTTGGGAATAGATTTCAGAGAGAAAAAATAATTTAGATCTTAATTTAATAAAACTAAGTGTTTTCTAAGTCATTTCAGCTTGACAAGAACTGCCTAGATTCTAAATCTCATGTAAAGTTTAAGATTTTTGTAAAACTGAATCTGCAAGGAGCAAAAGAAAGCTGCACCACACTAAACCCCTATTCAACTCCCAAAATCCCCATTCTATACCTTGCAGTAAAAAGACATGATTTCTTCTGATACCTGTCCCTATCCTCATCTGCCCAGAATTCAAAATTATTCCAGTATGAGCAAGTGCTCTCTACTGCAAAATGTATATCAGTTTCACAACCAAACTGAGTATAAGACAATGACCCCCAGTTAGATCTCCAAGTACTTCCTAAAAATTGTCATGGTCAAAGCATTATTTAATCTGCATAGCAAGCTTTTGAAATTGCCAGAAACAGGGAATCACACAGAATCACATAGTGGGTGGGGTTGGAAGGAACCACAGTGGGTCATCCGGTCCAACCTCCCTGCTCAAGCAGAGTCATCCTAGAGCACATGGCACAGGATTGTGTCCAAATGGTTTTAGAGTATCTGCAGCAAAGGAGAGTTAACACCCTTTCTGGGCAATTTTTTCCAGTGCTTGGTCACCAGCACAATGAAGAACTTGTTCCTCATATTCAGGGGGAACTTCTTGTGTATCAATTTCTTCCCGTTGCTTCATGTCCTGTTACTTGGCACCATCAAGAGCCTGGCTCCATCCTCTTGGCACTCTCCTTTCAGGTGCTTAGAGACATTGATGAAGTCCCTTCTCAGTAATCTCTTCTTGAGGCTGAACAGGCCCAGTTGCCACAGCCTGCCCTTCTAAGACAGATGTTCCACTCCCTTAATCACCTTTATTGCCCTCCAATAGCCCCACTCCAGGAGGTCCATGTCATTCTTTTGCTGAGGAGCCCAGAACTGGACACAGAACTCCAGATGTGGCCTCATCAGGACTGAGTAGAGGGGCAAGATAACCTCCCTCCATCTGTTGGCAATGCTCTTCCAAATGCACCCAAGGAGAACACTGGCCTTCTTGGCTACAAGGGTTCACTGCAGGCTCATGGACAGCTTGTTGTCCACCAGGACCTCCAGGTCCTTCTCTGCAGAGCTGCTTTCCAGCAGTTTGGCTCCCAGCCTGCGCTGGTGCAGGGGGTTATTCTTCCCCAGGCACAGGACCCTACAGTTGCCCTTGCTGAATTTCAGGCACTGCTTTCTGCCCATCTCTCAGTTTTCCAGGTCTTCTCTTCCATCTCTCTCAAGGCCCTTTTGAAGACCATTTTGAAGCCCTCTGTGGTATCAGCCACTCCCTCCAGCTTTGTGTCAGCAGTGAACTTGCTGAGGAGGCATCTGCCCCTTCAGCCGAGCCACCGATGAACAAGTTAAACAATACTGGGCCCAGTACTGAACCCTGGGGCACCACTTGTGACAGGCATCCAGCTAGACTCTGTGCCACTGATTACAACCACTAAAGGACTACTTGCTTATTCAGCATAGTCACACCTATATCCTCCTGTTCTGACCCTGCAGCCAAGTCTATCTCCTACATATGGAAGTGTAGAGACCTTTAGTCTTTGAAGCTTTTTCTGAGCAAGAAAAATAAACTGGGTATGAGAGGCATGAAAGAACTGGCACTGGCTACTTTGTGTCAGCTTAAGGGAAACATGGGCCTTTACTGGAGGCATTTACAAAGCAAATGCCTCAGCTTTCCACCAGCAACCCCTTAGCTCAAACAACAAGGAAGAAAGAGACTTCAACCAACTGGAAAGTTCTGAATAACAGAAGATGATAAATAGAGTCAGTAAAGAAAAATTTGCACATGAAAAGTTTTAAAGAATTTTCTTAACCAAGATCTCCACTATCGCTCTTTGTTAGTCTGCAGCATTACACAGTGTATGAATATTCAAAATGAGACATGCTTAATGTAACATTAAAAAATTGCTATCTCTGTTCCTGCATCTACTTTTCTTTTAATATTTGGGTAAATGTGACAATTAACATTTTATGAAATAAGGTGGCTAATATGTAATAATGCAGCTTACAGCTGTTCTAAAAATCTCCAGCAGTTTGATGGCCAAACCTTTGATATGGAGCAACAAGAGAAGATTTAATGTGCCTAAAAATATTTATCTAGCAAAACTGAAAAATAATCATGCCAAGATTACCAGTAAATTATAGTAGCACTAAGATACTCATCACTAGTTGGGAGCATTGCAGAAGCAACTTTATGCAGGACACTAATTGCAGCTGACTGAAGATTTATTTGGCAAACTGAATCAAAGTATATAAATTTCATGTGAATATTGGCAATATATACACATTCCAATTAAATCCAATGCTAGTATCTGAATGAATTACATTGGTATTAATACACCACAATTCCTGGCAAAAAGACTAAAAGTATTTCTTTCTCCCAGATTTTTCTAGTTAAATCAGACACCACACATTAAAAAAAAAAAAAAAAACCACCAGCAGAACAACAACCAAAAAAACCCGAAAAACATTCTTCAAGGGGAAATAAGTCTTAATGTCTTAGCTACTTTTGTGGGGTTGGTGTGACATTCCTCCATGATGAAAGGGGGCCAATGATTCTAAAACATGGAAGCTACTTCTAACACAACAAAGCTTATAGTTCTGGGCTTACTGTGCAGGAGCCATGTGATGGCACTCAAGGTTTGGAACATAGCACAGGAAAAATTATAATAATTTCAGGCATCATATGGGACAAAAGTTTGGGGGGAAAAATAACATGTCATAACAAACTACTGTTCGTTTATCCACTTTTAAATGGTCAATATATTTATCACATAAGAGAGACATAATTTGCTTTTCAATCCGCTCTAAATGGTTCTGTTCTGAGACACAGAAATAAATATTATGAAGCCAGAAAGGTCAGGCTG
This sequence comes from Irena cyanogastra, assembly GCA_013397155.1. NCBI lineage: Eukaryota > Metazoa > Chordata > Aves > Passeriformes > Irenidae > Irena > Irena cyanogastra. Next base: position 29,980 of record VWZV01001570.1, on the reverse strand, counting down.
AAGATTACGAAAAAAGTAATAACAGTAAAAGCTGCTGGACTGCACAGAAGTGTTACTACTCAAATTGCCAAATGTTCAAAAATGTTACACTAAATTTAAAAAGGCTAGCAAAAAACCCAAACCCAAACCTGTTTCCAGAAAGAACTCTGTTAGAAAAACAGACTAAAGTGTTCTTACAGGTTTAGCTTTCTAATACCATGTCAGCTACAACATAGCTTTATTTTATTTTTGCCAGATGACAGTGGGATTTTTAAATACATTTCTGGCAGACATTCTTCATAAATTTTTAGAAAGCAGGCAAACCAATTAAACAACCTTGTCCCAGACAAAGTTCCATGTGTCTGTAGATTCTATGCTATTCTAACATATGTGCAGAACACACATTTGAACACCCTAATTCCTTGCCTAGGAGTTACTGATGATACGATGACGGAATTCCTAATGTGTATAAAAACAATTCATTTTGGCTAGGACCTTCCTGAAAGCATCTGGGATAAACAGGCACTACTGTGTTGCAATATCATAACTTTAGGGACAATCACTCTAAAAGAAGTATTTTTATGTAGGTTAGTTTAGATCCATTTGGGATTTTTATGAAGATTAACAAAAATGTTTCTCTATTTCTCAACTTGTTGTGTATTTGATTTGTATTTAATGAAATTTAACAGCCCAGGATAGTGGGTCACAAACAATTTGCACTTTCAAAAAAAAACTGAGAAAGAAGTAAATCTCACAAAATTACTAAATGCACAGAAACTGGAAAGGGGGAACGAAAACTCATTCAACACCTGAAATTGCTACTCTCACTTCTTCAATATAACGTGCTTTCAAGCTAATGATGGCCTCATAATTAAATCTACAGGACAGCCTGAATATGATTTTCTGTGTCATATAAAGAAAGGTCAGCATTTCTCATTATGACCTGTGTTCAAAATATTTGTATCACACGCACCAGAAAACCAAAAGCCATAATTTCTGCACTTCTTCGTGATTTGACAGCATGATAAAACTTTTTAAGGCCAAATATAAAACACATTGTACTAAAAGGATAGGAAAAACCAACATGGAGACATATTGTCAACACAGACCAATTCCCTGTAGTTCAATTCCCAGATGACAAATGACATTACGAAATCAGGCTGTATAAGATATTCTGACCAAAACATAGAAAAATATGTTCAACATAGGCATTTCTACAAATAGGAACTAAACATTGTCACAAATTCAATCCAGATAGATGGCTATCCCTGCTGAATAACAAATTAATGAGAAACACCTTTTGGCTTGTTCTATTGCCAAAAGAAAATATTCAATTAAAGACAGCTTACATCTTTACTTAATAAAGATTAATGAAACAAGCAGAAGAACACAAGCAATACTCTGTGAATGACAAAAGCCAAAGTTTAACAGACACATTATAAGAAACTTTGCAGTGTCAGAGCTGCCAAATGCGTTACCAAAACGAGTAACGACTTTCGGAAAATGCTTGCCATGTGTTGGTCGAAAGGAAAGGAAGTACAACTTCCTGAATAAGCAGGCTTACAGGAGATCAGAACAGATACAAGAAAGGTGAAGTCAGAGCAAACTGTCAAGAGAGATGAAAGGATGTTAAAAAAAAAAATAAGCCTTAAGTCAGCAAGCATAAAATCTGACCAATCTGATAAAAACATTTCATTTCCCAATTGATGATTGCAAATGCATACAATATTTATTGCTTTTACATATGTTGATTTAGACATTCTAACCCTGTCTTTTAAATGAAATAAGGTGTTATAAATTGGAAGGCATAGATAAAACAAAATTGTTAAATAAAACACAAAACTCTATGCTAAGATTTAGCTACTGAAAGACTAGAAGAGGACAAACAACAGCCTCTGCCAGTTGTTCAACTCCATTCAATTTTCATGTGATTGGGTTACCCAGCCTCACACAACTCCTATTAAGGCACCAACCACACTTCCGGGAGATAGCCACAGACCATTTCAAACAACACAAATTTGGTTTTCAAAAGGCTTTTCAATCAGCCTGCAAATTTCTAGGCCATATTTTCTAGCTTTATAACACACCAAATATAAGTTACAAGAAAGCAATCCTTCCCTCCATAGCTCAAACTGTAATTACTCAAGAGATGCTATCACTTTCTTTTGCTAAATCAGTGAAAGTTTAAGTTGTCACTTTCTGAATTTTAAGGCAGAAGCATCTTCCCCATCTAAGTGGGGTCACTCTTCTACAGGATCTAAGAAATGAAATGTGTCATGATGACCTTTTTCGAAAACAAAGTTTCAATTAAAAGCTTTTAGATGACACTGAGATTACGTACTCAAACTTTACTCCCCACGTTAAAGGAGGCTGACAGACACCCAAATTCCCCATCGCTATTCTGGGTTTACACAAATATTCCCAGCTGAACATACTTAAAAATAACAAATCACTCCTTGTTCCATACTTGGTACAGATACAGCTGATATTAGGACTACAAATATTTATACAGTGAAAGCTAATATTAAAATAGTGAAGTGAATTACTCCCAGCAGTGTAGAAATGGCATTTCCCCAGCACATCCAGGTTGCAAAATTTGCACAGAAATTAGTTAAATACTGAGGCAAGCTGTCTGTCCTAACCTCTGTGTACCCTCACCCTCACCTAAGACTGTTCTACACACACTCAACTCTGCCACACTATTATGACTAAGGTAAAGGAGCAAATATTTGTGAGAAATATCTGACTAATCTGGAAATCAGTCAGAAGTCAACAGAAAGACACCACACTTCAGCTCGACAGATATCAATAATCTTACTACTACTTCTTACAGTGAAAAAAACCCATGTAAAATTAAGAAGTACCTGCAAGGTGTATTTTCTATGAATATTTATGATGCTATAGCCAAGCAGTGTAGTGTTAGGACAGCCACAGAGAAGTCTTCTGATAAGGACATGATTATCTATGACCCCATGACAGAATAGTAAGGTAATTACTTAACTACATAATTATTTCTCATCTGAAACAGGTGATATATGTTCTAAAGCAGATATTACCTGAACAGACATCCATTTGTTGTGACTGCACATAGCTATGTTGACAGACAAATCCATGCAGCAGTGTTCAGTGAAGGAGTTGACCTTGACCAAACACTTCTCCTGAGGGTTGCATGTCCATGGCTGAGAATACATACTATGAACCTGACCTCTCCCTCTAAGATCCAAAATGCAGTGCCTCAGGGGCAGAAGTTGGAAAAGCATATAAAATTACTTCAAAATCATGTATGTAATTATTTTCTAAACTTTCCAAAAATTTCCTCAAAAATTTTCAAAACAAATCTATAAAGTTTAATTCCCAAAGAGGATTAAGTCATATGGAATGCAACAGTCTCAGAATCCCAGGCTGTCATTTCAGCTCCTTCAATAACTTCAGTGATATTTTTTGAGCCTGATTTTAGTTCTCTTTAGTCTAGACACACAAAATATGTAAACAGAGGAGATATGATAAAACACATGGTCTGGAAATAAAGATATTTACTCTTTTCAGATTTAACCTTAAAAGTTCAATTCATTAATAAATTCATTCCCATATATTTTAAGATTATTTTAATTTGACAGAAATACAAGAAATTGACAAACAATCATATATGTTCTGAGAAGCCACATGACATATAGCACCCCTTTTTATTTTACAAAGAATATAGTTTTATATGAATAAGCAACTTGTAGCTGCAGTTCCATAAAATAATTTTGGAAGATGTAGTCTCTTAAAAGAGGTTACAAAATTTTGCCCTCCTATTTTCCTCTTGAAATGGTGGTCAGGTCACTGCAAGACACAATCACAATGGCATAAGGTATCCTTATCCTGACTTCACAATACCCACAAGGACTCTCCTGGAAAAGAAAGTCATCCTCCCTGTCAGAAAGCTTTTCTAAATGTTTAATAGGAATCTTTTTTTGCAGAAATTTTAACAGTTACTTCTTGTCCTATATATAACAGATTATTCTTTCCTCTTTACAAGAGCTTTTACTTACAAGAAGACTGTTATCCACAAACCTATTCTCATTACACCCTTATTTCACAGTAACATTTGCTACTTCCTATGGGGAAGTTTTCTCTACAAGACAACTCACAGATCAGTGGGCTTAGCTGTTGGCATAAACGCTGGGATACAAAATGCTGTTAATGATCAGGTACATGGAAAAGTCCCAGATACTGACACTATCTAGCTTTCTAAAAATGACACAAAACAGGCTACTTTTCAATAGTTTGTGTCTTCTACACCCAAGACTGTTTTTCTGTTTGCTACTGACAGTGTTTTATTTTATAAGAGTATTCTAAAAACACAAGTAATGAAAACCATATGCTTACTTGGAAAACATTTTCAGGTCAACAGCAGCTACTTACAGTCTTCCTACAAATCTAACAACACCCACAGACAATACTATGAAAGGGCACAACAAAGACACTGGATCTTTTCACCATTTTAATTAGTTATACTTGTTTCTTTGGTGAAATCACAAAACCTCACCATCTGAAACAATGAAACAGACCAAACAAACAAAAACTCCTGCAATCTTCATGAAGTAAGTTGATCACACATGGAAAAAAAATTAACAAAACACGGTAAAGCAGATAAGAATGCTATTAGACAGGAGGTTCCCTAAAAATAATTCATTTGGAAACAAGCAGAGAAATTTTTAGGAATAACAAAATATTTCATGATCTTTTAATGATTAAAGTCTTCTCTTTAGACTATTACAAATCAAATACAATAAATACTGATTTACAAAAGCCTGCTACATGGCTTCTGAAGATGCCTAAAATCTTCCAGCTTTGTTTCTGTTAACTTAGCTAGGCACCAGTCCAAGCATAATAGCTACTGAAAAACAAATATTAAACCACCAGTAAGTGTCTTCACAGTTGTACTGTTCTGTTCATAGCCAGGATTTTCAGTGTCTAATCTGTTTTTACTCACTGTAAACTAACCCAGTGTTAAATCTTACAGCTCACAGCCTCTCTGTCTGATATTGTATTTTTCATTAGGACCGAGTCCAAAATTCTGAAGTTTTCAATTTTATACGAAATACTGCTACTTAGATGGAAGAACAAGAAATAGAGTGAGAAGGCACAAGAAAAACATTACTTTCATGCACTTCTGAAAGTCAGTACTTAATATTAAAGCAAGGAAGAATTATGACTGGTTCATTAAACTTTTTATATGCTTCATACTGAACAAAGAATGGGAACACAGTGTTTCAGAAAAGCACTCATTTTCAACTGTTTCTTGTTCCTAAACTCACAGAATTTTAGACATTCAGGCTATGTGTGACTGAAAAAATAATAGTGGAAAAAACAGCTAAGCCCTCCTGCTAGGATGCTAAATGCCAGTACCAAAGGGTAGCTCAATCATCCACAGGGAAAAAAAAATAATGCTGCTGATGGTGTGTTGATAACAGAAGCAGCAAAAAGTCAAAGATTTAGTGTCACTCAGCTAAAACACCCACCTTCCTGAAGGTGTACAGCAGATCTGAATCCTGCAAGGATATCAATCCAACCAACAGAAAAGGAATTCTGTCAGCTCCTATATATTTCTCAGTAACCCTTTTTTCGATTTGCCACCTCAGTCTCTACCCTTTTCATACTTGTTTGTGTTACTGATACATTTCAAAAGTTTGCTCTGTGTCAATGCCAGAGCCCTTGATTATTTTTGAAGTACTGGCAAAACTCTGCAAATAGAGGGCAAATTCAGCTTTCCAGACCAAATAGCACTTCATACTAGAATGCAAAACCATTTACAGAGAACATTTCCAAGAAGAACAATTTTACCAGCAAAAGGAAAGTTTCATCAATATAATAACATATTTGCTAATGGCTTCTGCCAAAACAACTAAACCAGTCAGCGTTAGCACCTCTTCACAATCCTGCCCAGCACAGCTGTGCCGACAGAAGTCTGTTGTATAGAAAACAGCCTCTTGCTCAGTTCCAAAAAGTTTGTCAACCAGCTGAATTTTACAGAATCCTCTTTTGAACAGACTTGTTTCGGCCTATGCTAATTTTGCAAGCAGTAGAGAAAAACATATAAACCCACCAGCAACAGGAATGTTCACTAAGTAGGAAAATTAACCTTTGGTTCTGCATCTTGACACAGCATAATTACATTAACCCTGTAGAAGGAGATATCTTGAAGTTTGGTTTTATTGTAAAACACCTAAAAAATGCAGCTTTGTAGTACTTATACTTCAGTCACTCTAGAATTAAATACACATTTTTGTGTATGGTACAGGTTAAAAAACATCGTTGCCATCATCATTAGAAAAGCATAAACACTCCAAATTCAAGTCCATTTTGTTTCTCCTCCAATCAAGAGCTGTGAAGCAACACACCTCAGTCAAATCTTGCTTGCTCACATTTTACTCTGCAACCTCTTGGCAGCTCATGTTG
>VWZV01001570.1:0-18601 GCA_013397155.1 Irena cyanogastra | reverse complement strand
AAAAAAAAAAAAAAAAAAAAAGGAAAAAAAAAAATAACTTTTTTTAGCAATTTTGGGTCACAAATTTTAAAAATTGTTGAACAGATTAATACTCAAGACCATTCATATAGCTGCTTTTATTTAGTTACAAGTACAACCATTGTTGTCAACAAATAATTTACACCATCAAGAAACTATATTGCTCAATGATTTTTTAAACTGAAGCTATCTTTTTTTGGCAGGTAATCTATCCATTTGTATCAGGTAACTATATCCAGACTTAAATGATATAGAAGCCGCAAAAACATCAATAATCAGGGGAATGAGTGGGCATGAAGACACACACACTCAAAGTTATGTGTAATTTTATGGGCCAGGAACACTTGGTAAGAGGGAGTCTAAAAACTGCACCTAATCCAGGCAATTCCACATCCTACCACACTTAGTTCACAAATTAGAGGATCTGAAGAGCACTTTGGCTAGCCTTTGCCCAGCAAAACCCATTGCAGTTGTCTTTTCCTTCCTGTTGTGAAAACACTAGAGACAAAGTAGGATATGCATCAAAACTATAACATCACATCTTCTCGTGGAAAGCCACTACAAATTATCTGTACAAAACAAGATACTGGGAAGTACCAAATGCTTGTTCTTTTAAGTTATTACTAAACCTTATGTAAATGGGTGGAGTGAAGAACTATTTTACTTCTCATAGATTAACCAGAATCACTCAAGAGACACAGAAACCTTACTCACTTTTCTGAAATGTGTTCATTTATGTATCTTTACAACTTTATGTACATTAAATAAAAGCTACACATACAAGAATTCCAGATTCAGACCCATAGAAAACTCAGGTGACCCACAACATTCCTACAAAACTTTTGTAACTCTTTCCACCTAATTCTTGCCTCTTTAGCAACGTACTGTTTGCCAATAAACAAACAGTTTAGTGTAGTCAAAGTGTATGTCAATTCACAGTTAAGACTAAATTTTGTGGGGTAGAGAGTGCAAATACTCAAGCAATATAAACCATTACAGTAACACAAAGTTAATAAAAATATCAATCCTAAAAAACTTATCTTCATAAATACTTTGGGTTGAAACTAAGTATATTTTCATGGAGGATTCTCTACAATTATCACTACGTTTAATGACAGATCCCAAAGAGTCATGATCAGTGGCATAGAGTCTAGCTGGATGCCTGTCACAAGTGGTGCCCCAGGGTTCAGTACTGGGCCCAGTATTGTTTAACTTGTTCATCGGTGGCTCGGCTGAAGGGGCAGATGCCTCCTCAGCAAGTTCACTGCTGACACAAAGCTGGAGGGAGTGGCTGATACCACAGAGGGCTTCAAAATGGTCTTCAAAAGGGCCTTGAGAGAGATGGAAGAGAAGACCTGGAAAACTGAGAGATGGGCAGAAAGCAGTGCCTGAAATTCAGCAAGGGAAACTGCAGGGTCCTGTGCCTGGGGACAAATAACCCCCTGCACCAGCGCAGGCTGGGAGCCAAACTGCTGGAAAGCAGCTCTGCAGAGAAGGACCTGGAGGTCCTGGTGGACAACAAGCTGTCCATGAGCCTGCAGTGAACCCTTGTAGCCAAGAAGGCCAGTGTTCTCCTTGGGTGCATTTGGAAGAGCATTGCCAACAGATGGAGGGAGGTTATCTTGCCCCTCTACTCAGTCCTGATGAGGCCACATCTGGAGTTCTGTGTCCAGTTCTGGGCTCCTCAGCAAAAGAATGACATGGAGCTCCTGGAGTGGATCCATTGGAGGTCAGCGAAGAGGAATAAGGGACTGGAACATATCCCTCATGAGGACAGGCTGCAGCAGCTGGGCCTGTTCAGCCTTGAAAAGAGACAACTGAGGAGAGATGTCATTTATGTGTATAGATATCTAATGGGAGGGTGCCAAGAGGATGAAGCCAGGCTCTTCTCAGTGATGCAAAGGAATAGGACAAGAGGCAATGGGCAGAGACTGATGCATTGGAAGGTGCACCAAGTGACCAAGCACTGGAACAGATTGCCTGGAGAGGTTGTTACACCTCCCTCACTGGAGATGTTCAAGAGCCAACTGGACACAATCCTATGCTGTGTGTTCTAGGATGACCCTGCCTGAGGCAGGAGGTTGAACCCCATGACACACTTTCAATCTCACCTATTCTGTGGTTCTGAAATTCTGTATTCAATTTCTTTCATGCATAAATAAACTAATAAGTCTTTACAGGAGTAAAATTTCCTTAAAAGGCAGAAAACTAAGCATCACATTTATATTTTAAGAAATAAAATTACATCAAATAATAAAACAAGATTTTTAATACCACCAGCAACATACAAAGCAACCTGCATATGACATAAAGTATTACTTCCCAGAAAACAAGGAGAAAAAAAACCTCCACAAAAAGAGGAGTAATAATTCACATAGATTAGCAGAGCAAAGGACTAGGGTAGAGAACCTGAGAGCAGTATGTTTCATCATTCATAAATAAACTAAAATTCTTTGAAAACATATTACTTTCAGAGGCTTTAAGAAAAAAAAAAAAGGTTTTGATTTGGAAATCATGTTGTCCTTTTAAACAGTGCCCTCTCCTGTTCAGGAATAAACCGTGACTTTCCTAGTGAGAGCATCACGCATATCATATAGAACTGGTCACTCCCTTGTGACCCGTACACGATTTTCTTTAACCATCCAATTTTCCAGAACTTAAACCAATCCCAACCACAGAACTATCAAAATGTATTACATTTAAACTAGTTCTAGCCAAGCAAAGCCAGCTTGTGAGTAAGAACTGGCAGTTTGGAGCTCAAGTGCCCTCAAAGCAGCTGGAACATTGGGAAACGTTCCAGACATCCTCAAAACTCTGCAGCACTCACTGCAAAGCTGTATTGATTCAATCAGAGTTGTCTGGATAAGAAACTCAGTTTGCAAATCACAACTTTCAAAATGCTATAAAAGAGATAGCGTCTGGCACACCTATGTCTAAACTCTTCACCTACATATGACCCTGGACTTACTGAAAAACACACACTATATTTCATTTTACTATCACTGTATACAATTTTACTATTTGCAATTGTCCAAAATTTAGAGAGGCAACTCCACACAAAAATTATTCCTGTATTAAAGAAAAATGGCTCAATACTGTTTAAGTTATAAAGTAGCATATTTTCTAAGAAACATGTCTCCTAGATTTTATATTCTGCTACAATATGTGACTATTCACCAGAAGCAGTCACCTCAATATATGGTTCATTAACAAAAAGCATTTCATGTAATGGAGTTCAATCTTGAATTTTAAGTTGTATAAGAATGAGAAGCTTGAATGCTTTCAAAATTTCTCACAGAATGTTTCAGCTGTTCTTAAAGACAAAACCAAAAAAGGAAGCAGGTTTGTTTTGCTACATTAAAAAACCCACAAATTACAGTTCTTTTCTTAAAACACCACGAACTTCTGGACTTTTAAATGAAGACTTGAAAAAGTGGGAGGCCTTTTTGTCCTGGCTCTGTTTTTTGGTGTTGTTACTTTTTGACCATCAGAACTGATGAGAAAAGGAGGATAGAAGGAACATACACTACTAGAACTAGGATTGATTAGATTTCATGGTGATACCATAGATTAGAGCAAGGAGGGAAAAGTAAATAATAAACAAAAAGTAAGCTGATAACATCTCTATGATAATTTATGTACCAGAAAGAGAAATAATGAAATACATACAAGTGTTATATTACAGATGGCACATATGAACCGTTCACAGCCACATGACCAATGTGATATATCCTGAAGACTGCCCAGCCTGATCTGGCTCGCATCAAGCAGTACAAAACAGTAATTCCTACACAACAGGATCACAAAAACAGTGTGTCCTGGGGTGACTTTATGATGCTTGTATCCCCAGTCATCTGTTCTGTTTATGCTGGATATTAGGTTCTGCACCTTTAAGACTGGTTCCAAGAGCGAAGAGGGGGAGAGAAGAAGCATGGAGTTTGTTATCAGAAACCGCACTTGCTCCCCTGCATCCTGCTCCTGGACTGTGTTGTCTGCGGATGGACAGACAGCAGGACAGAGCTCTCCTTTGCTTTTAGTTAGTTTTTAGCTAGCTGAGGCAGAGAAGTTCCTTGGACTGTAGTTTTTCCTTTTTTCTTAGAACTGTTTAAACCTGCTCTGGATTGAACACCCAGAAGAGCATTGGCAGCTTGGACCTGTGGCCCACTGGGGTAGGCTCTGGGCTGCGGCATTTCCAGTGCCGGAGGGACTGATAACAGACTGAGTGAGCTGAGCTGCAACCCACAAAGGGGACATTCTGAGTTTGTCATCTATTCAGACTGGCAAATGGCTTTATTGTTTAGTATTGCTCATTTTTTATGCTGGTGAATGCTTTTCCTGTTAAATAAACAGTTTTTTCCACTTTTCTCCAAGGAAATCTTTTTTCCGAACCAGTTGGGGGAGGGGCCTTTCAAATCTGCTTTCTAGAGGAACCACTTTGGAGGCTTTCTCCCAAATTTGCGCTAAACCAGGACAAATACAATCACAACAAGTGCAGCACTCCAGCATCTGAACCACTTCAAGGATCTGGCAAATACCCTAATCTATAATAGGGTAATGGCTACTATCACTGTAACCACAAAGAGAAAATGCTAGCAGGTGCTGAACCAATGGCATCCTGGCCTGTATCAAAACTAGTGATTCACTGGCCTTCTTGGCTACCTGGGCACACTGCTGGCTCAAGTTCAGCTGCTGTCAATCAGCATGCTCAGGTCCCTATCTGCTGGGAAGCTTTCCAGCTGCTCTTCCCCCAGCCTGTAGTGCTGCAGGGAGCAGCACCTGGTACTTCACCTTACTGACCTTCACACTGTGGCCTCAGCCCATCAATCCAGCCCGGCCAGAACCCTCTACAGAGATTTCTACTGTTCAGCAGACCAACGCTCCCTCCCAACTTGGTGTCGTCCTCAAACTTACTGCAGGTGGACCCGATCCCCGTGTCCACATCATCAATAACTTTATTAAACAGGACTAGCCCCAATATTGAACTCAGGGGAATCCCACATATAAGTAGTCACAAATTGGATGTGGCACCATTCACCACCACACTGTGGGCCCATACATCCAGTCAGTTCTTCACCCAGTAAAGCATGAACCTGTCCAAGCTTTGGGCTGTCAGCTTTTCCAGGAGAATGCTGAGGGAGACAGCATCAAAGGTTTTGCTGTAGTCTGGGTAGACAACATCCACAGCCTTTCCCCCATCCACTAGGTGGACACTGCTCATAAAAGGAGATCAGGCTGGTCAAACAGGACCTGCCTTTCAGAAACTGGACTGGCTGGGCCTGATCCCCTGGCTATCCTGCACATGCAATGTAATGCACTCAAGATGATCTGTTCCATAACTTTCCTGGGCACCAAGGTCAGCCTGACAGGCCTGTAGTTCCCTGAATCCTCCTTCTGGCCCTTCTTGTGGATGAGTGTCACATTGATCAATCTCTGCTGGTCTGGCACCTCCCCAGTTAGCCAGGACTGATGATAAATGATGGAGAGCAACTTAGTGAGTTCTTCTACCAGCTCCCTCACTACCCTTGGGTGAATCCCATCTCGCTCCATGGACTTGTGTGTGTCTAACTGGCACAGCAGGTCACAAACTAACTACTCCTGTATTACAGGGGTTCTATTCTGCTCCCCATCCCCATATACCAGCTCAGGGAGCTGGTTGATAACCCATCTTTCTGTTAAAGACTGAGGCGATAGAGGCATTAACTGCTCAGCCTTATCCTTGGTTGCAATATTCCTCTTTACATCCAACAGAGGTTGGAAATTTTCCTTGGCCATTCTTCTGCTGTTAATGTATTTATAAAAGCACTTTCTACTATCTTTCACAGAGGTGGCCAGATTGAGTTCTAGAAGAGCTTTTGTCTTTCTAATTTTCTTTCTATGTGACCTCACAACACCCTTGTACTCTTCCTGAGTTACCTGCCACTTCTTCCTAAGGTGATAAACTCTTTTTCCCCTCACCACTAAGTTCCAGCAAAATCTTCTTATTCAGTCAGGTAAGTCTTCTTCTCTGACAGCTTGTTTTTTGGCATGCAGGGACAGACAACTCCTGTGCCTTTACAATTTCCCTCTTAAAGTATGTCCAGCCTTTCTGGACCCCTTTGTTTTTAACGGCTTTTTCCCAAGGAGCTCTCTGAACTAGTGTCCTGGACAGGCCAAAGTCCAGCCTCCTGAAGCCCAAGGTGGAGGTTTTGTTGACCCCTTCCTTACTTCACCAAGAATTGAATATTCTATTATGTCATGGTCACTGTGCCAAAGGTGTCATCTGACCACCACATTTCCCACCAGCCCTTCTCTGTTTGTAAAAAGCAGATCTAGCAGGGCACCCCCATTGTTAAGCTCACTTACCAGTTGTGTAAGGAAGCTGTCTTCCACACAGTTGAGAAACCTCCTATACTGCCTCCTCTGCACTGTGTTGAGTTTCCAGCAGACATCCCACAAGTTAGTCTCCCACAAGAACAAGGGCTAGCAACTGTGAAACATCAGCCAGATGCTTACAGAATAGTTCATCCATTCCTTCATCCCTGTTGGGTTGCCTATAACAGACTCCCATCAGGATGTCTGCCTTGCTGGCCTTCCCCCTGATTCTTACCCACAGATACTCAACCTTGTCATCATTATCCTTGAGCTCTATACAGTTGAAACACTCCCTAATGTACAAAGCCACTCCATCACCTCTCCTTCCTTGCTTGTTGCCATGAATTGCAGCACTCCATTTACATGCCCCATTTCATTTTCCCTGATGGCAACTATATCACAGCTTTCCTGCTCCATGATGGCCTTCAGCTGTTACCCATACCGATGCAGATGCACTTTAGCTGGGTTATCAATTTAACCCCTGACATAGGCATGCTACCCCAGGCTTATCTCTAATGAGTCTGGTCTTACCTGCTCCCCGCTTCAAACCAAGTTTAAAGCCCTCTAAAACATCCCTGCCAACTCACAGGCTTAGAATCCTTTTCACTCTTTTAGACAGGCTAGCCTCATTTGCCTGCAGCCAGCCTAGTGCTGTATAAACTATCCCCTGAGGGAAAAAACCAAAATTGCACCAACGGCACCAGCCTTTAAGCCATATGTTGATCAGGGCTTTCCTACTTCTTTCAGCATTCTTCTCTGCTACTTAAACGCATTGAGGGAAACACCACCTCTGCCCTTATCCCTTCAACCAGTCATCCCAATGCCCTGAAGTCCTTTTTGATTGCCCTAGAAGCTGTCACTGCTGACTTGGAAACCCAGAATTAGGTAATANCAGCCAGATGCTTACAGAATAGTTCATCCATTCCTTCATCCCTGTTGGGTTGCCTATAACAGACTCCCATCAGGATGTCTGCCTTGCTGGCCTTCCCCCTGATTCTTACCCACAGATACTCAACCTTGTCATCATTATCCTTGAGCTCTATACAGTTGAAACACTCCCTAATGTACAAAGCCACTCCATCACCTCTCCTTCCTTGCTTGTTGCCATGAATTGCAGCACTCCATTTACATGCCCCATTTCATTTTCCCTGATGGCAACTATATCACAGCTTTCCTGCTCCATGATGGCCTTCAGCTGTTACCCATACCGATGCAGATGCACTTTAGCTGGGTTATCAATTTAACCCCTGACATAGGCATGCTACCCCAGGCTTATCTCTAATGAGTCTGGTCTTACCTGCTCCCCGCTTCAAACCAAGTTTAAAGCCCTCTAAAACATCCCTGCCAACTCACAGGCTTAGAATCCTTTTCACTCTTTTAGACAGGCTAGCCTCATTTGCCTGCAGCCAGCCTAGTGCTGTATAAACTATCCCCTGAGGGAAAAAACCAAAATTGCACCAACGGCACCAGCCTTTAAGCCATATGTTGATCAGGGCTTTCCTACTTCTTTCAGCATTCTTCTCTGCTACTTAAACGCATTGAGGGAAACACCACCTCTGCCCTTATCCCTTCAACCAGTCATCCCAATGCCCTGAAGTCCTTTTTGATTGCCCTAGAAGCTGTCACTGCTGACTTGGAAACCCAGAATTAGGTAATAATCAGAGGGTTGAATCAGTCCAAGGAGTCTTCTAGTAATACCTTTTACTTAGGCCCCAAGGAGGCAGATTTCCCTGTGGGACAAGGCCAGTTAGTACATGAAGCCCTCAGTTCCCCCCAGAAGGGAATCACCTACAACAATCACCCGTCCTTTTTTTACAGCTGTAGTTGCAATGTGTCTGGTTGACTGGCTTGCCCTAGATAGACCTCCACTATCACTTGCCTGACACTTGAGTCCCAGAGCCTCATACCTAGTCCCATCTCCCCTCACAAAAAGAAGGCAAAAAAAAAAAATCAGAAAAGACCCTCAAAAAAACACAAGAATATTTGAATGCAGCAAAGTCAACCACAGCACAAAATAGTTAGGAATTGTAATATCTAGAATCACATCACAGAGGTTTTCAAAATCAATCAGGAATTCTTCTTAAATCAGTTTTCTACCTGATTGTGCCTTCCTGCGTGTCACAGATGTGCATTTGGTCCTAGTCTGGTTGCTTCTTTTAATATGCTTAGATTGAGGCTTTGCCATTTCCTGTCTCAACTCAATGGATTTATGAGCTGATTTTTTTTAAGGGCACTGGAGCTTATGTCTTCATTCCTAAAAGATGCATCATCCTTAAATAGACATTGCTTATTACCTGTTGAGTATCCAAGACTTAAACAACCATAATTTTCGAGTTGCTTTATGAATACCTGACAAACATCACTTAGCTCTTACCGCCCAAAAACTTTCAACTTCAAGTTGTCATAGTCTATGAATAAGGCTTACGTGTTCTCCGTTACAGAACATAACTCTAAGTTACGCATTACACAAAGCTCTAAACAGCAAGATTACATGATTTTTGTTCAACTTGTCTTCCAAGCAGTGAAAGCAGAAGCAAGTGACCTAGAAGTATAGAGGTGCTGTTTGATCACACAAGTATATAGTTAGAAAAGCACAGGCTGGCCTGGAGTTGAATTTAGCACAAGACACAAAAGGGAGCATGAAAGGATTCTGCAAGCAAATCAGCAGCAGAAGGAAGACTAGGGCATGGACCTATGGCAAAACGAACAAAGGCCATGAAGGTGGATACATTTAATGTTTTTTGGCTCAATATTTGCCAAAAAACAATGGCTCTCAGGAGTCTTAGGTCCCTGAGACTAGAGGAGAAGTCTGCAGCAAGGAAGAGATGTCCTCAGTTGAGGGAGCACTTAAAACACATAAAAGTATGCATCCTTGTAGCAGAGGACAACAGTATTTTGCTGTGCACTAGGAAGAGTGTCAAAGCAGGCCAAGGGGGTAGATCCTTCCCCTCTTCTCAGCACTGCTGAGGCCACATCTGTAGTCCTGTGCCCAGCTCTGGGCTACCCAGTACAAGGCAGACATGGACTTAGTGAGGCAAGCACAGAATCACAAAGTTGATTAGGAGACTGGAGCATCTGACACAAAATGAGAGAGTGTTGTACCTCACACAGACTGTTTGGATGTAATTTTAATTATTTTTCACCATTATGGGTACGGCAACTAAACAAAAAAAAACAAACAAAAAATGCAAATCCACTTAAATTCTAGTTGTGAGATTATATGCACAAGCAAATGTGAAAAACACTGTAGTAACTAGCCACTGACCAGCCTATGGAGGCACTTAAACAAAGATTCTCAGCAAGCCCTGAATAAAATTGTCTTTCTGCTCTTGACATTTTCAGACATTTGCCACACAAATATGATAAATACATCACAAAAGACTAAAAGGCTATTTGATTTCTATTAAATAACATCCATACCCAGTAACCAAAAAGCCAAAGCCATTTATTCTGCAGAAATTGAAGGGCAAAGCAGATTTGTAACTAAGATTTTAAACCAGTCTAAAAATATCTGTAACTTCTGCTGTTATTTAATTGCATTTTAATATTAGATTTTTCAATTTCGTGCTTGATTAAGATTTTGGGGGGTGGTTTTTGTTGGAGTTTAAGCAGTTTTTCAGACTTAAAATTATTTTTATATGAATATCAGGAACTGCATACACGCGTCTACTTCATTTTCATTCTTCTCTGCTTTTATAAAGTACATACAACTCTTCTGTGTTTCAGTTACCAAGCAATAGACTGCAAAAAAAGTCATGCAAAGCTTCCATAAACAGGTAACTGCACAATTCTGAAGAGAGAGATTCTTCAGGACAGTAAAAAACACTGAGAGAACCAGATTTAAAACACACAAAACGTAAATTAATTCAATAAAACTGCTGGGAGAGGGGAGAAAAAAGGAAATCTCAGTTTTCAGCTAGTTTAAAGCAAAATCCAAGGAGGCTAGCCCATCCTGGTTCCTTAGAAATCAATAGGAACATGTCAGGCTGGCACAGCAATGACACTGAACAGCTACTAAGCTGTTGACATGGTTGCTTCCTCAAATATTTTCTATGCCTGTTTTTGAATTGAACTCACTGAAACTCTCAATTTAGCTTAACTGACATCAAAGTAACATACTTCTATACAACCACATTACTTTTAAACCACTTTGACTGAAATAAAGGAAATAATGAACATAAAGAATTGAAAATAATATACCTGTTATTGAACAGTACACTATGTGAGGAGCAATCTTTTTAATGTCTTCATAACCTAGACCCATTTCAGCCAGCTTCCCAGGGACAAAGTTTTCCACAAAAACATCAGATGCTGCTGCAAGCTTTAGAAAAAGAAAAGAACAAGTATAATCTGTTAGCTCCCAAAAGTTGAATAAATTCCTATGCAACTTAATTTTTAAATTTTGCTAATCAAAATGGCTTTGGTCTTCATGATAAAAGGAAAGTCTACAGAGATTTTTTTTTTGCCTGTCAGACTCCGCATTTCAGCAAACTACATATTAGAGCTGCTGCATATCTAGAAAGAAGACTGTCAAAATCCTAAAGTGATTAGACAAAACTGTGATATTATCAGTATCGCTATATCACTATAATATCACTATCGCTGTGATATTATCAGTATCAACTTCCTAAGACTTGACAACAGTTTACAGAACAATCTTCACATACAATCTTTCTACCCCCTTTTTCTTAATAAAAGTGAAGTGATATATCTCCATTATTCATGTTTTCTCCATAATATGAATAATTTTTAAATAATTTTTCATTTTCAAGTCATTGATTACAATTACCATAACAAGGCCATATATCCAACTTCTTTCATGTAGAAGTAGAATAGGGGGCCCAACAACACTTAAAATTAAAAAATTAAAATTGAGATGTTAAAGTCATATTGAATACAGTAGTGCTGTCAAGTTCTGCAATATGACTTTTTTCATTGCTTTTAATTAATGACCTAGTCCAAAAAACTATTCATGTTAAGATTAACATATAACCTTGATTTGCTTTAAATTCCATCCTCTTTTATAAAAATTATAAGCAGATATACATATGCAAATTTCACTAAGACTAACACAAGTTGACTCCTGAAGCATGAGAATGACATGTTAGAAGACAGATGTATGCCTTGAGGGACTTGTAGGCTTTCTGCCTGGTAAATTGTGTGGGGTATGCATGAGTTCACAGGAATTTAAGAAATGTTCCCTGACAGGTACACATTTGTGCACCCATTTTTAAGCATAACTGATATATTAATTGTTTAATGCTATTTGCAGCCAATCAAGGAGTCACAGTCTGAAACTCCCATGTCACTGTCTAATTAAATATACAGTCTGTTAGACAAGTTCCTATAAACTAGTGTCATCATAACAGAAATCACAATGCCTTAATGAAAGATCAAGTTAAGGAGGTTTTATTTTCTATTTAAATCCATCACAGTTCATACATAAATACTTTACAAAATGGTAATGCTACAGCTTTAGTCTAATTCATTCAAGAGATGAAATTGGTTATAACTTGTGTATTGCTTTCACTGTGATTTTCTGATCTATGAAAATTACAGTGATTTGGATGGGCTAAAACAGTTGAAAGTTGTTGTCCATGTTATATCGAAGAACTATCATCTCCTACAAGCCACTGAGGAAGAAACCATGACACACAGTACTGCAACATGAAAAGCACCATACTTCTGGACTGGGCAACACATGTGGAATGACAAAAATACTAAGTGAGGATATAATGACTCGGGCCCAGTTTAGCAGGGTATATGCTCTCAGAGAAAGAAGTTTTCAAGACACATTACAAGTGCTATGCCAGCTCTGCATCTAAAGTTTTCATTGGAAAACTTTTCATAGTTTTTAATGTGTAAAGGCGGCAGTCTACACGTAGCTCTGATGCTCACTGAACCAACAATTAGGCCATTGTGGAAAACTAGATACATAGTCTGATCCAAACTGATGCCTTAAGTTCTAGCTTTTATATTTTCCAGATTCTGTACTGCATTAGTATATAACTCTGGACTTCATATAAAGTGTTAGCAAGTTCTCTTCAGTTTACCCCAGGACATTGTTGCAGCTTCAGGCCCAAGAAGTATAAACAATATAAAACAGTGAACTGAGGCGAGCAATCTGGGAGGATGTGACTTCATAACCTGAAGCTGTAATTGGACAATTAACCCCAACATGTAAATGAATCAAAACTTATAGAAGTGTGAAAACTCATGACTCGGAGTCACTTGGTATATCCTTTGAAGGCCTTTTTAATAAATACCTACTTTATTCCTTTAACACTGTCTAGCCTCTGTTCTAGGTAGCCTCTTAAGGCATCAAAACAAACTGTGTTCTTAAAACACACAGAGTTTTTCAGTCTCAATGGGGTTTTAAGTCCATTGTCAACTAAAATGTCATACTTCATGCCCTAAAATTCCTCTAAACATCACTTGTATTTTAACACCTACTAACAGAGCAACACAACACAGACCTGACTTGGAGTACTATCTATTCCAGAGAGGACACCAGCAAGCTCAACATCAATGGCTCAGGAAAAAATAAACAGCACAGTTCATGCCAAAGTAGTCATTAAGTTGAATAACAAAGAATGATGCTACTAACTTGTAAAGGAAACCATCCATACCTTTTGGAAGTTTTGGTTGGTGTTTTTTTGTGATTTTTTTGTGTTTTGGTTTTTACAAGGATTCTACAGAGGAGAATCTGCCTAACACATACATATAAACAAATACATATATATATATACACGAGTAACTTGCTTTATCAAGTAAGAGAGCAATGCATGGGACACATCAACCTTTCAGCTAAAAATAGTGGAAGAGAAGAAGTACCACCAGCTCCCAGCCAAGTAAAGTCCCAAGTTCTTCATGAAAAAAAAATAAAAAAAAAATCATTAGTTAAGCTAAATAATTCACAGCAGAGAAGTACACTCAAGGTTCTTAAAATGAGTTTCTGGCAATAACCAATAAATAATGTTCTAAAGAGATACTACAAAAATATATCAGACCATGGAACTGGCACATATACAATCACTGAAGAGGAAAAAAATAATTTTCATTCAGGAAATATTTGGAATATTTTGAAATATTTCATTCAGACAAATATTTGGAATGCAGTTAACAGTCAGCCAAAAACACTAGAAGATAAGAAAGGGCTACAAGTGACATAGAGTAAAGAAATAAAGAAAACACAGGAGTAATTTTATGGAAATAAATAATCATGTATGAAAGAATAGACCCTTGAAAAATATTTTGTCGTGTTGTGCCAAAGGATGAAAAGCAGCCAGGACTCCCGATTAATAGATTTCTTCAGCTCACTTGATACTACTGACTAATATTCAAGTCTGTGCTTTTGTCATATACCTGAAGACTCTCTACTCCTGTTTCTAATATGATTCTAAATTGAGAATTGCCCTCTTCAAACTATACAAAATATATGTGGGGAATAAAACCTATTCTAACCATGATACCTTGCTTATTAGAGGTAAAAAATTATAACCTTATTACACTTCTTTGTAGCTTTTACACTGGTAACATAACTCTTATGTATGTATGAGTAAGCAGCGCCACAAACATCAATTTATACTTTTCATCAGCCACTTAAAAGACATGGGCACTTCTTGTCATAGTAACAAATACAATGCTGAACAATGCTCAATTCTATACACATCTGTCCTGATGATAACAGAAGACAACTGAAAACAAAAGCCTGTTATTTATAACTTCCTTTTAAGCATACTTTTTGACAAAACTCCGAACAGAAGTTTCATTTGAGATGAATAATGGAATGTCAAGACCCCTGCACCAAGTGTTTTCAAAATACATGACTCAAAATCAAGCAGAATGATGAACAACTCCACAAGTAGCATGACAAACAGAGCTTCATCAGTTCTCAATGTTGCTACATCACAGATATGGATAGCATTGATTTAAGGAACAGAAAGCTATAGTGGTTATTAAAGCAACTTTTAAAGAGGATAGAAAATATAAGAAATTACTCTGTCACAGGCAGTCTCCTCATTTTTACACCTAGTGTGATAAATATTTAACAGATGAGGCCATTTTTTCCTCCACCTCATCCTGACTCATAGCCCCAACTGCCTTCAACTCTTCAAACACCTTCAGCCCACACATGTGGAATCAGTGGACACTTTGAGTAGTTTTTCTTTCACCATTTTTAAAGGTCAAATAATAAATTAGTCTTCTTCCACAAGAGGAAAAAATTTTATAGGACTTAATTAGAATATGACTAGTTTATCCAAAAAGAAGTCTGTGTTATACTGTGCAAATTTTTTCCAAATGAAAATTTCTGCTTCCAAATTTTTTAGAAGTTAAATATACAGCTCCATAACAAATCAACAATAAATGGCTCTGTTCTGCAAAGAGAAGGCACTATAGAATCCTTGGCTTATAATCTCCAGAGTATTTCTATATGAAGTACCTTTGCATAGCTAACAAATCAAAAGCATCAGAAAACTTAAGCTATTTCCATTTTATGCAATATTCCCAACAAAAAATACTACCAGACAAATTCCACCTACTGCATGATACATAGCGTCACTGTGAAAAAAGGGATTGAAACTGATACTGAAACAAACACTAACAGAAGTCAGCTGCTACTGCTGCAGGGCTTAAAACACAGCACTAGCAAGTAGCAGATCTTGCATTTCTCAACAAATAATAAGTAAAGGAATGACAAAACAAGTCTGACAAAATGTGAGATTTGATGCTTTTATTATTTTTAGATAGAGAAACAGACCTTGAAGTCAAATACTGAAAAAGAAACAAATACTAAGTTTCACCTACAGGACAATGTTTTTCAGGAAGATGTACAGCAACTGAAATAATGAATACTCTAACATTCAAAAAACTGCATTTACTGGAGCACAGCATCTCCTCTTAACTGCTCACTGACTTCATCTGATCAGTCCATCTTGAATTGTTATAATGCAGTAGTACAGCAAGATCAGTATTAGCACAACAGCAGTAACAGGAAAGGAATAGGCTCTTAGACCACTTCCTCACAATATTTCATTTGAAGATTTTGATGACATTTTCATGGAAATTTAAATCTAAAATCATTACAAGTTACACTGAACTTTGAGTCCAAAAGAACAGAGTACAGAAGTATATAGTGTAATTTACAAAATCTACTGTATACATAGATTTTTTAAATTATCAAATTAATACTTGAAATGCAGAGTTTAATCCTTGTTACTTGGGATGACAACAATACAAAATAAGGGCACCGCGCATGCAATCAAAACCTACCTCTTTGATTAGCTTTACTCCTTTTGAATCCTTCATGTTGATGGCTATACTCTGGGGATTAAATATAAATACAACAGTAATTTATGCACAAAATTACATGAAAGGGATTATCAGCCTATTCTAAACATAACCAACAGTCAAATTTCACACTATAGCTAATTTGGATAAATAAATTTTAACACACAGTCCACCTCCTCCTGCAAAAAAAAAAAATTCTCTCAGCAAAGTAAGCTAAACTATATCTCATTAATGAATCAGACAAGCATCAAAACCAGTCTGACAGATGTGCAGCCTGTTCATTATATATTTACACAGGACCCTCTACTCCAAGTACACAGGGGGACACCAGAAACATTTGTTTCAACGGTAACAAGCCATTTATCAATTCAGGTATGCCACAAAACTTCATGCTAACCCCAAAGTTTCAAAAGCTAGATTTAGCCACCCTCACCATGGTATAATGGCAGCACTCTTCCAAAGTTTCAAAAGCTAGATTTAGCCACCCTCACCATGGTATAATGGCAGCATTCTTCCTGCCAGCTGACACAGGTCAACTGAGCTGATGCACCTGAAAAAAAATGATCACTCAAAATACCCGTTGCTTTCAGCAGGTTTCATTTTCAGTTAATTAGTGTCAGCGACTGAAGACCAGCAGGAGCACTCTTGCTTTTTCATTTTGCCTTAGCTGTCCACAGCACAGTACCAGAGATTTGCAATGTTTTTTGTTCTAAAAACTTATGGGTTTTCTCCTGAAATTTACTCATCATAACATTAGGTCAAGGTAAGTATTGTTCCATCATATATGTTAAGAATCAAACTAAGAAGTGTTGTATACTCAGTTATAATTACAGAAAACATAGGTTCATGTTCAGTTCCACACCCCATTTACCTTTTTATTTCTATTGACACTGAGAAAATAAACACTTTCTGTCCCAGCAAAAGGTGGGCCCCAGGCTCTTGTGTCATCACCAGCACCTGAAAGAAATACCATTACATACTCACAGTTGCCAAATATCACACACCCAACAAACAAGAATAAAAAGCTTTTCTCCAATATCACATTTAAATCACCTAAGCTTCATCTAGCAAGCAGGACAAATATTAGTTTAACATATATATTTTAAGATATTTATATCAAAAACACCTAAAAGTGAATGCAATGAAGCAAAGTGAACAAAGTTTTTGCTAGTGTTGGGATTCCATTTAGTCTTTACAATACTAATACAGCCACACACCACTACTGTTTTTTGCTTGGTTTTTTGCTTGTTTTTCACTTGTGGGTTGGTATTTTGGTTGTTTTCTTGGGGAGGCTGGGGAAAGGGGAATTGGAGTTCTTTGGGTAGTTTGTTCATTTTAACTTAATGCAGAGCTACAACGCAATTCTTTTTAATCAATCCTGAAGAATTTAGTAGAGGCTCTTGCCTCCACCAAGTCACACAGTTCATCTTCTCAGCAATCTATTCCTGAAACACTCCAGGCATAACATCGAGATACCACCGATAGACAAAAACCGATTAAGTTGCATTGCTGCACGACACCAACTAAAAGAAGTGTTTGCTATAGCTGGTGCAGGGCCCCACCTCCAGCTATAGCAAGCACTTCTTAAACATCATGAGGACTAGCAAGGTTTTTAAACATAATTAAAGCCAAATTCAACTTCAGAAACAATCACTGTCCTGAGTGTTAGCAAGCATGTGCATTCCTGTATCTATTTCAATATCTACACTTCATCTACTTGTTAACTTCAGGTAACTGAAAACTTTCCTTTGGCAGCACCGAAGACCGATACAGAAACAAGCTGAAGTACCTTAGGTGTCATCTTACATAGCCACTGTCACAACTATGCTATACACTACAGTAACACAAAAGACTACAGCCATTTAAGATCCACAGTGCAGAAGTTAAGCAAACATATAAATTGCTTATCAACATTTCTACTGTTTATTATCTCAAAAGACTATTTTGGCTCGAGCAGGATGCTTAGGAGGGCAGGGGCAATCTCTTCTCTGTGTGAGTACTTTAAGTGATTCAAAGCAAAACATTTAAGTAATACTTTCCCTGTAAAACACTACTGGGGCTACTGTTCTTTTGGATTAATATTCCTGTGAAAGTAGACATCCTCTCACAGAAAAAGAGGATTACTTACATTCTAAAATATTTGAACTTTAGAATTCTGAAGCTGCCCTTCCTCAATCACAAAAAAATGCAAAGCTCCAAAACCATTACTTCATATTTAATTGCTGACATTGCTCTGTTCCTACAATCTACATGTTTGGAATACCACCAGTGTTGGTCTAATCTGATATTACAAAATTTATGTACCTTTGCCTGGTCACAAAAGTGAAAATCTTTATAACAATGGTCAGTAAATAAGGATGACCTATAGATTGATGTGGCAAAACCTTCATCAGACATTCAGTGTTTAATTAATGTCCAAACATTCAGTATTTCCTATTACAAATAAAATACAGAGAATGTAGTATTTTTAGTATCTCAATTTATGTTATAAATTATTATAAAGTGTTATGTTATAAAATATAGAGAGTGTGATATTGTTTAGTATCTCAACTATTTTCACCAACTAGTTTCAAGACTAGTAATACCAAAAGAGAGAAACTTAAAGTACGGAAATTTAAAAGAAAAAATACATTATGTAACATGCAGCTGCTATGGTGTAATTACACACCTCAAATATGTAATGATGCATAAAACTTAGAGCCAAGTGGGGGGATAATTTCTAAAAAAGATCCAAATCCCATGCAATTTTTTATTCTTCTTATATAGCCTTACAAACTAAGATGTGTAGCTATACCATAAGAATGAAGCATTTTTTCACCATTTCCCAGTCCCGAGAAGCTCTTTGGATAAGAAGTGCATGTGCTAAATGGAAGAAGAAAACCTTTCTGTTAAGCTAAAAATACACAAAATTTAATCAGAAGGTAATTTTATATATATATAT
>VWZV01001566.1:352411-376740 GCA_013397155.1 Irena cyanogastra | reverse complement strand
GAGGACGGGGCCGGGACCGAGTTCCTCGTGCCCGTGCCCGCCGGGGCTCACCTCCCCAGCCCCGTCCGTGCCGCTCTGTCCCCCTCCGTGCCCCGGGTCCCCGCACCCAGCCCGGTCCCCTCCCCGTGTCCCGGGTGCCCAAACCCACCCCCACTCCCGCGGCCGTTTTAGGGTCCCTCGTTACCCCCCAAGCCCCTCACGCCCTTGTCCACGCCTGGGGCTCTGCCCCGTGGTCCCTATTTCAGGACCGAGTGCTGTTGCCGTAGCAACGGGGCAAAGCGATGAGGAGCGGGGCTGTTGCCATGGCAACGGGGCAGAGTAGGACGATGCGCGGGGGNCATGGCAACGGAGAGGAGCGTGTTGCCGTGGCGACCGCAGCCTCCACTGCGGCTCGTCCTTCCCCTCGCCACGGCAACAGGAGGAGATGGGCAGCGGGCCGCTGTCTCCGTGGCGACAGAGGGGAGGGAAAAGGGGAGGCCGTTGCCATGGCACCTCCGCGGTGCCGCTCTCCCTGGCAACACACATCCCTCGCCATGGCAACACGGAGAAGGAGGCTGCGGGCCGGGGGGTGCGGGCAGCCGGCCCTCCTCGGCAGGGAAGGGATTATCACCGCCTCGGGAAACTGTCCTAAAAATTTGCCAGCCCAGGCGTGAAGGCGGCATCGTGCCCACAACACCCCCGGGGCAGAGCAGGGACGGGAGGGGAGATGTGGTGGGCAAGCAGAAGTGGTTCGGGGGGCACAGCAAAGAGCAGGGTGTTAGCAGGGCAGTGTGCATTTAAAAATAACGAATTCAAGCCCTGGCAGTGCCAGCTTGTGATGATTGCAGCTGACACTCAGAAATTGCCGTGCTGAACAAGCGAGAAGGAAAGCTCTGTGTGCTTATTTTCTTCACTTCATAGCACTGCCAGTCTCCCTCCCTCGTCCTGACCGTGACAATATGAGAGGAGACACGTGCTCCAGTAACCAGGGAAGTTTCAGGTGGATAAATACGGATGCAGGCTTTAGGCAGGAGAACTCAAAGGTGTTTACAAACTGCGACTCAGTTCTTCACTTTGATTTGGGCTTTGGGGACATCTCCCACTGGTGGCTGTCTCAGCTCAGGCCGTGGATCTGCTCATCACCTCCAAGAAAGAGAATTAACGCTTTAAACTTCCTGTGTACCTTAACAATGAAAAGAAAAAGCCCAACTTGCTAAAAACCTTTTTGGGAGGGTCACCTTGAGCTGAGAAAAGACGACAGACTGCGAGTGTGAGTGTCACAAAACCACAACAAAAATAACCGTTTGAGGGGCTGGGCTTTGTCTCCTGCGCATGGGCGAGGTGTCAGATTTAGGTCACCCCGCTCCCCGGTTGAGCCGTGGGTCACGGGAGCACCTTTTAATGCAGCTCTGAAAGGCTGTGGCACCGAGTGATGCTGCACAGAGCGTGGAACGCTGCTGGAACTGAAGGGGACGGGGGTTTGAGGGCTTCTGTGGGGCATCCTTGCTGTTCAAGGCTGGTGTCCCCTGGTGATCGAGGCTGCAGCAGCAGCTCCTGGCTCCTGCCTGCTCGGCAGTAACACAACCCCACATCCCTCCTGCATTTACAGCAAGACTTTCGCTGCCAGGACAAAGGAAACCCAAACGCCTCAGGTCTGGGGCAGCAGGGAGAGCACACATATATATAATTTCATCCACTTGGCAGGTCTGGGATGTGGAGTTCTCTGGAAGAGAGTGGATTGCATTCCCCCCTCCCTATAGGGTTACTGCCAGCCCCAGCCCCTGACCTGTGGGGCAGTGATCACCCCACACCCCCTGCCCCAAACCCCATTAGGGGAGTTTACAGTTACATCAAAGCCTTCTCCCAGCCCAGCCTGGGCTCTCTGCCCTTCCTTGCCACTAAAACCACTTAAAAGGAGGAAAAATAATCCAGGTGATTTGCTTCCCTGGCCCCAGCACCATGAGCACTACTTCTTCTTCAAGTGCTGGGAGAGAACCAGGACAAAGAGCTCAGTCTTGGTGCAGCTGAGCCCTGGGGCAACACAGATTAATTAATTAACTTTTATTCATGCCCAGGATACCCCAAAACCCAGAGCAGCCCCCCCCAGGAGCACCAAGAGGACGCATGGAAGCCCAGAGCCAACTGCACGGAAAAAGCCAACCCAGGGTGTTGCAAACTTATTTATTCATGAAGTATGAGGTAATGAAGAAAGTGCTAAATCCAACCAGTGTTAACTCTAACAGTTCTCAGCAGGTCAGCAGGGACCCCAGGGTGCCATCCTGTGGGACCACCCCTGCCAGCAGCCCTGGGAGGGGACAGGGGACTCTGCCACCCTCACGCCGGGCAGCAGGAGGGCACAGACAGGGAAGGCAGCACAGCCCGACCTGCCCCCTGCAAAGCCCAAAGCTGCAGTGGGGATTTTAAGTGGCTGCTGGTGAAGGAGAACTCACAAGGGTGGGAAAAGAGGTCACGAGGATGCTCACAAGGATGGGAAAGGGATAAAATTCCCTGTTATTGCAAATGGGTGGTTTGGAGAGCTGCAAGGGGGCAAATGGCCTCTGCGAGGACTCAGCTCAAGGGTCCAGCAGGAACCAGCCCCTTCCTGATCTCCCTAAAGTGCAGCAGGACTGAGCCCTCCCCCACAGCAGGAAATCCCCCTTAAAAAAAAAAAAAGTTTTTATATATTTATATATATATAAAAAAGCAAACTCTTTACCAATACTTCTCAAAAAGTGGTACAAAAATACAGTATAAAAACACAGCCTCCAGTATAAGACTCGCAGTTACAGCAGCAGTTTCTAGAACATAAAATCCAGGACCAGCTACTGCGTGGAGTGACACAAGGAAGTGAGGTACGGTCCAGCCGAGCAAGGGGGTGCCCACGGGGTGCTGTTCATCCCGCTGGGAGGCACATCCTGCCCTCACCACCCCCTGGGATCTCTCCAGAGGCGAGCCCCGTGCTGGGCTCTGAGCCTGCCTGCTTCCAGGAGCCGGGGCAGACGTGGTTGTTTGGGATTTTTAGGATTTTAGCTGCCCAGGAGCAGCTCCCAGCGATGCTGTCGGTGGCAAATGGCAGAGAGGGGTGCAGAGGCTGCTGGAGAGGGGGAATAAATTTGAGCTCTTGAGCTGGAGCAGTCACTGAGCAAGCGCCACAGCAGGGACAAGGGGAAATCTTGGAATTTCTGGGAGCCAAACCCAGGTAGGTGATGCTGTGGGGGGGGTCTCTGCTCTGGACCCATTCCCGCAGCCACTGCCACGCACTCCAGCCCCCAGGGTCAACAGTTTGACAAGCAACCAAAAAATAAAAAAAAATGTGCAAATTGAGAAGGAGCTGGGGGTTTGTGGGGGGCACACCGGTTGCTAGTGCCCCTTCAGGTGAGCAATCCGTTTGAGCAGCTGGGTCTGGCGCAGCTGCAGCTGCCGCTTCTCGGCCGCCATCCTCCTCTCGGCGCTGATGAGGGACTGCAGGTACTCCGAGGATTTGCTCAGGATCACCACCTTGGGGGTCTTGGGGCAGCTGGCGAGCCCGGGCACCTGGTCCCGCAGGGCCAGGAAGCGCGAGCGCAGGTCGTTGCGCCGCTTGCGCTCCAGGTAGTTGTGGTTTTTCCTCTTGGCCACGTCCTCGCTGTCCGAGCCGGGGCTGCTGCTGGGTTTTGGCAAGCCGGGCTCAGGCAGGGTCACGGCGGGGCTCGGCTCCTCCGCGGTGCTGGGTGGCTCGTCCTCCTGCTGCTGCTGCTCCTGCTGGGGTGGCTCGGGCAGGGGACGGGAGTCGGGCGGCGAGCGGGCGGCGTAGTTGTGCTGCTGCTGGTGCACGGAGATGTGGAAGCGCTTCATGCAGGGGTCCAGGGGGTCGGCGCGCAGCGTGATGGTGACCGGCTTCCTCAGGCCCAGGGATTGCCTCTTGTCCACTGTCACCACGTCGATCTCCTCACCTTCTGCTCTCATGGAAAAGAAAGAACAAATCCCCGTCAGATGCGAGTGCCCAGTCGCCCTTTGTCAGCTTTCTGGGGGTTACAACAGCTCCCTGGAAAACATCTCCACAAACTCTGAGACCTCCAGAAGGGATTGAGTGGTTTAAGTGCCCTTCCAATACCATCACGTGGGAAGGAGTGGAATTCCCTCCCTGTTTCGTGAGCCTGGTCCCCCAAAGTTGGATTGGGAGATTTTACTTCCGCCTCACTTCAGCACCAGGAGCAACATGTGTTCACCATAAAGGATCATCAGGAAAGAAACACCCGAGCCTTCCCGCGAGGTGGGGGGGACTGGAGGAGCAGGATGCTGGGACAGCCTAGTTCCAAAGTTCATCGCGGTCGGGTGCTTTCATGGCCCATTGGAATTGTAAATGAGGGATATAAGGGCAGAAGTACCCTTTGTTCCCCTCGGCCGCAGCTTCCCACCTCGGTGACTTGTCACTTTTCACAAGTGATAAAGCCCATTCAGCCCCGGCTTCCCGGGGACAGAGGGGACAATCCCCCACTGTGCAGGGAGGGAGGGAGAGGTGAAGAGGTCCCTACAGCAGACTCTGAACCTCAAAGGCATCTCAAGCCCCGAAACAGAAAGACCTAAATAAAGCATAATTGGCCCCAAAGCGCTCTGCCCGTTGCCGCTGCAGTTGTCCCATCCCGGCAAAGCCCAGCGGCAGGGAGCTGGCTTTGGGGACAGCGAGGTGAGCAGGCTCCACACACATCAGCCACGACTGCTCTCACTTTAGGGGATGGGTCTCCGACTTTTATCCTAGGCTTTGGGGGAAAACACAGCCACTTGCTAGAAGTCCCCCGAGATGCTCAAGCCCCCACCAGCATCTTGGGCAGAGGCCTGGCCCCCACTCGCCTGTGAGGTGGCCAGTGGTGGGCTTCTGATAGTGGCCCCAGCCGATACCCCAAACCCTCCAGGCTCTGGGGTTCAGCTCCAAACCCCCTGATACTGGAGCTGGGGGACACTCATCAGTGTCACAACCCATCAGTGTCACAACCCATCAGTGTCACAACCCATCAGTGTCACAACCCGCGCGGTCTCAGCCCCTTACACACACACGCTCATTAATAAAAAAGTCAGACAGCGTAGCCCCGCCCTCCAGAGGCTCCCATTGGCTGTCTCACGGGGCAGGCCGGCTGTTCTGCTATCCCATTGGTTCATGCTCCTGTCCATCAGCGCTGCCCCTCTCATTGTTTGCAATCTGTTGCTTTTTGTTCGGCGCCCACGTGGCGCGGCCGGACCCCTCCGGGTGATGCTGTGCACCGGGACCCCACCGGGACCCCCGCGGCATCCCCGCGGCCCCCGCCAGGCCCCCCGTACATTTGGGTTAAGCCTCTTAACGCCCGCGACCTGGCTTACAGTCCCCGGGCTACTAATGGCATTAAGCCCCGTGCCGTGACTCACCGACGCAGGTGCCGGCCACCGGCAGATTTATTAACGGGGTCACGGCACGCGTCAGCGCTCCCACGGCAGCCGAGTCAGCCAGGCCTCCGCGGGAAACCACGCCCGGGCCCCGGTGGGGCTGCGGGGTCGTGCAGAGCCGGAGGGTGTTCGCGAATAACACCGAAAATTGGCGTGAGACCGGAGAGACCGGGGCAGCGGCACCACGCTGCCCTTGGCGGGTGGGTTTCGGAGGTGTCCGCCCGTGTCCCAGCCCGGCCCCCCGGGTAAACACCCACCCGCACCCACGCGGGACAGGCAGACGTGCCCCGGGGCTGGGCTGGGACGCAGCCGGCTGTTCCTGCCCGTCCTACCGAGCCACCGCCTCGGGGGACGCGCCGCTGCTGCCGAACCTGCTGTCCCCAGGGCGTATTTTGCCTTTTGTCCCGGGGGAAGCCCGAGCCGGGCGGGCCGTGGGAGGCAGAAGGGGGAGCAGCCGAATTCGCGAGCCGGCGGCAGAGCGCGGTGCAGCGCTCGAAACCCCAAACTTCGCTCGGAGAGCCGCAAACTTGCCCTTCAACCTTCCCACGAGGCTTCCGAGGGGCAGGGACGAGGGAAAGGGACCACCAGAGTCCCACAGACAGCCGGAGGGAACCGCACGCACCTTCCCGAGAGGGACAGAGCTTTCCCGAGCAGAAACCCCGCGGGAAAGGGGCACAGCCGAGCCCGCTTTGTTCGTGGGGCCGGGACCGGGGCTCGCTTGGAGTCTCAACAAAGGCGCAGCCCGGCTGGGAGGCTCCCTGCACGCACATGTGCGGACACGCGTGTTCCCCACGCCGGGGGCACCGGCAGCTCGGCGGCGGAGCGGCTCCGTCCCTTACCGGAATCGCTCTGGCCCTCGGAGCCCGAGGATGCGGGGATCTTGCTCTCGGCCAGCGGGCAAAGGAAGACGGCGGCGGGATCCACGCACTCGCTGACGGAGCTGCTGAACCCAAAATCCTGCGCGAAGGACGGCTTGTGCGGGGTGGCTCTCTGCGTGCCCGTGGAAAGTTTCTCTGTCATCGCCTTCTCCAGTCTCTCCCGCGCTGAAAAGCCGCTCCACATGCAATCCTTGAGGATGAAAGCGCTCAGGTTCCCGAAGATCTGCCCGGTCCCTATGAGATACTCCGGCTCTTCCCCGGCCAGGCAGTACCGGGAGAGCCATCCCGGGCGCTCCTCCGGCCCCGAGCAGCACCCCTTCTCCCCGGGGGGGCCCAGCGGGGACAGCGGGGGCGTGGGCACCAGCTCGAACTTCTTCCAGATGTCCTCGCTGGGCGCCGTGGAGCGGTGGAAATCCTCCAGGGCGTCGTGATCGTAGAAGTAGTGCTGGTACGAGTCAAACTCCATCGCGGCACGGGGAGGGGGGCGGCCGAGAGAAGAACGGGCGCTCAGCGGAGGGGCAGCCCCAGGGATGAGGGGGGACCCCCACCCCGGCGCCAGCCCCCGAGCCGGGACCGCGGGCGCATTGTTCCCCCGCTCTTATAGCCCGGCCGCGGAGCCCGGCCCCGCCTCCGCCAATCGCCGCGCAGATATTTGCATAAAGGGCGTGGCCACATCCCGTGCCCCCGCCCCCCGGGGGGACGCGGTGAGGGGGGGGCGCGGCACCCCCGGGGTCCCCGGTGTCGCTACCGGGGATGCTCACGGGGTTCTGGGCCGGCAGCCGCCCCGTGCGCTGGGCTGGGGGCTCCTCGCTGCCCCCGGGGGGGCTCCCAGCGCCGTCCTCGGCCCCCCGGGAGGGGCAGGGTTCGGGGATCCCCTCTGCCAGCGCAGGGGAGGGACACGCGGCTGTGCCGCCAGCCCGGGGACGAGGGCAAAGCTAACTGGAGAAGGGGGGACAAGTCACAAGGAGGCATCATCTGCCGCCAGGGACGATTTTTGAGGGCTCTTTCTCATCTGCTTGGCTGTCACCCCAGCTCCTGTTGGGCTGCCCAGCTCACGCCGGACACTGACACCACAGGCAGCAGAGTGGCTCCGGCACCGGGCAGCACTGGGGTCACTCAGCGTTTGTGCCCAGCTCAGGGTGCCACCCTGGATGCCACCTGGAGACATCCCCACTCCTTCTGAAAGCCCTCACAGACCCATCTGGGACCATTTCCCCCCTGAAAGACTCCAAATCCAGCAAAAATCCGGCTGAAACAAGGCGGGGCTGTGGGGACACGAAAAAACAGAGCTGGGGGACACAGTGCCCGTGAGGAAAGAGATCTGTGCATGGAGGAAGGGTCGTGGAGGGGTTGGGAGCCCCCGGGGATGTCAGGAGCCACGGGCTGGAGGGAATTTGGGGTGTCTGGGACGCACACACAGCTCTCACCAGCAGCAATTGCTCATGCTGCACTGGATGCTGCATCTCTCCAACGCCAAGTTCCTTCCAGAAAGGGCAATAAATGTTGTGAAAACACAGTGGGGCTTTCCTTCCTGCACTTAATTGTCACACACACACACACACACAGGTACAAAGTCCACTCTGAACCAGTGGATTCCCCTCACAGGGAACCTGCTTCAGCCNCCCAGTACACCCCAGTACATCCCAGTGCAGCCCAGTACACCCCAGTACATCCCAGTGCAGCCCAGCACTGCAATGCCCTCCATGGACCAGCACGGCCCAGTAAAGTCCAGTGCAGTCAGTCCAGCCCAGCCCAGCCCGGCCCAGCCCAGCCCAGCCCAGTCGGGTCCATCACAGCTCCCCCCGGTCGCCCCCGGTCCCTGTCCCCGTCCGCCGCCACCGGCGGGCGCGTGGCGCCACCTGCTGGGCCTGAGCAGCACCGTCCGTGGGGCGGCGGGGACGGGGACGCGCGGGTGCCACCGCACCGGGCACCGCCCGCCCGGGGGACAGCGCTGCCCACCACTCCGTGCCTCAGTTTCCCCACCGCCAGCGGGCACTGGGCAGGCAGAGCAGCAGCGCTGGGAGCGGGCGCTGGGCTGGCGGCTGTCCCGGGGTCCCCGAGCGGGTGGCGTGTCCCGGTGTGTCCCGGGGCAGGCTCGGGGCTCGGCGGACCCTGCAGAGCTTTGCCANCACACACACACACACACAGGTACAAAGTCCACTCTGAACCAGTGGATTCCCCTCACAGGGAACCTGCTTCAGCCCCAGCACTCTCCTTTCTTCAGCCAGTGTGCCTGAGGCCATGGGATCTGCCCCAGCCGGCAGCACTGGGGGGACTGGGAGCTGCTGCCGGGGTGCAGCACCGGCCCTGGAGGGAGGAAACTCTCCCNTCCAGCCCAGCCCAGCCCGGCCCAGCCCAGCCCAGCCCAGTCGGGTCCATCACAGCTCCCCCCGGTCGCCCCCGGTCCCTGTCCCCGTCCGCCGCCACCGGCGGGCGCGTGGCGCCACCTGCTGGGCCTGAGCAGCACCGTCCGTGGGGCGGCGGGGACGGGGACGCGCGGGTGCCACCGCACCGGGCACCGCCCGCCCGGGGGACAGCGCTGCCCACCACTCCGTGCCTCAGTTTCCCCACCGCCAGCGGGCACTGGGCAGGCAGAGCAGCAGCGCTGGGAGCGGGCGCTGGGCTGGCGGCTGTCCCGGGGTCCCCGAGCGGGTGGCGTGTCCCGGTGTGTCCCGGGGCAGGCTCGGGGCTCGGCGGACCCTGCAGAGCTTTGCCAGCTCCAGTACCGGGAGATCGCTGGCCCGGGGCTGAGGTTTCCCAGCCGTGGGGTCCCCGCGATGGCCACAGCGCCCCAAATGCTCTCCCGGCCCTTCCAGAGCAGCCCTGAGCGTCCCGATGCTGCCCGCGGGGCTGGGGCAGGGGCTGCGATCGGCAATGCCAGGGACTCCGGCTGATGTTCCCCTTGCCCTCCGAGCTCAGCTTCGGCCCCAGCCCCGGCCACGCTGGAAGCCCCGGGCACGTCCCCGCGGTGTCACCAGCCGGAGTCCTGCCACCGGGGCTGCTCCTCCCCGGGAAGCACGGCTGGAGCCCTCTCTTCCCCCTTAGGAGACAACTCGCCCCGCACTGAGGGCACAGACTGAGCTGCCACGAAGGTTCGCGCTGTCGCAGCACCTGCGGTGACAAGTGGCCGCGGCTGGGAACCCGGCTGGCACTGCCCCGAGCCGCCCGTTCCAGCAGAGCGCACCCTCCTGCAGCCTATAGCGCCCGGCCACGTCTCCTTCCTCCCTTCTCTCCTCCTCCCCGCCGGCCGCTGGGGCGGCCCCAGCTTTTCCCGGGCGAGGCAGGAGCTGCAGAGGTGCACACTCTGGAGGGGCAGAAGCAGCGCCGGGAGGGCCGGGGCAGCCTTTGATCCCTGGGCAAACAGCGCCCAGAGCCGCCGGCTGTGCAAACAGCGAGGCTGGCTGGGTGGGTGACACCGCGGGGGCTGCGGTGACAGCGACAGAGGGGCCACCCACGGGACAGGACAACCCTGGCCGTGCCCCACAGCTGCAGGGCGCTGGCACGGGTCCCCAGCCGGCGCCGAGTGCGTGCCCCCGGTGCTGGCACGGCCCCACGGGAGCTGCCGTGCCCTGCCGGCGGCTGGCACGGCTCCACGCATGATGCAAGGGCAGCTCCTGGTGGCCCGGTGCCCTTTGGATCCCCGCTGCCAGCAGGGCCGGGCTGTGGAGCTCCAGACCCCAGAGCCCTTCCCCGCAGTGGGCAGTGCCCCCGGGGCCTGGCAGGGTCCCAGGTGTGTCCTGGGCTGGGGCTCTGCCTCTGCGTGTCCCCACCCCACTGCAGCAGCCTCCCGGCCACTCTGCTATGCCCACGGGAGCCTCGGATGCTCAGGGAGGGAACGGAGGCTGTGCCAATGCATCCTGGCCCCGTCTCGTGCCCCTCTGCCTTGTGACACGCCACGTGTAGCCCTGCAACGAGTCCCCTTTGTCCCCAAGAAGCTGCTGGGGAGCAGGCACAGAGTCAGGCTGGAGGTTTGCAGAGTGCTACCCCCAGCCCCTGTGGAACTAAAAGCTGCCCAGCCTGACAGGGAGGGGGACAGTGGCCACAGCCCCGGGGTCACACCAGCCCCAGCTCCCCGGGCGTGCAGCCACCCGCTCTGAGAGTGCAGAGAAAAGGAGAGGAAAACGCACCATTGGCTCCTGCCCTGCTGCCTCCTCACTCCCTCCACTCATTTCGTCACTGTCACTCCCTGCCCGACAGCAGGAGGTGCCCCAAGCCCTGGAGAAGCTCTGTGGTGCCGGGCAGTGCTATCCCACCCTCAGGCAGGTCCGTGGCCCCCCGAAAGCTCTGGGATCACTTCTCTGCTCTTTGTCCCCAAGCCCATCCTCGTGCCCGGGCTGGCCCAGCCTGGCAGGGCTGTCTGGTTTCGGGTGCTCTCACACTTGCTCAGATCCTGCTCCGGGCTGTGCCGGATGTGTGACAGGGGGAGGTGTGGGTGACAGGAGGGATGGCATCCTGCACTGGAGCTCCCATCCTTCCATGTCCCCAGGGCCAGCGTTTGGGTCCCATCTCCAGTGGTGTCCCCAGCTGGGGGATGTGGAGGCCAGGCTGGTGCAGTGTCACTGTCCAGGGGTATTTGGAGTGGTCCTGGTGACAAGGGTGACCCTGTGAGTGGCCCAGCCCCAACCACCTGTGGGTCCCTGGAGTCCCCAGGCTTGGCAGGAGCTGCTGCAGGGACATCCCCGCTGGGATCAGCCCTGGTGGGTCACTTATCACCACGAGGATCCCCCAGAGCATCTGCTGGGGAGGAAGGGCTCAAATCCCCCACAGGAAATTGTGCAATACCAGATCTGGGGGAGAAAATCCTCCTAATCCAGGGAAATCCTGGCCTGTCTACTTCTCCTCTTCATATGCAAGGCTGGGCTCACCTATCTGTGCTCCTTCTGCACAATCTCTGTCTCTTTGTTCCCCTAAAGCCCTGTTTGCCCAGGAGGCAGCTCCCGAGCTCTCTGCTCAAGGACAAGAATGCCAAAAGCATTCCCAGGAGCTGAGGAGCCCCCAGGACAAAGGGAACAGAGTAATAGTGCTGGGGTCACACACGGCGGGGAGTCTGGTCCCTAGAGCATGGCCAAGTGCCACCTCAGGAGTCCCCTCTGCTCCTGGGCAAGAGATTTTCCCTGAGGAAAAGGAAAACTTTATCCACACCTCACTACACTCTTGTTTTGAGGTATTTTGTGTCATTGATTTGGTGACACCTGAAGCCTCACACAGGCTCCCATCCCCAGGGGGTGACATCCCTGTGACACGAGGCAGTGCCAGGGGAACCCACTGCAGGAAAACTGTGAGTCAGTGGTGACAGCAGCTCAGTCCTCCCGGAAACTGGGAGTGCCTGGGGCTGCCGGGCCACCCACCCTGCTCATCTCTCAGGTTCTGCTGCGTCCCACATCCTGTCCCCTGCTCCCACCCCCATGCCAGCTCCAAGTGGCACTCAGGGCATGGCACCGGTGCCACGCTGGCCCTCCGGGCTCAGCCCTGCTCCACAGCCTTGTCTCAGGGCGATCTTTCAACCCTGGTGGCCTGAGCCAAGGGCAGCTGGTGGCTGTCACGGCGGTGACAGGACACTGACACAGGTCTGCGTGTGCTCACGTGGGCAAACAGCGCCTGGAGCAGCTGAGAGGGGCTGGGACCGAGGTCCATGTGGCCATCCACACTGCCAGTGTCCCCTGCATCCTTTTTAGCAGGGCCTGCTGTGACAGGATGAGGGGTGATTGATGGTTTAAACTGAAAGAGAGGAGATTTAGGTGAGATACAAAGGAAGTTTTTAACGATGAGGGGGGTGGGGCACTGGCACTGGTGGTGCCTAACGCCGGTGCCGGTTGCAGGAGAGCCGCGAGCGGCTGTCGGTGTGCAGCAAGCTGTGCTACGCCGTCGGGGGGGCTCCGTACCAGATCACGGGCTGCGCCCTCGGCTTCTTCCTCCAGATCTACCTCCTGGACGTGGCGCAGGTACGGCCGCACCGGGGCTGGGCCGGGCCGGGCTGAGGGGCGGGATTGGCAGTGGGGGGAGGGTCCCGGAGCTCCCGGTGCCGCTCTGTCCCGGGATGGAGCTCCGCGGGGCTCGGCAGTGCCACGAGCCCCGGCTGCCGCGGCTTTCCCCCGGGCCGGTCCCACGCGTGCTGTTGCCGTGCGGCCGCTCCGTGCTTGGCTCCCCGCGGGACAAAGCGGGGTCGTGGTGGCTGTTCTGGGGGGCACAGGAGCCGCCGGGTCGGTGTGAAACACGGAGGAAAGGAAACCGTGGGAGGAGAGCCCGTGCTGGNCGGGGCCGGGCCGGGCCGGGCTGGGGGGCGGGATTGGCAGTGGGGTGAGGGTCCCGGAGCTCCCGGTGCCGCTCTGTCCCGGGATGGAGCTCCGCGGGGCTCGGCAGTGCCACGAGCCCCGGCTGCCGCGGCTTTCCCCCGGGCCGGTCCCACGCGTGCTGTTGCCGTGCGGCCGCTCCGTGCTTGGCTCCCCGCGGGACAAAGCGGGGTCGTGGTGGCTGTTCTGGGGGGCACAGGAGCCGCCGGGTCGGTGTGAAACACGGAGGAAAGGAAACCGTGGGAGGAGAGCCCGTGCTGGGTTTGGGGAGCTCTGCTCTGAGGTGTGGGAGCTCCGTGTGGAAGGAGCGTGGTGGGGCAGTGCTCGGAGGCACTGCCAGCCTCAATCCCTCTGAACGAGGGGGAGAGACCCAGGGGCTGCCCCCAAACGGTTGTGGGGTCACAGCAGGTCGGGTAGGACGGTCCCGAGGGGCTCAGGAAGGGCAGCTGGGAGCGCCGGGGGTTTGCATTTCCTGACACAAGTTCCTCCTCCTGCAGGTGGACGCTTTCTATGCCTCCATCATCCTGTTTGTGGGACGAGTGTGGGATGCCATCACGGACCCCATGGTGGGGTTCTTCATCAGCAAAACCTCCTGGACCCGCTTCGGCCGCCTGATGCCCTGGTAAGAGCTGAGCTGCTGGCAGCACCCTGCATTCCCTGCCTGATGTGTCACAGCTCTGCCTTCAGGTCCCCTGGCACGAGGCAGGGCTGGATGTGTTGGCTCACCCAGGTGTGGTGCCAAGAGCTCCAAAAAGCCCCAGGTGCCACCGACAGCTGAGTGGCCTCAAGTCGGTGCCTGTTGCTCTGGCTGTTCCCGAGCTGGGCCTGGCTGACCTAAATGTCACTGCACCTGCAACCTCCAACGTCCCTGCCACCGTGGTGGACTTTGTTCCTGTGGTGGCTGCAGGGCCCTGGTGGCAGCCAGAGCAGATGGCATCACAGGCACAGGGAGGAGGGAGGGCCGGGGGTGTGTGTGGCACGTCCCTGGTGGTGGCTGACAGTCACGAGGGCGGGCAACCAGCTGTCCCGGATCTGGCTGTCTGCACGTGGGTGCTCCGTGAGCCCCCGGATGGCTCGTGCCTGCACCCGGGGCAGGCTCAGGACACCCCTGAGCACCTGTTCCTGCACGGGATGAGGAGCATTAATGCCTCGGTGGGGACGGGGTGGCTAAAATAACCTCGTGTGCCTGTGGGATGGCTGAAATGCAGAGGGGTGGGCTCAGTGCTTTCCCCCGCAGAATTATACCCTCTGCTTCCCGGCTTTCCTGGAATAGCTCTGGGCAGCAGCAGGCAGTTGTTCAAGGCAGGCTCCACACACGTGGCCTGAAATAGCTTCTCCCCGCCTGCAGCAGGGTCTGGGGTCGGAGATTAGCGCGGGGCTGGCTGGGCGTGCGGCTCGGCTGCCTGGGCCGGCTGCGGGTGGCTCCGCTCGCCCTAATCTCGAGGCAGGGGGTGGGACCGAAGTGGCCGCATTCCTCGGAGCGGCTCCTGCTTCGTTAAAATTAGCCAGAGCTTTCTGCTCGCGCTGGGCCCCTCGGCAGCGCCGGGGCAGCCGGAGCTCGCTGCTATTGTGCATGGCTCAAGGGCTGCCCGCTGAGCCCAATTTGGATGGAGTCGAGCTGATTTTAAACCTCTTAAACCCAGGTTTTTCTGGCTCTGTCAGCCCCGGGCTGGTGTTGCTGCTGTGGCTGCAGAGCTGCTGGTGCTGCCTCAGTTTCCCTGCGTGCCAAGCCAGGTGCTGCAGGCACTGGGGTGGTCTCCAGGCTGCTGCTGCCTGACCCCAACCCTCAACACCTGCGAGGTGACCCTGCCGCGTGTGAGGGTTTATCTGACCTGTGGGACCAAGCCCAGCTGGCTCCAGCACAAAGCTCGTGGCTGTTCTAGTTCCTTGGAAGGGAGAGGACACCTTCCCTGAGGCCACCACCTCTCTCCCTTTCGGTTCT
Source organism: Irena cyanogastra (assembly GCA_013397155.1). NCBI lineage: Eukaryota > Metazoa > Chordata > Aves > Passeriformes > Irenidae > Irena > Irena cyanogastra. The sequence goes on along the minus strand of VWZV01001566.1, from coordinate 362,254 downwards.
CTCTCTTTGAAACACTTTCTTGGCACATTTCCTTCTACCAGCTCATCCCCTGGCCGCTTCCTCCTCTTCCCCCCGCCTCGTGGACGTCACTCTTGTCCCCAGCTCTGAGCTGGGTCCCTATTTCCTTGACCACCGCGGACTTCCCGCTGACTGAACTTTTCCTTGAGCCGTCTGATTGAGAATCCCCTGGCTGTGACCTCCTCCGGGGCCAGCAGCCGTGTGCCAGCGGCTCGGGCCGGCCGGGAAGGGGCGTGCGGCGGCACAAAGGAGCGAACACACCATCGCGCGGGGCCAATGAGCGCCGGGGCGCCGCCTCCGAGCTCCAAAAACGCACCACAACACTTCATCACCTCGCCCCGGGTCAGGGGTTACTCTCAGTCACTGCTCTGCCTGCCGGGAGCTGCGGTCAGCCCTGCGCTGCCCGCTGCCGGGGGGGAATCGGCCCAGCTGACGCTCATGCCATGGCGAGCGTGACGCTGTTCTGGTGATTCCGTTCGGCGTTTGGCTCCGCGTTTCCCTTGGCTCCGCGGATGTGAGCGCAGATAAGCGGCGGCGAGGAGGGGCTGGAGCTGCTCGGCGCTTTCCTCCCCCCTCCTTCCCCGGCGGGGTGACGTGGGCGCGGAAAAATGTGCATGTGCTGGGTCCTGTGCAGCCTCTGTCGCTGCTCTCCGTCCATGGAGTTGCTGTTTCTCGCTCTCCCCGCTCCCCCCCGACTTTCAGTTTGAGCTTTGAGTCCCGTACGTCAGCCCAGACGGAAAGATCTCGCTGTACCCTGGCAGGGAAGGGCCAGCCCGGGCCGTGAGTGGCTCTGTCTCGTGTCCAGTTCTGCTGGATTTGCTCCAGGACCTCACAGCCTCTGTCCTGGGGTTTGTGGAGCGCAGGGTGCTCGCAAATCCCCCAGCAAAATCCATCTCCTAAACAGATGTGGGTCTAACCTCAGCACCTGGCTCGCTTCCCTCCTTCCTTCCCCCTGCTCCCCTGAGTGATGGGGGGCCCTGTGGTGTCCCCGGGCTGCTGGAGCAGGGCAGAGCTGTGCCCTGGCTGTCCTGCAGCAGGACAGGCTTGTGGGATCCTCTGGATGAGGAGGGCAGATGCCCTTGCTGGCAGATCCTGCAGGAATTGCTGCCGAGGCCCAGCAGTCTGATCCTCTGTTGCATTTTGCTGCTCCTGCAGCTCTGGAAGGCTGGGCAGAGGTGGAGGAAGGAGCCAGCCTGCTGCTGCTTCTCTCCACTGCTGCCAGCAGAGCAGGGCTGACCCCTGGACCAGGGCTTGGGGGGCCGTGGCAGCAAAGCCAAGCTGGTGAGAGGTTTTTGGCTGCTGGGGAGCAGGGCTGAGCTGCCTGGCTGTTCCCCAGCTGCTCCCCAGCCCTTGCCAGGATTTGGGGGTGATTGCATCCTGCTGAACACAGCAGTGCTGCCTGGGGGAGAGGTCGGGACTGGGGGTGGAAGCCCGAGGCGGGAGCAGATCAATCACTTCTGTGGAAAGAGACATCCCTGTTAGTGCAAGGAAAGCTCTTCTCTGGAACTGAGTCAGCTCCTCTGGCTCTGTGAGACCTGAGCTGCTGCTGCCTCCAGCCTGGTTTGGATCACTCCTGGGGCAGCTCAGGAACCCCTGGATCAGATTCCTGAACCCCACGGGATGTGTGGAAGCAGGGAGAGCTGGGCTGCTCAGGCCATGCTCATGAGGCTGACACTTTGTTCTCTCAAAGGATCATGTTCTCCACCCCTTTCGCCATCATCTCCTACTTCCTCATCTGGTTTGTGCCAGACATCTCCACAGGACAAGTGATGTGGTATCTTGTCTTCTACTGTGCCTTCCAGACCCTGGTGACGGTGAGTCAGGCTCTGCTCACCCCTACCAACGCCTGTCTGCCCCTTGCTGAGCTGAGAGGGGCAGAAACCACCCTGCCCCGGGTCCCCTGGGCTGTGACATCCTCCCTGAGCCCCTTGTCCTTGTGCCATTGCAGTGCTTCCACGTGCCTTACTCAGCCCTGACCATGTTCATCAGCAGGGAGCAGAGCGAGCGGGACTCGGCCACTGCCTACCGTAAGGGTTCCCCCTTTTCCCCTCCTTTTTTTCCCCCTTTTCCCCTCCTTTTTTTCCCCCTTTTCCCCTCCTTTTTTTCCCCCTTTTCCCCTCCTTTTTTTCCCCCTTTTCCCCTCCTTTTTTTTCCCCTGGGAATTTGGAGGGAGCTGCAGCACAGCTGGTTCATTTCCTCCCTGGGAAGGGCGGTGAACCCCAGCTGGGGATGCTCCACTGTGGCCAAGGGCCGTGCTCAGCCCTGCTGGCCTCTCCCTCCAGGCATGACCGTGGAGGTGCTGGGCACCGTGCTGGGCACTGCCATCCAGGGCCAGATCGTTGGCAAGGTGGACACTCCCTGCGTGGGGAGCCCCTTCTTCTTCGGCCTCACCAACTCCTCGGTGGCCATGGAGGAGCTGAACATGACCCACGACACCGAGTCGCTCACGGACACCGTAAGCTGGGGGTCCCTGGCCTGTGCTCCCCTCGAGGCAGGGGAGGAGCCCTGCCCTGACTGCTGCTCCCTCTCTTGCACAGAGGAACGCCTACATGATCGCTGCGGGGGTCATCGGGGGGCTCTACATCCTCTGTGCCCTCATCCTGCTGCTGGGCGTGAGGGAGAGGAGAGGTGAGGCTGCAGAGGGGATGGAGTGCTCAGGGTTTGTGAGAATGCTGCTGTTCCTTTGTCTCCAGGAGCCTGGCTGAGCTTTTGGCCCCTTGTCAGTGGGTCTCCCTGAGGAGAGGGGCAGGTGGAGCTGAGCTCTGGGTCTGGGGAGATGCTGCAGGAGGCCAGAGCACCTCTGGGGTCTGTTAGATAACATTTATCTCGCCCATTTTTGGCTGGCCGAGGTTGCCAGTGCCAACTAGGGCATCCCGGAGGGATGTGGTATCCAAACTTCTGTCCTTCCCTCTCCCTGCTTATCCTGGGGCAATCACCCTGGGGCTGAGGGACCCCGGGTGAGGGCAGGGCTGCCCTGACTCCCGTGGGCTGGGATGCTGTGGGTGGGCAGGGGTTGTGGAGGGCGCTGAGCAGCGGGATGGGGCACCCCTGGGTGCTGTTTTGGGGGGGCTCTAACGCTGGGCTGATCTCTGCTCCCCAGAGTCCTCCGAGCTCCGGTCGGACGAGCCTGTCTCCTTCTTCCAGGGGCTGAAGCTGGTGATGAACCACGGGCCCTACATCAAACTCATCGCCGGCTTCCTCTTCACCTCGCTGGCCTTCATGGTGAGCTGGAGGGGCTGGGACAGGGAGCAGCAGTGTGGGGGTGGCTGTGGGGACCATCCCAGGGCTGGGAGCACGTGGTGGAGGAGCCGGAGCTGCCCCGGGCAGAGGGAGGCGGATGTGGCCTCGTGCCCTCGGTCAGTGGCCGCTTTCCTCTCCTGCCTGAGCTGGGGCTGCAGCTGTGTGGGGACAGACATGTGCCCCCTGACCCCTGCCTGCCTCTTCCACAGCTGCTGGAGGGAAACTTTGCCCTCTTCTGCACCTACACCCTGGGCTTCCGCAACGAGTTCCAGAACATTCTGCTGGCCATCATGGTGGGTATGGCCCTGTCCCGGAGCCCCCGGGGGGCTGAGTGAGGCTGCAGTGGGGTCCAGTGGGTGCTCCCTGGGAGCTGGCGTGGCACAGGGGCTCCACGGGCTGAGGGGAGGGACAGGGACACGGGGACAGTGGTCAGAGGTGCCCTGGGACAAGGGCAGGGAGAAGAAGCTGCCAAACGTCCTGCGAAGGCCGGGTGGGCTGGCAGGAACAGCAGGGCCTTTGTCCCTGTGTGAGCAAGGCCACGGATGACCAGGAGCCGTGGGGCCCTTTTGTCCAGATCCTGCCACTTGTCTCCCTCCCCTCCCTGCTTTGAGAGAAGGATCTGTGTTTACTGCCAGGAACATGGAGAAAAGCGGCTCCTTGAGGGCTCCTTCAGCTTGCCTCATTGCTGGAAGCACTTCCCAGCCTCTCCTCAATGGGGTGGAGAGGCCCAAGGTGCCGGGGTGGCCGCAGAGCCTGGCTGCTGGCCACTCTGCGTGCGGGTCACGGGGCCAGGTCCCTTCCCGGCACCGAGGATTGGGTCAGACCCCCTCTGTGGGGGCAGGTGAGCTGCCAGGCTCCGCGCTGCGGGAGGAGGTGGCCCCACATGCCACGTGTGGCTTTGTGCCAGCCCCGGGAGCGTGAGGCAATGGCAGGTGCTGGAATTGGGCTGGGACGAGGCCGTGCCAGGAGCTGCTCCTTGCTGGGAAGGGCCTTTCCCACGGGCAGGAGCCAACGCCGTGGCCCTTCTCTTCCCACAGCTCTCGGCCACCCTGACCATTCCCTTCTGGCAGTGGTTCCTGACCCGCTTTGGGAAGAAGACAGCTGTCTACGTGGGCATCTCCGTGAGTGTCCCCTCAAGTGTGGGGTGCACGTGGGGACGATCTTCACCCCATGGCAGGAGCAGAGTTCCCCCAAAAGAGCACAGAGCTGGGCAGGGGCTGCTGCTAGTGACAGTTTGGTGCCTGTCCCTCCTCCTGCAGTCTGTGCTGTCCTGGCTGTGTCGTGGGGCTCAGGGAGGGACGCTGCACCTCTGCTTCCCTGGCTGTCCCCGCGGCTGGAGGGCTGGGACATGTGGGAGGGGGGAAAAGCCAGGGGGTCTGGGCCGGGCCCTGCTGATGCCAGCTTGGTCTGTGCCCCCTCTGCAGTCTGCCATCCCCTTCCTCATCGCCGTGGTTGTCCTGGACAGTAACCTCGTTGTCACCTACGTCGTGGCCGTCGCCGCCGGCATCAGCGTGGCAGCCGCCTTCCTCCTGCCCTGGTGAGTGTGAGGGGCTGGGCAGGGGCTCCAGAGCCTGCCAGAGGGGTTAAAAACCCTCTGAGGGCTTTTTTTGCAGTGTTGTCAGCTCCAGGCAGGGCTCCTGAGGGAAATGCTCTCAGCAGAGAGGAGGTGGCTTTGTTGTGCCAGTCCTGGTGGTCACCATCCCTCTCTCTGCACAGGTCCATGCTGCCAGATGTCATCGATGACTTCAAGCTGCAGCACCCCAGCTCCCATGGCCACGAGGCCATCTTCTTCTCCTTCTACGTCTTCTTCACCAAGTTCACTGCTGGGGTCTCCCTGGGCATCTCCACGCTCAGCCTGGAGTGAGTTCCTGCCTGGGGGCTGAGGGGAGGGCAGGGAGGGAGGCACTTCCCAGCCTCTGGAAGGGAACTGATGGGCCCTAAATCCAGATGTTGGCCCAAAGCTCTCCCCCAGGAGCAGCTCAGTGCCTGCAAGCCCCGTTTCCTTTGTCTGAGGGTGCCTTTCTGCCCACAGCTTCGCAGGGTACCAGACCCGGGGCTGCTCCCAGCCTGGCCAGGTGAACTTCACCCTGAAGATGTTGGTGTCTGCTGTGCCCGTGGGGCTGATCCTGCTCAGCCTGCTGCTGTTCAAGCTCTATCCTATCGACGAGGAGAAGCGGAAGAAAAACAAGAAAGCCCTGCAGGATCTGAGGCGAGTGTCAGGCAGCAAACACGGCGTGTGGAGGTGTGTGTGGGAGCAGGATCAGACGGGTTGGGACACACTGGGACTTGTCCAGGAATCCTCCAGGACCCGTGGGTGGTGGCGTGAGGGAAGGGCTGACTTGTTTTCCCAATCCCAGCTTCCAAAGGGATGGTGTGAAGTGTTGGGAGATCAGCAGGAACCTGCCCCAGCTACTCGTGTGGGAGCTGCCCGAGGTGCTGCCATCCCTCTGGCAGCTCCTGTGCCTCAAGGCAGATATTACTGGGATGCAGACCTCGCTCCTGTGGATTAATCCATGCCTCCTTCCCAACTCTTTCCCCCAGGGAGGAGAGCAACAGCAGCTCGGAGTCGGACAACACAGAACTGGCCAGCATCGTGTGACCCGGGCTGGGTCTGCCTGCTCACCCTGGGGCTCCCCAGGGACTCGTCCCCTCCGGGCTGGCCCAGCCTGGTGCCACGGGAGGTGCTGGAGGAGCCGTGTGGAGCAGCCACTGCCTCCGACTCAGGATCTGTGCCCGTCCCGTGCCTTGCACGGGGCCCACAGAGCACTGGTAGTGTACATTACACACATTGTGTGCCTCACTGGGGACAAGCACCCTTCCTGCCGGGCTCTGGAGGGCGGGCAAGCCCGGACTGGGATGGTTTTGCCTGGATCAGCCGTGCCCAGTGCCCTGCCTGGGGATGATCATTAGTGTACATTACACTGTGTGTGCCCGCGCCCAGGACTTGAGCTCGCCTCTGCTGTCTCTACAGAGGGCACTAATGTGGGACCTGTTCTTTTTTTACAGAGCCTAATTAACTTAATGATGTAAATATGGAGCCATTTCCTGTTTGTATATATCTGTACAGAACCCAAACCCGAGGACCTGTTAATATTAATTTACATAAAAGTGGGGGAAGTCGGCAGCGGGCGTGAAGAATTTCTTTTTCGCTCAGCTGGGATTTTTCACGGCTGTCAGCAAGCCCAGGGTCCTTTCAGACACCACGGGGTGCAGGATTGACTTTTCCTGAGCTGTGGGGCAGGAATGCCATAATCCAGGCAGGAGGCTGTGCTCAGCCCCTTGCCCCTTGCTCCGTGCCTGTGTCGCAGGCGTCCAACAAAGGCTCCATTATTTCCTCCTGTTCAAGAGGGGAACGGGGGGTGGAGGCAGGAATGAAATCAAAGTGCTGCCAGCGGAGATGGTGAACTCCAGGCTGGAAACAGGAGAGGCAGCTGGGGAGCGGAGAGAAAGGGAATGTGGGCTGTGGGTGACACTCAACACTGGCTGCCGGGGCAGAGTGCTGGGGAGCTCTAATCTCCTGGATATTTATACCTCCTCTCACATTCCCTGCTCCCACAGTGGAAAGGGGGAGAGCCCTGCCTTCCAGAACTCCAGCAAAGGGGGCTGGAAGCAGGCAGCCCCATGGAGGGGGTGAATTCCTAGCCTGGGCTGGCTCTGCTCTGTCCCCAAGGCCACCACAGCAGGGGACAGAGCTGCTGCTGCCTTTTGTTGAGCACATTGGTCACACTGAGAAGTTGGTGGGGCCAGGGCTGAGCTGAGAGCTGAGTGGGGGTTTGGGGGGAAGGATGGCTCAGCCTTTGTTCCACATTTGGGTACAAAGGACAGGAATGAGGATGGGGGTTAAAAATAGCCAGAGGGATCAGCTGGGAATGCTCCAGCAGCCCCACTCTACCCCTGTGGCAGGGACAAAGGCAGAGGGATGCTGGGGGGAGGCTGGGAGCTGGTTCTGTGCTCCCAGACAGGGCTGGGAAGCTCCCTGCAGCCAGGGGACAAGGGCAGGACACCCTGGGGACAAAGCCAGCACTCCCTGCAGCCCCTGTGGTGGGGCAGGTGCGTGTCAGGGGCACCCTCTGCAAGAGGAGGAGGAGGAGGAAGGCTCCAGCCAGCACAGAGCTCAGGGCTGTTGGGAATGTTCTGACCCTGCACTGCTCCTGGCCAGTTCTCCCAGCCAGGGGATAACTGGGGTGTGGGCAGTGCTGCTGCCTCCAAGGCTTTGACAGATCCCTGCGAGCCTTTGTTTTTTCTCAAAGAATTTCAGCAGAACTAAGGGACATTTTATTCTTCGCCTCCTTGTTTTTCTGGCTGTGTGGAGTTCATGAGGAGGAGTCTCTGGATTTTTTGCAGCCAGCCCAAGAGACTAAAACCAGCCAGAGGAGCTGTACTGGGGCTGGGATATTCCTCGCTGAGCACGCCTCCTCTGTTTGAGGCTTTAGGGAAAATGAGATGTGTGGGGGGGAAAGTGACCATGGGAGCTGGTAACACTCGAGCCCTGGGCAGGGCTCCAGCCTGGGAGCAGGGCTGGGCTCCAGGTGTGGGTACAGAGGGTTTCACTCCAAGCATGGAGACGAAATGGGTGGCCAAAAACTGACAGGGAGGTGTTACCTGTACCTACAGCTGTGCTCTGGCTTAATCCACACACACCTTGGGCATGGAGAAAATGCATCCAAGTGCTGGGAAGCTGCCAGGGCTGGGCATCAGCCCTGAATCCCAGCTGAGGGCTCCACCAGGCTCCTGGGGCAGCCCTGAGTGTGGGGGGCCTGTGCAGGAGGGGAGCAGAGGGTTCCTGCTCTGCTCTGGGGACCAGGTGACTGCGGAGGGGACAGAAGCAAACAGCCATCAGTTGAAGCTGCAAAAGGCAGCACATGGAGCTGCAGAACTCCAGCCTCTGGCACCAAGGGCCAGGACCCCCGTGGCTGCAGGGACAATTGCAGAGGTGACAGCAGCTACACTAAGTCTATTTACCCTGAAAAAGTGGGAATGTGAGGAGTCCCTCCTTGCAGAGGGTGAGGAATAACAAGGAAAGGACAAAAAGCCCCAGGTTTATCTGGCAGCTGGGTTTGTGAAACATTTGGCTGCTGCTGGGGATGGATTTCCCTGGGCTGGAAGGATCCAGGAGCAGCAGGAATCACCCAGGGCTGGCTTCAAACACCCCAAGGTGAACCAAGCACAGGATCCTACAGGAAGAAGTGTCACCCCAGGGGTGATCAGGGGACAGATCCAGCTGGAAATCAGCTCAGCCTGGGGAGGAGCAGCAGGAGTGCTGGAGCAGGGCTGTGCTCGGGACAAGTGCTGGGCTCTGTCACCATCTGGGGACAGCAGAGTTAACCCAGGCCGGGTTGTCACAGGATGGGTGTCACAGCTGTTCCCAGGGGTCACCCTGTCTGTGCCACCACGCTGAGGTCACTGGCGTCATCTGCAAACACAGGCTGACGTGTTTTGGTGGGCTTTGGTTAATATTTTGCAAAAGCCACTGTTCCCAAGTTTGTTAGCAGCCCCAGGGCTACTGCACGTGGATGGAAATGATGGGGCAGTGACGTGATTTCCTGCTGAAAAAAACCCATAAATCCATTTTCCCCGGAGTGAAACTCGGACAAATGCCCTCCTCACCCCACCGCAAGTGACAAGTGCCCTCCCGTGGCTGCAAAAAGCCAAAGGCTGCTGTCTGAGGGACGCAGAGACGTTTTAGACAAAACACGGCTGAAACGTGAAGCAAATATTCCCCTGGTGCTTGGAGGAAAGGGAGACGAGGCCCCGAGCACGTGGCAGGGACGAAGCGGGTCAGATCCTGCCCTTCCCGACTGCAAACAGCCGCTCCCCGGTGCCCCAGCCGTACCAGGAACTCGATTTTTATCCCTCCAGGAACCGCCTTCGGCCGAACAGACCCAGCCCAGGGGCAAACACCGCGGCTGGGCTGGGCTGGGCTGGGCTGGGCCATCCCCGGCCGCCCGGGCTCTCCCCTTCCTCCTTCTCAGGTTGGTTTTTGTTCCTCTCCCCGTGCTCTGGGATTTCTCCCGCCTCTCCCCACGGATCCAGACCTGGCAGGTTCTTCCCTGCAGTGACTTTTAGGATGCTGTAAAACCCGAGTCAGTGGCCGCATGCAGAGGAGGCAGTGCGGGTGTGTTAAAATTGCGAAATTTTCTATTTCGCATCACGTCTGATGGTGACGGAGACGGGGCAAGGGGCACAGCGGGTGTGGGCAAGGTGGAGAACGGGGAGAGAAAAGGAGAACCCAGCTTCGGGGAGTGCGGGAGCTCCGGGGAACGGCAGCCCGGCTGGGAGGGACGGGCTGAGGGCAGCGTGGATCCTGCCGGGACACGGAACGCTCGGAGCTTTGGGTGTGCCGGCACCTGGGGAGCCTCACTAGGTGTCAGCAGAGCCCCGCGGCCGCCCCGCAGCGAGCCGTGACCATCTATGGTAGCGCAGCCGGGCAGGAAGCGGCGGCCGAGGCTTCTGCTCCTCCTTCGCAGCCTGACAACGTGTCCCGATCCTCACCGGACAGTGTCCCGTTCTTCACCGGACAGAGTCCGGATCCTCACCGGACAGTGTCCCGTTCTTCACCGGACAGAGTCCGGCTCCTCACCCCAC
>VWZV01001566.1:295269-352283 GCA_013397155.1 Irena cyanogastra | reverse complement strand
CCCCCCCAGCCCCTCCGTGTGACCCCACGCGGGTCCTGGAGCCCCCCCAGCCCCTCCGGGGGTCCCGATCCCCCCCGGGGGTCCCGGGCCCCATCCGCCCTTGGCCCCGCCCATAGATGTGACCCCGCCCATGACCCCGCCCCCCGCGCGCACAGGCCACGCCTCGCATTCCATCCGCCAATCGCAGGGCGGCATCGGCCTCGGAGCTCCACCNTCAGGTTGGTTTTTGTTCCTCTCCCCGTGCTCTGGGATTTCTCCCGCCTCTCCCCACGGATCCAGACCTGGCAGGTTCTTCCCTGCAGTGACTTTTAGGATGCTGTAAAACCCGAGTCAGTGGCCGCATGCAGAGGAGGCAGTGCGGGTGTGTTAAAATTGCGAAATTTTCTATTTCGCATCACGTCTGATGGTGACGGAGACGGGGCAAGGGGCACAGCGGGTGTGGGCAAGGTGGAGAACGGGGAGAGAAAAGGAGAACCCAGCTTCGGGGAGTGCGGGAGCTCCGGGGAACGGCAGCCCGGCTGGGAGGGACGGGCTGAGGGCAGCGTGGATCCTGCCGGGACACGGAACGCTCGGAGCTTTGGGTGTGCCGGCACCTGGGGAGCCTCACTAGGTGTCAGCAGAGCCCCGCGGCCGCCCCGCAGCGAGCCGTGACCATCTATGGTAGCGCAGCCGGGCAGGAAGCGGCGGCCGAGGCTTCTGCTCCTCCTTCGCAGCCTGACAACGTGTCCCGATCCTCACCGGACAGTGTCCCGTTCTTCACCGGACAGAGTCCCGATCCTTCCCAGACACTGTCCCGATCCTCAACAGCCCGCCCCGGGGGTCCCGCCTGGCCCTGCTGGGGCTCTCAAATCCCCCCCAGCCCCTCCGTGTGACCCCACGCGGGTCCTGGAGCCCCCCCAGCCCCTCCGGGGGTCCCGATTCCCCCCGGGGGTCCCGGGCCCCATCCGCCCTTGGCCCCGCCCATNGTGGGAGTGAGCGGCACCGGCACCGGGCATGGCCCGACTGGGGATCCTGGGGTGGGGGTGGGTGGCACCGGGCACGGCCGGGCTGGGGATCCCGGGGTGGGAGTGAGCGGCACCGGCACCGGGGACGGCCCGGTCTGAGCGCGGATCGGCACCGGGACACGGCCAGATGTGGGGCGGTACCGGCGAGAGTGAGCGGGTACCGGGATCAGAACCGGGCACCGGGATCAGGGACCCGGCCGGCCCCGGGGACAGTACCGGCGAGACGTGAGCGGGGACCGAAGGAGCAGGGCCGCTCCCCCCGGGCCGGGGGTACCGGAGCGCGGAGGATCCCGGGCCGGGAGGCGGGAGAAGCCCCGGCCCGGCTGAGCGGGTGGATCCCCCAGAGGCGGCGGTTTGGGGTGAATTTGGCACAGAACGGTGCGAACACCCCCGCGGGGCTCGGTTACCGGGGCTGCACCGACTCACCGGCACGGGCAGGGCTGGTCCGGCTGTTCCCGGTGTGCCGCAGCCTGGAGCGAGGATTTTTGTGCCGCACACCGCCGTCTCCATCTCGCCGCGGTGGTTCCCGTGCTCAGCCTGTTGCTGGTCCCTCCTCTGCGTTCTGCGGGCGGCTGGGAGGGGATAAATGCGTGATTCCATCGGATTCCAGCGAAGTGGGAAAATAATAATTACAGGCTCGTTGTGCACATCGGGGTCTGGAATCGCCTGGCAAACCGGGAGTCCCTGCCATCGGGACACTGCTGTGTGTGCCCGTCCCCTTCCAGAGGCTGTCCCTGTGTCCCTGGGATACTGCTGAGCTCTCTGGAAGCCAAAATTCCCCGTGGAGTTCATGCAGGGAGCTCAGCCGAGCAGCCCGAGCTGGATGGAGCAGGCACGGAGGGATGCTGGGCAGCTCCATGCTCGGGATTCCTGCTCTGGATTCCTGCTCTGGATTCCTCTCTGCATCCAGCAGGGCTCAGACCCCGCTCCTTGGTTACCTCTCTGCTGGATTCATCACTCTGACAGGGAGAGGAAGTGAGAGGAGTGAGGCAGCTGAGGCTGGCAGGCACAAATCCCTAATTCAGATAATTGTGCTGGAAAAGGAGCCTTTGCTCCTGTGCCCAGCTTTAACCCCCCCTCAACGCGTGAGCAAAACACCAATTAACATTTTTAATGGCTTCGGGAGGATTCGTTGTAAGGGAAAGCTGGAACAGGGGCCAGATGGATTTTTTTTTTAAAATTTTTTTTTTTTTTAAAGCACTCTTGGTTTTCTAAATAAAGTGGCTCTGAAATAGCAGGAGCAGCCAGCACGGGTTCTGGCGCAATGTCAGCAAGTATTGTTGGACTATAAACAGCTGAGATCTCTGTCCTGGCAGCTGCTGGGACCAGCAATAGCTGTCTTGTGTTCGTGGCTGTTCCTGACCACTGGCTAAATTCAGGCATTTGACTCCTGCCTTGCTTCAAATAATTCCTGCCTTGATGAGCTGAACTGTTTAAAAAAGAAAAAAAAAATTCTTCAGGCTTTTGGCAGATAGAAACATTGGAAATCATCTGGTAGCTGATCCCCTGAGATATTCCAGTGTCAGCTCAGAAATAAACCGTGGTATGTTCCTAATTTAGTTGTCCCATCTTTATTTCTTTTGCCTGCAGAAACAGGAAGTAGCTGATGCAAATTCCGTGCTGCTGACAGCAGTTTGTCGGGCTCGGTGTGAGCACAAGCGTAGGTTTGACTTGCTTTGGCTATAAAACCAGCACTTGTGTCTTCCAGAACGTCTGAGAAAGGGCTCAGGTTAATGCGCTGTCTCAGGCAAGCAAATAATTTCATTTTTGGTGGTTTTCTGAGAATTTTGCTCACTCTGAGGCTGGGACAGGCCAGCTCCTTGATGTTCCCAGACAGGAAGCTCCTCTTGCTGTGGTGTGCAGGGTTTGGGGTAACTGATGTTTTTAGCAATAAAATCCCTTCCTTTTATTGCTCTGTTTGTGTCCAGAGCTGCGTTCCCAGGCTGTGATGGGAATAAAGGGCACTTGATAGATGAACAAATGTGCTGTGAAAAGGAATGGCCCCTCTGGCCCTGGGTGAAAAACTGTGTTTGCTGCTTCTGCTCCACTGGTAATCGAAGTTCAATTGAATTTGAACAGGATTTAAATCCTGTGTTGTGCTCCTGGAAGGGAGAGCTGCATCTGCACCCCATCAGAGAACTCCAGCCCTGCACAGGGAGCTGGAAAAGTCTCCCTCGTCCCTCTGGAGCTCAGGGTGATGTGCAGAGCAAAAAAATCCCTCCTGGATGGTCTACAGAACAAAAAAAAAAGCCTCCTGAATGATCTGCAGAACAAAAAAAATGCCTCCCGGATGGTCTGTAGAACAAAAAAAATGCTTCCTGGATGGTCTGTGTGTCTCATCTTCCTCTTCAGAGAAGAGAAACCAGATCTGATCATTTACACCGAGACCTGTGAAGTCAATTTGTCACTTTCTGTCGAATTGTTTTACATTCAAACAGGCCAGTAGACAAAACACTGTCTAGATGCAGTCCGGGCAGGTCCGCTGTGTGGTTGTTTTTATTTTCCTTGCTGAATGTTAATCTCTGGGTTGCAATCTCCGATTTAGTTACAGCTCAATCTTTTTATTCCATTCCGCATGGGTATCCAGGCAGCAGAGCCAGCTGCATCCACAGGGCAAAGAGCACAGGGAGGGACTGAGATCCAGGACTTTGGGTTGCCTGCACTTAGCTCTCATTCTGCTGCCAATTTGCCAACTGACTTATCTTTTAAGTTGCCCTAATGCCACCCATTAAAAGGAAATTAAAATGAGTTCACCATCTGCCTGACAGCGGCAGAGCTGGTGTGGAGCGCTGGGAGTTCACGGCTCAGGAAAATCAAGGCAGGGCAGTGGGAGGGATGCGGGTCCCGAGGAACGCTGCGATTTCGGGGCGCTGATCCCACCCCGAGCTGAGGGGATGTGCTCCCCGCATGCTGCCGGGGTAGGAAGCAGCTTTCCAGCCGAGCTTTCTGCTCGCTAATCCCGAGCCGAGCTGCGGTTTGCCCCTGGCTAATGGGGCTGATCAGATTAGAGCCTCGCCTGGAATGTGCTGGGGATCAGCGGCGCAGAGCAGTCCTTCCCTGGGCCACATCGCTCTCCGGGCACGGCACAGCTTGGCTGGCGGGTGGCTCTTTGGGGACAGAGCCCGCCCTTGGTGGCCGTGCTGGCGGCGGGGGTGGCAGAGCCAGCCCGGCGCTCCTGGCCGCGCTCCCTCGGGAATTCGCGGCTGCAGCCGGGAACGGAGGATCTGCGGCCGGGCTTTCTGCACGGCTCAGAGTTAAAGAAGCAGAGCTGTTCATTACTCTGATGACAGGGGGGGACTGCCGTGGAGTTTCAGCTTCTCTGGACTCTTTTTTTTGGTGTGGATCTGGAAGCCAGCCAGCCGCTGCTGTCCGGTTTTGTGCACAGCCCGTCCCTGGCTCAGCGGGGACAGAGGAGGAAATCGCTTCTCTTCCTCCGGGAGGGGGACCGGCCTCTCCCCTGCCCCCCGCAGCCCAGCTGCCTCTCCTGAGGCAAGCAGGCAGAGAAGGGGTGGAAAAAGGCCTTGTTTGTCCTGTGACATCAGTGCTGGGCTCGTGACTAATGCTGGATCTGCCCCACATCCTCTGGAAATGAGGTGAAAACGTGAGCTCCGAAGCAGCGGGGCTGAGACGGCTTGTGAACAAAAGCAAAACTCGAGTGAGAACTTGAAGTTTCCTCTCAGAGAGGATCCAGTGTCAGTTCAGCTGAGTAAACCCTGTCTTCCTCCTTGAGCATTCTAGGGGACGTTGTGGGAAGGACCCCCTGCTCCAGGCAGGGGTTTGTGCTTCTGCAGGCTGCAGCAACCCCTTCAGAAGGAAATTGTGTCCAGGCCACCGTCGTGATTCATGCTCTGAAACCTTTTGATGAGTGGTGATAAGATAAAAATGCCCTCGGTGACTTTGCTGCTCCCTCCCTGCATTCCCTGGCCATTACTGTGCTGGGAGCGTGACCTGTCTTGTTGCTCGGTGCAAAGCAGTAATTAATGGAAAGTTTATGTGACTTTTAAGACTTTTTCCAGATGACTTGCAGCAAATGGCTTGCGTGCCTGAGTCTCTTTCCTGTGCAGTGGCTGCAGAGGAGGCTCTGCAGATACCAGAGCTGCAGAGGAAGAGCAGGGGCTGTTGTTGCAGAAGCAGCTCTGCCGCCTCAGCTCGTGCAGCTGCTCCCCTTGGCGTGTGCCAGGGTGGCTCAGGCTCTGTGCTGGCGTGATGCTGGGCTTACAGATGCTCCTGGAAGCAATTCAGGACTCCGGGAGGTCCTTCCAGATGCATTTGGAGATTCAAACCTGGTAGTTTTCACCTGGAGCCTGTGAGCTCCCAGCAAAGCAGTTGAGCTGTGTGGTCACAGCTGGGACCTTGGCCAGGAGCTGTCTGCAGTGAGAACCTTTGTGTCACTTAGTGGTGTCATTACGAGGTTAGAAGGTGGAAGTTTTATGTCCTTACACATGTAAGGAGTCCTTAAAATGGAATAGAAAGTATTAAGGAGCAAGTGTGGCAACAGCAAGAGGCTGTTGTGTAACCCAGCTGTCTTGGCTAACGTGAGGGTGCACTGCTGGCCACCCTCAGGGTGCAGAGCTGGTCAGGAAGGATCCTCTGGGACTGGTAGAGCTTGTACCAGAGAGCCATAAAGGCTGTGTGGCATGTGGGGATGGAGGTAATTGTCTCCTGTCCGGGCAGGCTGTGGGCAGCAGCAGACATGGAGCGGCTGGTGGAGCGCCTGGAGAAGGCTGTGGAGCGCCTGGAGACCGTCTGCCAAGGCTCTGGCATGTGTGGAGATGCCTCTGCCAAAGGTGAGGCCCAGAGCACCTCCGAGGGCAGTGCCAGAGCTGTGCACAGCTGGCACACACAGCTGGGGCACTCTGGGGGAGCTGGGGAGGGCAGGGGAGCCAGGCTGGCAGGGCTGCGGTCGCTGCCCTGTGGAGGTGAAAACTGCGGCTGCAGCACTTCCTCAGCTGCGGGCTGAGCCTGCTGCAGGTGGGAGGTGCAGCCCGGGGCTGTGGCAGCCTGTGGGATGCCCCTGGTGATCCCTGTGCTCTGGTTTTTCCCACAGGAGTGGCTCAGTACGTGCAGGCTTTCGATGCCCTTCTGGCCGGGCCGGTGGCCGAGTACACCAAGATCAGCAGAGAAGTTGGTGGGGATGTGCAGAAGCACGTAAGGACTCCTGTTCCCTCTCTGCTCCAGAGGTGCTGCTGTCCTTAGGGCTGGAAGGGCTAAATTTGCTGTCAGAGTCTGCATTCCTGTATCCCAGGATCTTTATAATCCCTGAGGATTCAAAGCAGGTGCCCAAATAACCTCCAGGTTGCCACCCACACGCACAGCATGAATCAAACCTTCTCCTGGAAATCCTTAAGTGCTTGGCTGTGTACAGACCTTGGGGCAGGCCTTTAGGAGGCCTGAAAACTCCCCAGCCCTGAGCTGTGACAGCAGTGAGGTTCCCCTGGGGATGGATTTCTCCAGGAATGAGCTTTGGGGTCGCTGTGGCTGGTTCCTCACAGATGGGAGATGTGTTAATGTGGCACAGGGGAATCTCCCTCACATTTGTGTCTGTCCTTAGGCTGAGATGGTCCATGCAGGCTTGGTGAGCGAGAGGGCTCTTCTGGTGGTGGCATCTCAGCATCAGCAGCCAGCAGAGGTGAGTGTGGGACATCCCTGGTCAGAAACCTCTGCCCTCGGGGTGTGGGAGGAACCTGGGCTGTCACAGCTGGGCCAAAAGAGGCACTGGAGGAGGACTGGGGACACTTGCTGAAGGCACGAACTGCTCTGAGTACTCCCTAATATTGGGCATAATCCTGGATTTGGCTCTGGGAGCTGCAGAACTGGCATCTCCCAGTTGTTACAGCAGCAAGTGTTGTGGAGCTGTCAGAGCAGCCTGGGGCTGTCAGCTCGCAGCCTCTGTCTCCAGTTTCACCTGGCACCAGCTCTGCTCAATCAGTGTTCCCTGAGAACCTGCAGACAGGATCTTGTCCGAGCCAGGAGCCACCCTGGGATTTGTGTAGCTCCTGCTTTTCATTATGTGATGCTCAGAGACTCAGGCATCAAACTCCTCCAGGAGCAGAGCAGACACTCGTCTCTACTGAATGGCCTCTGGATAATGGCTGGGCTTTTAGGATTGATTTGTCCTTAGCAGGTAATTTAACACTTTACCCTGGGCTGCTGCTTCTCAGCAGGATGTGTGGCTGAGAATCTGATCCCGAATGCATTGGCTTTTCCCTGCTGAGAACTGTTTTTCCTGAGCAACAGGATCCCACCTTGCTTTTCTTTGCAGTTATTATCTCAGTCGTGGCTTCTACTGTTACATTGTGGGAACTGGATTTCTGTGCTCCTTTCCTATTCACTGCAAAAGAGATCTGCATCTTTTTCCCCAAAATCAGCGTTGGAGGGTTGTTATGTTTCACCAGGCTTGCTGGGATGCAGCTCTGTGCAGCCTCTAGCCTGAGAATCTGCTTACAGATCCCACGGACACGTTATTTAAATAAAGGATTATGAACAAAGAACAGCCTTAATCTAGGCTAGCTCTTTGTGCAGGTTGTCTGGCAGGAGTCTAATTCTGGAGCAGCCAGTTTAAAATGCAAAATGTGAGAACTCTCAGTACTTGTGCTGAAGAATTTCCCCATCCTGTGACTGGAATGTGCTGCTGGGCTGGAGCTTCTGAAAGTGTGGCCTGGCCAGCGGTGCTTGGGACCTCTCAGTTTTTTATCTAAACAGAAGAAAGGGCAGCAAAAGCAGAAGCTGAGGCTTTGGAAAGCAAGTTTTGCCCAAATTTGTCCCTCTCTGCTGCCACCAGCAGGAGACTCTCTGATGCTGAAGGAAAAGTTGCCTCAGAGGCATCTCTGGAAACACGGAACGGGCTCTTTGCTGTGCTCTGACCCCAGAGCACTTCTGGCACTTCCAGTCAGCATTCCAAGGGAACAGCACACAGGAACAAATTTTTACCATCCAAATACTAAAGGTTTGGCTTGAGAAATAACTGGAATCCTCAAGTGTGGCTTGATGGGGATGACCTTTGAACTTGCTGGGCCTCTGGTTGTGGGGCAGGCTGTAGGTGCCAAACCTGCCCAGCACCCCTTTCTCCAAAGGTTCATGGAGGAGAGGAAAGATTTAACAAACTGTGTTGGAACAAAAGAACCCAGGATAGGCAAATGCTATTTCTGTCCTCGTTACTAACAAGCTTTGTCAGTGTCTCCTGGATTGAACATGAGTCACAGTTCTTGGCGTTCTCCCACAGCGCCGATCCGATGGGAGCAATGACTTCAGCCCGGGAGGAGCTGGGCTCTGGGACCAAGCCTGGCTTGGAGAGGGCCAGGCCTGGACAGGAGCTGTAGCAGTCCCTGGTGCCAGTTGGAATCCTGTTCCAAGTCAGCATCACCTCAGCTGTGCAGCCATTCCAGAGCCGTGCTAATTAATCTCCTTAATGGTTGCTCTCCCTGTGTGTCGTTGTGCAGAACGCGTTCTCAGAGCTTCTCAAGCCCATCTCGGAGCAGATCCAGGCCGTGCAGAATTTCAGGGAGAAGAACCGTGGCAGCAAACTGTTCAATCACTTGTCAGCAGTCAGCGAGAGCATCCCAGCCCTGGGCTGGGTGGCCATGGTAAGGACTCCACGGGAAGGGCTTTTCCTTGGGCTGCCTCCCTGGTGGGCTGCTCAGTGCCAACGTGTTCTTTCTGCTCTAGGCTCCGAAGCCTGGTCCTTACGTGAAGGAAATGACTGATGCTGCCATGTTTTACACCAATAGGATCCTCAAGGAGTACAAGGATGTGTAAGTTGCCCTTTTCTCTCAGGGATGCTGTTGGACTGGGGCTGCTCCAGCATCTAACCACAGCCGCTTTCCTCGCCCTTTAATTCCTTCTTCTCTGATCTCCTTGTGTTCTCAGAGATAAGAAACAAGTGGACTGGGTCAAAGCTTACCTGAGCATCTGGACAGAGCTGCAAGCCTACATCAAAGAGTACCACACCACAGGGCTGACCTGGAGCAAAACAGTGAGTGCTGGCTCCAGCAGGGAGCTCCGGGGCACAGTCACTGCGGCAGGGACGGAGCCGGTGCGAGTGCCTTTCCTCTTCCCTTCTCCTCCAGGGTCCCGTAGCCACAGCAGGGGCTAAAGCACCACCTGCCCCCCCGGCTGGGGTTGCTCCACCACCTCCAGGGCCTCCCCCTCCTCCTGCCCCCGTGAGCTCCAGCACAGACGACTCGGCCTCGCGCTCGGCGCTCTTCGCCCAGATCAACCGGGGAGAAGGGATCACCTCGGGTACGTCAGGGGCACAGGGAGGGAGGGAGCTGCTCCTCGTGCTGCTGCTCCTCGTGCTGCTGCTCCTTGTTTTCCTGCTGCCCCTCAATGCACCTGCTTAAAAAGTACATAAAAACCCACCTGGTCCCAGTCTGGGGCAGGGCTTTCCCAGGGACAAAGTGAGCACTCCTGGGGGAGAATTGTCACCCTCATCTGGCAGGTGGAACAAGACATGAACTTCCAGCTGTAAATACCTGAGGCTGAGCCCTTTGGTTGCCTGCATCTTTCTGGTACAAAAAGTGCAATTTGGCAGCTGTTTGCACAAAATTTTTCCCTTTTTTGTGTTACCTGGTGAGCACAGCAGGACATGGGGTGCTGCAGCTTTTTCCAGCTGCAGAACCGAAGAGCTGGCATGCTCTGGTTCTGTGGTTCATGTTGTGTTCTTGTCAATATTGCACCAGCATTTCCTGCTTCCTCCTTCCCTTCCTGTCACTCACACTTGGGCTCAGCTTAGCCCCAGTCTCTGGAGTTTATTTGTGTTTTGACAAGTGTTATCTTGACTGCTGGAACCACTGATGTCTGCTGTTTGTGGAGCTGCATTCCTGGACGGGAGCTGGGTCTCAGGTTTGCCTTCTCTTGCAGGCTTAAGGCACGTCTCAGATGACATGAAAACCCACAAGAACCCAGCCCTGAAGAACCAAGGGGGCCCCGTGAGAAGCGGCCCCAAACCTTTCACTGCTCCCAAACCAGCCTGTAATGCTAATTCCTCCCCAAAGGCACCTCCTTTGCTAGAACTAGAAGGCAAAAAGTGGAGAGTGGTGAGTGCCTGGTGCTGGCAGGAGGGGGTTGGAGGGATGGGAGCTTTGGAGAAGCAAAGGGGGCTCTTCTGGAGACCTTTCTCCTAAGAGGCACCAGCCTGAAGGCACCTGTTTGTTTTTAAAGGGATTTTAATGGATTAATTGCTCTGCATTCAGAAAATGAAGTGTGTTTCCCCTGCCTTTTCAGGAAAACCAGGAGAACGCCACTAACCTGGTCATTAGTGACACAGAGTTGAAGCAGGTAGCATATGTTTTCAAGTGCACGAACAGTACACTCCAAATCAAAGGCAAGATCAACTCCATCACCCTGGGTGAGTGGGGAGAGCCCTGAGAGCTGCCTCTGCCTGCTGGTGTGTGTGCAGGAGCTGAAGCCTCCAAAATCTTTGTGCCCTGATCTGCTTTTCTTTGCAGATAACTGCAAGAAGCTGGGTCTGGTGTTTGATGATGTGGTGGGCATTGTAGAGATCATCAACAGCAAGGATGTTAAAGTTCAGGTGAGTGAGCTGTTCTCTCTCCTGGCTCTGAAGCTGTCGTATTTCCAGACCAGGAGTGTGCAGCTGTGGAGAATATCCATGAAACACCTTGGGAAAAGGCTGAAATTTGTGTCTTTGAGCTGTTTCAGGGTTTGGGTAAGAGCTGAGGCTTTGTGAGCCTCTTAGAAAGCACATTTGGCTGCCAAAGCAGGAGGCCAGCAGTAGGATTTGTTCCACTTCAGTTTGGGCATCTGATTTGGGATGGTGAGTTTGCCCAATGCTGGCTCAAGTTTTGTTCTAAAGAGATCAGAACAAGAAATTGGGGAAAATTGCAAACAAAAACTTTGGATTTTTGCTAAAGCTGGGAATATTTGAATCCTGTGCGATTGTCACGGGCAGGGCTTGGAGTCAAACCTCTTGCCTTGAAAGAAAACACACCAAAAATGCTGAGGCTGTCCAGTTTGAGCTAATTCTGCTGTGGCCCTGCCAGGTCATGGGTAAAGTGCCAACGATTTCCATCAACAAGACAGATGGGTGCCACGTGTACCTGAGCAAGAGCTCCCTCGACTGCGAGATCGTCAGTGCCAAGTCCTCGGAGATGAACGTGCTCATCCCCACCGAGGGGGGTGACTTTGTAAGTGCTGCCCTGGAATCCTCCTGCAGCCCTGCCTGGGGCATGCAGGAGCTGATAAAGCCCTGCAGGGAGTGTTGGTTACGGTGGGGGAAAGTTTGTAGAGTTTATAAATCATTCACAACCTCCAAAAACAGCAAAAAACATCTGTAAAGAAGATTACTGCTCTTTTGTGAGAGCTGGTTCTTCCTCAGGATCTCTTGGGGGCAGAACAGGCACCAGTGATGGTACAGGAGGTAACAGCACAAAGCTGAGAAAAGAAATGCCTGAAGCAGTGGGAGTGGTTACTAATCTCAGCCATAAACTGATTTTTGACAACAGATTTCTGGTTTTCCTCTCCAGACTGAATTCCCTGTCCCAGAACAGTTCAAGACAGTGTGGAACGGTCAGAAGTTGGTTACCACTGTGACAGAAATCGCTGGCTAAGACGAGAAGCTCCAAGGCTCACGCCCTCCCCTGGCCCTGCTGTGGGACAAATCTGCTTTCAGATGATTCTCTTAGATTTCTTGTACCTTTCTGCTCTCAAACTGCTTCTCTTCTACCCGAGAGACACAGCTGCCTGCCATCACTGAGATTCCTCTGCCTGGGGCTTGGGCTAGGTGGCGGGTCAGTGGTTGCCCACCTCTCTCAGCAGGAAGGTGTATTTTTCTCTCCCCTTGTCCCATCTAACTGCACCAATCGATCCGAGTCTCGGTGAACTTCACAGCCAGTCCTGGCAGTTGGCTTTTCAGAGTGTTGTTTTTGTATTGCCTATAAGCAAAACTGTTCATGTGAGAGGAATGTTGTCCCCTTTTTAACGGTGTCTGTCGGAGCCCACAGTACCCAGCTCCTAGAGCATCTGTCCTGGGAAGGTTCTGGAAGCTGCTCATTCCAGCTCTCTGGAGCACTTGGTGGCATCACAGGACACGGGAACGGTTTTGTCGGACCAAAGGCTGAGGACCTGGGCCAATTCCACCCTGATTTCTCTTCCATCATTCCCACTAGCTCAGTGCATTCCTGATTGTGCCATGCCAGGAGGCTTTCATTGCCCAGTGCCACAGGAAGGCTGCAGCGGTGTCACCAGGGCCACCCAGCAGCCTGGCTGGTGGCTTGGAGCTGAGCACCTCTCATTCCATGAGCCCTCCACCTTCACAAGGGAACCTCTGTCCCAAGGCTTCCTTCTTGGAGCAGCTGAACTCAGGTTCAGTCTCCCAGGATGGTTTTTGTCAGCCTGTCCCCTTCCCCAGAGGAAGGAGCTGCTCCATTGCAGGTTAGCAGTGCAGAGTTGTAAATATCCGAGTTGGATCAGGTCGGTTCATCACTCTCTTCCTCATCTGCAATCAGCCCCCACTGAATCCTCCCCTTTTTCCCCCCTTGTTGCTTGGCTCTTTACTTTGGTGGAAGCTCGTAGCCTCTGTTCCAGGGCCCTGGGGCAGTGATGGATCACACAGTACTGTACTGACCCATAAAGGGAGCTGCACGTGCTTTGACCTTCATTTTTCCAACGCCTCGGGTGGCATAAGCATATCTTAAATGCATTTCTTCTGTAAAGTGTCAATGTTCTTTTTCTCTAGTACAAAACTTCCCAAAAAAAAAAAGAAAAATTATGCAATTTTTTTTTTTTATTTTGAAACTGTCCTGTGACTTGTACTTGTCTTCTCCTGAGGCTTGTGAAAAAAACCTTTCTTATGTACTTAAGATTATACAGAAGATAGAATAAAGTTAATGCCAACTTGCTCATTATTTGTGGCTCTTGGCTCATTTTTGGGGGCACATGGGAGCTCAGGCAGGACAAGATGCCCCTCTCTGCCTGACCCTGCCTTGATTCCTTTGAATACATTCCCAGACTTTCCTCAGCTCCACAGTCAGTAGTTGTCCAAGCTTTTTTTTAGTTGATTAGAGGGCAAGTTCTTTATTGATTTCAGTTGCACAAAAGAACATAAACCAAGCCATTAGTTGAAAGCTGTTCAAGCTGTTACTACTGCTGAATTCCAAACCCTCTTTTTTTTCCCCCAGAAACCCCTAAATTTGGCCATTTCCCCCATCCTGAAGCATGGGCTGTAACATGATTGCCCTGCCATGAGTCTTGCTGATCCCTGCACTAGTGAGTTGGGTTAATACTGCCAGTGTGTCCTGCAGGAACAGCGGGTGGAGAGCAGCTCTGAGGACTGAGGTGGATTCACCAGGCCCTGGGCAGGCTGGAGTGTGTCAGAGTCAGAGAAAGGGAGTGGAATTCCATCCTGGCAAACCCTGCTGAGCTAAGCCTCCTCTTGCTCCCCTTCCCCAAATCCCTGCAGGCTTGGAAGCACCGAGTGCTGCTGCACAGTGGCTGGTGTTAGTTACAGTGAGAAACCCTGCCCAGGGCTCCCAGGGGAGCTTCACTGGAGGAAGGGGAGGATGGTGCTGTCAAACCACTCTTCAGAGAAGTGCAGGTGGTCCCCCTTCACCCCCAGGAACACCAACTTCCCTGCTTTGTCCATCTCCTGCAGCCCCAGGCGATCCTGCAGAGAGAGGGGGGAGATTCCACCTCTGCTCTCCTCCTCATGGAAGGGGAAAAGGGATTTTGGGGGGCTCCTGCAGCAAGGCTCTGAACAGGAGCAGAGCTCATGAAGCACTGAGGGGGATCCTGAGCCAGGCAGAACCACCAGTGTCATTCCCTGGGTTCCACCAGTGCCAGGAGTGGCTGGAGGGAAACGTCCCCCAAACAAACAGCTCCTGGCAGGGGAGGCAATGCTCCAGGAGGGACAAGAGCAGAGCTGTGGGGGCCAGGGACAGTAAAGAGGGGGCACAGCAGAAGCCCCCAGCCCCCAGAACTCACCTCTTTGTACAGCGAGGTCTCCTGCAGTGGGATGGTCTCCTTGGCTTGGCCGCTCTTGTAAAACCCAAACCACTGCATAAAAATGGATAAAAAATGAAGGAACAGCTGCTGAAGGGCTCCCAGGAGCCAAGCAGGCTTTCTGCTGGAGGCAGGGCAGTGTCAGGCCTGTGTTTGTGCCCAGCCTGCCCCTCTGCAACCTCCAGCTCTGCCACCAAAGGACAAAGCAGAGACAAGGAAGCCCCAAGAGCTGCCCTGCCTTCCTCACCTCAGAGATCGGAGGGTCCACCATGGTATCGTTGAGGAATTGCACCATCACAAACTTTTTCAGAGCCATCAAGTTTTTCTTGTAGGTCTCATTGATGCCCTGGATGGAAGGAAGAGAACACATCCAAGCCACTGGAGTGCCCAGGGACAGGGAAACTCTTCAGCTTGAACCTTCAGAGGTTTCTGCTGTCCTGCTGGCAGGCCAGCACTGTCCTTACCCTCTCCTGGTTGATGTCAGCCAAGAAGATGCTGTTCTTCCTGTACTCCTCCTCCTTCAGTGGGTCGTGCCAGTACTCTGCTTGCACCAAGCTGCACAGGGGACAAGCCAAGGCTCAGCCTGGAGTGCCAGAGCTGCTCCCGTGGCCTGGCCTGGGGGATGTACTCACTGCTCCTGCACAGCCTTGGTGTAGGCTCCCAGATCCAGGGTTTTCCGGATCCAGTCGCAGAGGTGGGAGCTCTCCCCGGGACAGCGTGGGAAGCCGTACACCCCTGGGGCAGGACACAGCTCAGTCAGCCACACTGGCACCCTGAATCCCTGCTGCTGCACAAGAACCACCTCCAGCAGAGCATGG
The DNA here is from genome assembly GCA_013397155.1 of Irena cyanogastra. Classification (NCBI taxonomy): domain Eukaryota; kingdom Metazoa; phylum Chordata; class Aves; order Passeriformes; family Irenidae; genus Irena; species Irena cyanogastra. The sequence goes on along the minus strand of VWZV01001566.1, from coordinate 337,507 downwards.
GCAAGAGCTACCCAGGCAATCAGGCAGCTTTTAGCCCTGCAAGCTCCTCGGACAGCCCTCCTGGCCCAGGAGCTGTGGCAGAGGTAAGGGATGGGGAGTGCTGGGTGCTCCCTACAAATCCTCCCTCTCCACTACAATGAAACACACTCCAGGGGCTGTGGGATTCTCAAGGGAGAGTATTTAGAGTTCATTTCCAGCCACTCTTAACTCCAGACTCCTTAATTCCTTTTCATAGCTCCCTTTCCTTGGGGCTTTGGCCTTCCAGATGCTGATTGTAAAATACCCTCATGACCCAGAAGGTTCAGTTTCACGAATCCATAGAAATTTCCCACAAAACAACTCATGCCAAGGTGTGTAAGAATCCTGCCCAGGCAGTGAAGCCAGCTACTGCCAGAGGTCCCTTTCCAGTGCCAGTTAAGCAAGATCAAGATAATGCAATCAGCAAACACTAATTGGGCCAAGCAGGTCACCAGATCCAGACACGAAGAAAGGGACAATTTAATTTGTAACAAAGTGATCAGAGGTTAGGAAAGAGCCCCAAAAGGTGCCCAGGAGGTGTGGCAGCTGCAGGGGACACTACCTTGGTGCTGTCCCCCGACGGAGATCAGGTTGAGCATGGGAGGAGCAGGGCACCTCTGGGCCACAGCCCTCCTGTGGGGGAAGAGGAAGGAGCTGAGCAAAGCCTGCCCAGGCCACAGCTGCAGCTTCTGTGGGGGCCTGGGCACTCGTGTCACGTTTGCCAAGAGATTTAACCCCTGGCAAGGGTTTTAACCCTGCAGGAAAACCTACCCCCCTTGGAGCACTCCTGCCTTTAGGAATTTAGCACTTTGAGTCTGCTGAGCACTTCTGAAGGGTTTTAAACAAGGACCCGAACCCAGCAGAGCCCCTGGAGCTGGAGCAGGAGTGCAGACTTACAGGAACTGGCCTCCCTGGGAGAAGCCCATGGCGTTGTAGCCTCTCTGGAGCTGAGGGTCCGTGGCCAGCTGGCTGCACACCTCCCTCACCTGGTCGTTGACGTTCATGAAGAAGCTGTTCTCCATGTCCTGGGGATCAGATTAGGGTGGATCGTTTGTACCTTTGCTGTTTTCAGCTCTGCAAACAGATCACTGACATCTGTGGTTTTGAAATAGGAGCTGAGCATTCACAGGGATGGAAGTGAAATTCCAGTTCTGGGACTTCCCTTTACCTTTACTTCCCTTTCCTTTCCTGCTCTGGTTGGCAAAACTGTCTCATATGGCACAGTGGCATTTCCCCAAACTTCTTCACAACTTGAATCTCTTCAGATTTTGTTCGTATAGATATAAAACTTAAAAATCAAACTTCTCCAGAACCCAGAAAACCAGCTACACTGCACATTGCCCTAAGAAATTACTGAAAGAAATTCCACAGGACTAGAAAAACCTGTCAAAACCCATGAAGGTGCAGAAGTGTGAAATTTATTACTCTGAAGTAAATAAATGGTTGCCAATCGAGAAGCATGGCCAGGGATAAAGCTCTGCCTCAGCACAGCACCCATCCCATGTACTACCTGCAGGGGTTAGAACGTGCTAATCAGGGGATTTGCACATTAATCCAGTTTAGGTCAGGGATTTGTTTTCCCCCAGTGCTTTTCTGCAGGTATTAGCTGGACTTTACCGGGTTCTACCTGTCCAAGCTGTTTACCTCGCTGAGAAGAGAAAATGAGCAGGGCAAGCACAGCAGGGATCCCCGTGGAATCCTGTTAAAACCACGGCCCGCAGGAACTCAGCCCCGCCCCTACACGCAGACACGCGGGTGACACCCGGCTTACCTGGATCAGGTTGCTGCCGATCTTGAGCGACAGGACGTAAATCCCCGGGATTTTCTTCTGCACCAGTTTCTGGATGTAGCCCATGCTCACCGGGTTGCAGCAGCTGTCTCCTGCGAGAGGGAACACCGAGCTGCGCCACCACGCCACGACCCTCACCTCACCTCCACAAACACACCGCGAGCCCCGCTGCCACGAGACCGAGAGCTGCCGACCGAGGAGGGCCGGCACCTCCCGGCCCCCGCGGAGACCGGCGGTCCGGAGAAGGGGGACACGGCAGCGAGCGCCCCTCGGTCTTGCTCGGCCCCCAGCCGAGCCCCGCCGCCTCGGCGGCCGCTGGCGGAGAGTTCCGGCTCACCCATGCCGTGCCAGATCACCAGCGGCGTGGCGGCAGTCGCGGGGCCCAGGCACAGCCCCAGCAGCGCCAGCACCGGCACCGCCGCCCTGAGCGCCGCCATCTTGGCCCGTCACATGACCCGCCGGCGGCAAGGGGAGGGACATGGGGGCGGGGCCAGTCAGGGGCGTGGACCACATATGGGCGTGGTCTAACTGCGGGGGCGTGGCCCCGGCTCTCCCCCGGGCCGGGTGTTCGAGCCCCGCCGCTCCCGGTCCCAGCCAGAAATCCCGAATCTGTGGCTGGGTCCCGCTCCCCGCCCCGGGACACGCAGCCAGGACATCCTCGAGGCCGCTGCCTGCATGTTGTCCGCGTGGCACTGCATCCTCTCTGCCCTGCCGTGCGTTGGGAGTGGGCTGGGGCACGCCCTGGCTGATTTCCTCCTGCAGAGGCGGGCGCTTGGCACGGCCGCCGTCAGGAAGTTCTTCTCAGCACCGAGTAAGGACGAGCCTTCATCTGCCACCCAGCCTTTCCGACAGCCCTGCGTGGCCTGCTGTAACGCGTTTCCCGTTTCCTCCCGAGGGACGCTGCTCCCTCCCTGGTGGCCGTGCCGTTCTTGGCTGCAGTCCCACAGTCGCTGCGGTCCTCCTCACGCTGGCCTTGGCAATAATCAGCATGCCAGAGGCAGGCATCAATACGAGCCACGCGGATATTGCACATCTCTGCCCTCCCTGGCGCTGCATCCTTCCCTGTCCCTGTCGCACGAGCCTCTGCAATTCCTGCTCTCCCCTTTTCTTCTCCAGCTGCTGCTGTTGGAAGCTAAGGGGTGAAATAAAGGCCTAAAATCTCCCCCACTCTTGCAGGGATGATCCTGACGTTGCTCAGCACTCCAGGCAGCATTCCTGCAGCGAGGGAAGGGACAGGAAGCACCCACTCCTGTCCCTCCTTGTGACAGTTTCCCCTGCCTCGCTCAGGAGATCTGTGCTCTCTCTCTTCCCAGACACAAGGGTTCTTTCCTGCTGGGAATCACAAACGCCTCGGGCACAGTGACAGGGATCAGTGCTCCCACATCAGCCAGGTGACTTGGGCACATCCCCGGATAAAAACCAAACCTGCTCTCAGCATTGGATTGCTTTCTCTGCACTGAATCCAGGATGACACCAAGCCCACCCCCTCTCCTGAGAAAATGTCGTGTAGCACCTGGCAAAGCAGAGCTCTGGGCTATTCTGGAGGCAGGGATGACTCAAAGCATCATCCCTGGAGGAGAAGCTCCACATGGGATCCCATCTGGATGTGTCTGGAGACGGGGAGAGGCTCCAGGGAGTGGGTGAGTGGGAAGCTCTGTGCCAGGCAGGAAAAGCTTCCTGAATTCAGCAGAGAAATGCCAAGGTGGGAAATGTCTCTCCAGCAAGACAGGGTCTGGCAATTTCTCCCTGAGAGGGTGGTGGGGCCCTGGCACAGGTGCCCAGAGAAGCTGTGGCTGTCCCTGGATCCCTGGCACCGCCTGGAGCTGGTGCCATCCTTGCTGAGTGTGAGCCTCACTGAGGCATTTTCTGCTCAGGATGTGGCCACTGGAGAGAAGTTTGGACTGCAAAGTAGTGAGAGTTTGGGCTGCCCCCTTCCCAGAGGAGCTGAGTGCAGCAGGGAATGGGCTGCCCTGCTCTCAAATGGTACAAAAAGAGGATCCAGATCCCAGACAGAGCTCTTGAAACTCCCCAACACTTTCCTGAGAGAGTGAAGTGAAACTGGACTGTGTTTCCAAGTCTGGTTCAAGGAATTTGGCGCTGTGAGGGTGTGACCAAAGCTGCTGCTGGGGATTTTAGTCTGGGTAAGAACAGCCAATGAATTAAACTATAAGTGCTCTGGAGATCTGAGCCTGACGTCCCCCGATCCTTGCTCCAAGGAAGAATGAACTTAGTTTTGGATTTTCACTGAGTCATGTCTATCCTAAGACAAGAACTTCTGTTTCTTCTTTTTCTATTTTTTGGTCTCATGCTCTGCCAGTGAGGGGGTTCGCAAAAGAAATCTTGAGGGAGTGTAGCAGGGACAGCTGATCGGAGCGGGCCAAAGGGACATCCTGCAGAGGGAAAGTCATTCCCAGTACGGAAACTGGGGCAGATCTGGGTTCAGGAAGGCGTCTGGCATCAACCAGAGTGTGGTGAACAACTTCATTGCGCGTCACGTGTTTGGGTTGTTTTTTCCTCTCTCGGTTAATTGTAATTACTGTTAATATTTGTTTTCAATAATGAGCATTAATTAACGGGGGTTGCCATGGCAACCCCGCCCTCCGCCCGCCAGGGGGCGCCGCCGCTCCGCGCCCTCCCATAATTCCCCGCGGCCGCGCCCAGCCCTCCTCTTCCCCGCCTCCATCATGGCGGTGAGTGCCGGAGACGCGAACAGGACCGGGCCGGGCCGTCTCTATCCGCCTCCATCCGCGCTCGGCGGGGCTCGTCCGGGCGCGGCCCATGCGGACGGGAGCGGGGAAGGCCGGCGGGAGAGGCGCGGGGGCGGGATGGGCGCGGAGGAGCCGGTGGGGCGCTCCGGGGGAGCGGCTGCCGTGACAGGCCGCGGCCCGCCCAGTGGCGGCGGTGCTCGCGAAGGCGCCGCGGCCGCCGGGGTTCGGGCCCGGCGGGGAGCGGGGGGCGGTGTCCGCCTGCGGAAGCCTTTCCCCGGACCCCTGGCGAACCGTCCTGGCGCTGCCGAGGCGAGCGGCGGGCCGTGGCCCGGGCACCCGCGGTTACCCCCGGTGTGGTCTCTCCGCAGCAAGACCAGGGTGAGAAGGAGAACCCGATGCGGGAGCTGCGGATCCGCAAACTCTGCCTCAACATCTGCGTCGGGGAGAGCGGGGATCGGCTCACCCGCGCCGCCAAAGTGCTGGAGCAGCTCACGGGGCAGACGCCCGTCTTCTCCAAAGGTGAGGGGCTGCGGAGGAGCCCTGGTTGTTTCCTCAGTTGTTTTCCTTCCTTTCCCGTGGTGCAGTGGCAGCGCGGTTCCCTGGAAAGGGCTCCCTGGCAGAGCTGCTGGAGAATTGGGTGGTATAAACATTCGGTGCTCGTGCGCGTTTGTGTCATTTCACTTCTGTCTCCAAACTCAGGCTCCTACTTTGCCAACATCCCTTAAGGCTGAACGTGGGGATGCTTTCGTTCTTCGTAATTCCCTTTAATTTATCGGGTGTTGAGAAGTTCCGAATCCCCCGGGTGGGAATTCTGGCTGTCCTCTAAGTGTAACTGTTGCTGCCTACAGCCCGATACACGGTGAGGTCCTTCGGGATCAGGAGAAATGAGAAAATCGCTGTTCACTGCACGGTTCGCGGGGCCAAAGCAGAGGAGATTCTGGAGAAGGGGTTGAAGGTGAGGATTTGGGGCTGGATCTTATGAAAAGACAGAGCTTTTCCATTCTGACTGAAGGGGTGTGTGCTCCGAAATGATGCAGCTGATCTAGGTGCAGCTCACATACACGGGATGAAGTGTTCACACTGTTTATCTGGGTGCTGTTTCAGCCTTGTTTAAGAGCTAATTGTTGCAGCAGCTGGTTTCTTTTGGGCTTTTGTCTTTGCTGCTGGGATTTGGAAGTAAAATTTTTGGGATAAAGATTCAGTAGCTTGTGAGCGAGTTGGGGGTCTGGTAGCAGTGGGCAGGAGTTTCAATTCTGCTTCCAGTCAGGAACTGAATAATGACCAAGAGCCAACGTTTCAGGTGCGAGAATACGAGTTGAGGAAAAACAACTTCTCAGACACCGGGAACTTTGGCTTTGGAATCCAGGAACACATCGATCTGGGCATTAAATACGACCCCAGCATCGGTATCTACGGCCTGGATTTCTACGTGGTGAGTACTCCCTGGTTTCTGGGCTTGTGGGAAAGCTCCAGAAGGAGCCTAGAACAAGCACTGGCTCCCATGGACTTGCTGCCGAGTGCTGGAGGATAAACTTGGGTTTTGTTGACATTTTTCTAATCTGGGATTCCCAGAGCTGCCATAAAATCCCTGATTTATGACAAACCTCAGGAACAAATCCTGTCGCTCTGACAGCGACTCCTGGGTTGGTTTGGGGAAGGAGAGAGCAGCAAGGCATCGCTGATGAGGAAACTCCAGGCTTCCTTCCTGGAAAACTGTTTAGTTTAGGAAAGCAGCAAGTGCCAGGATGAAGTAGTGCTGTTGGCTTTGTCCTGCAGGTGCTGGGCAGGCCAGGCTTCAGCATTGCTGACAAGAAACGCAGGACTGGCAACATCGGGGCCAAGCACAGGATCGGGAAGGAGGAAGCCATGCGCTGGTTCCAGCAAAAGGTACAGTCCATCTTTATTTTTGTACCCCAAGAGTTTCCTAGCAAGGAGCAGCGAAACTCCTCGTGGAAAGGCTGAAGCAAGTCACTGGGCAGATATTAATTAGTGCTTAAATTGTAGATTTTTACTGTCCCGGAGCAGTGGAAGCTGCTGCTGCTAAGTAGAAGCATTTGAGCACGAGTGCTGTTAGTGCTTTTTTGGGTATGCTGAACTGAAAGAGCAGCTCTTGGCAGGAGAGATGGGAGGAATTACCAGCTCTTGTATAAATGGCTCTCACAGTTTTTGGAGGAGCTGCATGTGAGTGAGTGAGGAGGCAGGGTTAGGTTTGTTGACACAGTTCCAGGCTCAGCTGCCACACTTGGAGGATGGAGAGACCTGCAAATAAAACAAATTGTTGGGCTTATCTGTCCATATAATGAATAGGATAATGAATGGGAGCTGCTGAAAGCTGGGTTGGAAATCTCAGAGGTGGGGACTGCTGATAGTTTCTTGGAGTGTTTTTTGATAGAAAGCATGGAGTCTTCTTGGACCTACACAGGTCACACCCTGTGCAGGGAGGCCTCCTGCCTGATCTTGCAGAATTCCTGTTTCCCTCATCCTGCCTGGCTGTGTTTCATGTGGCACAGTTACCCTCAGGGCCCAGATTTTGGGCTGGTCAGACCAGCGTGGGGAGGGTGTGGCTGCTGAGCACATCTTCATGCTTATCTGAGCACAGCCCCCTTGGACATTGCTGCACAGCACAAAGGCAGTTGGCTGCAGGAAGTCTGGTCTTCCATGTTGCTGTTGGCTTGGAATGACTCTGGTGATTCAAGTTTCCTGCACAGCAGCACTGTACTTTTACCTGATGGTGATTTCTCACTTGGTTCTTGTTTTTTTTGTTTCCCCTCACAGTATGATGGCATCATCCTTCCTGGTAAATGAGCAGTTCCTGTTGCCAGAGAAGTAAATAAATTTTTCTAACCCCTAACTTGTGTTGTGAGTTTTGTGGGGAAACTGATGGAAGTGAGGGTCCTTCTTCACTATTATGGTTTGGCTTTATTCTTTTTGTTTTCCAATCCATGCTGCAATCCAGTGCTGCAGGCTGGGGAGAAAAGCTCTTCTGTCCTGCTTCTGTGTCTGCATTCCCTGCTTAAGTCCCTCTCCTTTTCCTGCTCATGGGTTCAGTCAGAGCCTGAGTCACAGCCAACTCCCAGCCAGCCTGGAAAACTACCTGGGCACTGCAGCTCCAGGCACTCTTCTGCTGCTAATAATTCCTCCAGTCCTATTTTAGAAAGCAGCAAAGGCTTTTCCCCAGTTTTCCATTATTCAGCAGCTCCTGGCCTCACACAAGGTCTCTGCTGATCCTGCCAGGTGTGTCCTGGCTCTCTGTGACTCACCCACAGGCTGAGGCTGCTCTTACCTTGCTCTCAGACAGGTTTATCCAGGGGGGAAGCTCTGCCCAGCACCAGGATTTGCAGGTTGAGGCACAGAGACCCTCGACTTTCCCCATACAACGTCCTCCTGTTTATCCAGCAGCCAGCTGACTGCTCTTATCACTTCTACACTTACAGCAGGCTTTTGGGATGGTGTGAGGTCAGCCACCCTCACCAAGTCCCAGGGGCACGGAATGGGCTGGGCTCAGGTCCAGACTGAGACCTGGAACGGGCTGGGCTCGGGTCCAGACTGAGACCTGGAATGGGCTGGGCTCAGGTCCAGACTGAGACCTGGAACGGGCTGGACTTGGGTCCAGACTGAGACCTGGAACGGGCTGGACTTGGGTCCAGACTCAGCTGAGACATAGCACTCCAAGAACATCCTTGATGCCAACGATCCCAAAGAAAAGCAGCCATTGGGAGGCAACAGGAATAGGTGTGAAGTGACATTGCCTCAGGAAAAAAATACATTCAGTTCTGGGCTCCTCAGGTCAAGAAAGACAAGGAGCTGCTGGAGTGGGTATAAAGGAGGGAACAAAGACGATTAAAGGACTGGAGCGTCTCTCTGATGAAGAGAGGCTGTGGAGTTGGGCCTGGTCAGTCTGGAGAAAGGAATGTTGAGAGAGGATCCCATAAATCTATAAAATATCTCCAAGGGGTGTCAGAGGACGGTGCAAAACTCTGTTCAATGCTGCCCAGTGACAGGATGAGGAGCAATGGCCATAAACTAAACCACCTCAATATGAGGAACATCTTTCCATGAGGGTGGCAGAGCCCTGGAACAGCTGCCCGGGGAGAGTGTGGAGTCCCTCTGTGGGGCCATCCCAAACCCACCTGCTCCAGATGACCCTGCCTGGGCAGTGCGTTGAACTGGACGATCTCCAGATCCCTTGCAACCGCAATTCCTCCGGGATTGTGCGACAGCCCATCCTGAGGGCGGCGCTGACAGAACCGCGGCGGCCGCGCTCCCCTCAGCGCGGCCCTGCCAGCACTCAAGATGGCGCCGCTGCCAGCCCCCAACATGGCGCCCGCCGCCCTCTGCCCGCACCCGCTATGGCCGAGGCCGCGCTGCGCCGCTTCCGCTTCCTGCCCGTAGCCAAGATGGCGGCGGCGGAGGGGCAGCGCCGTGGGCCCGGCGGCCGCTGAAGCCGCTTCCGCCGCCGCCGGCTCTCCAGCAGTAAAAATGGCGGAGTCGGTGCTGGAAGTTGTGGGCCGGCTCCAGGCGCGGCTGGCGGGCAGCGCCGAGCCCAAGAAGGTGATGGGGGCTGCCTCAGCCCGCGGGGGCCCCAGCGGTGGGGACGGGGGTCGGGAGCGCGCGGGGCGCGGGGCAGGGCCTCTCTCCGCCGGGGCTGCCCCTGCCTGCAGTTCCGTGCCCGGCCGGGGCCGCGGGGCGTGGGGTGAGAACGTGCGGGCTGCCCGGGGCTTGTCCCCGGCTCGCAGGCCCCGGGGGTCCCGTTGCGGCGGGCCGGTGTCCTTTGTGGGGTGCCCCCGTGGCAGTGGTTGGCGGGCGTCCCTTTTTGGGGTCACTCCGTGGCAGGCTTGGGGTGGTGGCAGGGGTCCCATGGAAGGTCCTCCCGCGAGTGTGGCAGGCAGGGGTCCCGCGAGGGGCCCCCCGAGGCAGTGGTGAGCAGGGGTCCCTTTTGGGGTCTCCCGTGGCAGGGCTGGGGCCCGGCCGGGCAGGCGGGCAGCGGAGAACTCTCCGGAAGAGTCTTGCCCTGGTGACGTGTTGGCTGGCGGAGCCGCGGTGCCTGCGAGCCCACGCAGGGAGGCACCGCCGCGGGGCTGGGGGACACAGCTCCCGGCGCCGAGCTGGCTCCTGTCGCCTCCGTTCCCTCTGGCCTTGGGGGACTCGCTTGGCTCTTCTTGTCCTTCTCCGGGAGGGAATGTGCCCGCTGCCAAAATGTTCTGCCCGCAGCAGCTGTTGTGGAGCGGCCGCGGTGCTGCCCCGACCTGCCTTGGGCTCGCTGCGTTCGGTGACATTCGGCTGGTGACAGTGACTGTGCTGCTGGGCACCAGCGTTCAGAGCTGGTTTTTCTAGTGAGATTTGGATCTATGGTTGAACTCGGGCATGCTGTTACTCCATTCTCCCGTCTGAAAGGGGGAGCATCTGCTGCGAGTATTCACACGTGCTCAGTTCTCGTTGTGTGTGATTCAGGTGAAAGAGGAGGCAGGCAGGGCTGTACAGCTGCTCCGTGCTGGGCTGTCTCTGTTTCACCCAGACAAACACCTGCAGGACTCACTTCCCAAGATCTCCCACCAGCCAGGGGGAGGAGAGGATGCTCGAGTGCTGACCCTTTGAAATGGGAGCCCCTGCAGGAGCTCCAGCCCGGCTGGGGGTGATGTGATGGGATCTGGTTACTCCTCTCACCCTCTCAGCCAGGACCAGAGCAGGGATTAACTGCTGGAGCCCCAAATGGAGCTGGGGGACTGCCAAGGAGTCATTTCCAGAGGGTCTGAGCTTCGTGGTGCTGAGACCATGGGCAAGGCTTGGAATAGTGTCTCTGTGCACAGAGAATCAGTGCTGCTGTTCCCTGCCCCTTGTGCGAGCTCGGGGCAGGAACTGCTGGTGTGCTTCTGGAGCACTGCAAGCCTCGGGCACTGTTTGCACAGCCCGACTCTTTCTCCAGTGACCTCGTGGTGTGAAGTCGTTTCTTGCTCTGTTGATCCTGGGCGGTTTTGCAAAGGCAGGCAGAGGAGGTAAAGCAGGGTAATGACTTGAAAAGCTCTTTTCTTCCCCAGCAGAAAGGCTCTGTGACCTATATTCTTTATTTCTGATACTTTTCCAACCATATCCTCAGAAGCATTATGGTTTAAGGCCTGAATTTAGTTGCCATTGCATTGTCTTGATGGATCTTGTGAGGACCTTCCTGTTGAAGAAATTTTACCCCATCAGCAGGAGAAATCCACAGCACCCCTGGGTGCTGCCCACCCTTGCACCATTTCCAGTCCTGGCTTTTCTTGCCTGGTCCTTTCAAAATATTTTATCAGGAATGTGAAAGAATAATATTTGCCCAGTATCGTGTACAACTCACTACCTTGCTGAAAAGTGTAAAGTGTAAAGTGTTGTTATTCCTGGTTTTGGGTGAAAATTGGGCTGCTGGCACGGAACAACGTTAGTGAAATCTTGGACAGTGCTGTCATGGTTTGGAAAGAGTCCTTTTTTTCCAGCAGAGGAGGTACAAGCTCTGCTCCAGGGCTGTGGGAAGAAAGAGGAGAAGGAAAACATGAGCAAGAGCATCTTCACGGAGGCGCAGCAGCCGGGCTGTGCTGGAGCAATTTGATATTCATGTGTGTTTTTAGTGTTGTAACGGTCTGGCTGCCTTCTTTCAGAGAAAGAAAACAATCCACCCATGTTCAACAGAACTTGATTGGAGCTGGAACTCAGTTTTATGGCTTGTGTCTTGATTGACTGAAGCCCTGCCCTGTGCTGGGGTGTTTTAGAAGAGCTTTGTTGTGTGTGTGCCTCACAAGACACGAGTCTGGTGTTTTCTGTCTCCCACCTGGTCGCCTTTTCCTTGCAGGATTTGTATGATCTTGGTTATTTCCAAGATGAGCTGCCAGATTTAGAATCCCAGGATTGTTGCAGGTTGGAAAAGACCTCCAGGATGGAGTCCAACCTTTGATTGAACTCTTCCATATCAACTGAGTTCCACATTGAGTTGTTTCTTGAACACATCCAGGAATGGGGGCTCCTTCCAATGCCTGACCACCTTTCTGTGAAGAAATTTCTCCTGTTGTCCAAAATTCTTCCTGATGTCTCTTTAAGCCTCAGTAGGATGAACTCCATCAGCTTGTTTCCAAAGGAAATAAAGCCTAGTATGAGTTTTTAAGCCTCACTGCATCAAAGTTGTCTCACTTGGTGCACCTCATGGACCCGTGTTCCACGGAGAAACCCACTGCAGTGGCTGTGGAATAACTCAGCTCCTCGTGAGACGTGTTCTGGATCAAATGTGTGGCTCCCCTGGTCTCCAGCCACACTGAGAACAGCATTCCCATTGAGGACAGCACTTCTCTTCCTGGAATTCAGCCCTGAAGGCAACAAATAACTAAAGAGCAAACAGAACTGTGGGAGATGCTACAGTGGGGTGTAGCTAGAAAATATTCGTGAGGATTTAGGGACACCGGAACGAGTTCTCCTTTGGTTCTTACTCTCACAGTGGGATTTTGTAAGCTCTGAAAAAACCTTTCTGTGAATTTATCTAGCTTACAGAGATGCTGTTGCTCTAATATTGTCCTGGTTTACTCTTTTTCTATCTAGTACAAAAATCCATCCTTCTTTCCCTTCCTGTCTCCTTTGCTTACGCAAGTCCAAACTCCTCTATTACCGATCCCAGGAGGATTTTGGCCTTCCCAGAGGGATCCTGACCCCTGAGCTGTGGCAGGCAGTCCGAGGGGAGGCAGCAGAGTTGGGCTCTGTCTCTGCTGCCTTTGGTTTGATGGCTTCAGTTGCCAGTGCACTTGTTGCCAGCTGTGCTGGCAAGGCAGCAGCAGCTACTCTTGGTATCAGTGTTTCACTCTTCTAAACCAAGAAAACCGAAACCTTCTGTCACAGTAATTAGGTCCTAAATATAAAGGAGTGGTTTCTAGTGAACAGAAGTTGTGGTTTTGCTTATGTCAGAGGAACCCTTCTCTGGGTGTCGAGGAGTGTTTCCTCTCTCAAAGCAAGGGCGCTCCTCAAATAGGTTAAAGGAACTCGTTTCCCTCCAAAGGAAGGAAACCTGCAAACCTGTCTGGGGGGTGACTGGGTGTCAGCTCAGGCTGACAGTGCTGATTTGAGCACGAGCACAGTGCTTTAAAGAGAAGATCTTCTGGATCAGGGGCAGCCCTTTGTATGGCATATAGCATAGGAGTGCTGAGCACAGCCCGGGCTGTATAGGGGCTATAATAATGGGAATGCTGATGAGGCTGGACTGTGGCTATAGCTGAGCTGTGGGAAATGATGTGAGGGGCAACAGTGTTGTCAGATGTGTTTTACCATGTACTGTAGCTACAGAAGCAACAGAGGCCATGGTGAGGCCATGTCCCAAACCACCTGGCTGGCAGAGGTACAGGAGCATCCCCTTCACTTAGAATCCCACAATCATTAGGGTTGGAAAAGACCTGCAGGATCATCGAGTCCAACTTGTGACCGATCCCTGCCTTGTCAGCCAGCTCAGAGCCCCATGTCTGGTCAATCCTTCAACACCTCCAGGGATGGTGACTCCACCACCTCCCTGGGCAGTCCATTCCCATGCCTGGCCACCCTTTCCTGAAGAAATTTCTCCTGGTGTCCAATCTGAACCACCCCGGTGGAGCTTGAGGCCACTTCTTGCCAAACTTCTCCAGCTTCTCTTTGGAGAAGGCTCCTTGTCCCACCCTGTCCCATGGAGCAGCTGAAGATGCTGGCAGAACCTTGCTTGGGGTGTGTGGAGGAACAAACACTTCTCTGGTGTTTGGTGAAGGGAAAATAGTGGAGGAAGAGGGAGGGAATTTGGAGGGGATCAGGTGCTGTTTTAGCACCTGATTGAAGAGAGCCTTTTAGCAGTGGAGACACAGGTTCCCCTCTTAGGTCTTTAAAAGCATCTAGATATCTTCCTTCCCCTTTTTATTGCCAAAGGGTGTGATTCCACCACCACCTTCTGAGAGTCACAGGCTTCCAAGTCCTTTCTTCCTCTTGCTGTGTGTTTCTGTTCCCAGTGCTTTAAGCCAGATTGAAGTTGCAGTCCTGTGTGAGGCAAACATTAATATTTGAGTGTGTTACAAGACTTTCAGGTGGGTTCTTGTGGGCAGAGACAAGATTTTTTTGCAGTTGGCCCTCGTGTTCAGCTTCTCAGGAGCTTTTTTGGAGCGAGACAGCAGCTGTCAGCCACTTGGATCTTCCTAATGAGCTCTCAGGCAGTGCAGCATTTTCTTCCTCCCCAGTTCCTGTCTGTGGTTCTGTGTGACAATTCTGAACACTTCTCCTCTTGTCTCCACAGCTGCTGAAGAGTCTGAAGAGGCTGTCAGAGTTACCCATCACAGTTGACATTCTCGTGGTAAGAGCTGTGAGGTCTCTGGGGCTTTCCATGGTGTCTGTCGAGTCCCAGGGAGGGCTTTTTCCATGGAAGTGCTGCTTTCTCTGGAACTGGGTGTGTTGCCTCGGCCACCTGCTCCAGCCCAGTGACACGGGTGTGATTGTGATAAGGTTCTGGAAGTGCCAGGCATGGGGCAGGAGCGTGCCAGGGCAGGTGGGAAGCCATGGAGGACAGTTTGTCACGCTCGGTTCTCTCAAAAGCTTAACACCTGCCTGGGATATGAGAGTTGGAGCAGATCCCAGCAATAACAAATCAGCAGGAAATGAGGAAGTGCTAATCCTTACAGTTTTTAATGGCTTCTGTCTTCAAACTTGCCAGCTCTCACAGTAAATACTGACTTGGGTTATTAATACAAATAATTAAGGTTTGACTAAGGTAGAATTAACTCTTTGATTTACATGTAGTGAGTGATGTAAAGCAGCTGGAAACATAATAAAAGTGATATCTTTGCTGTTAGATCAAGGAACTTCCTCCCTCAGTAGAGAGTGTGTTGATTTCACTGACTCTTTAGGGAGTTTAGCAGGGGTGAGAATTCCTGTTTTGCTAAGATGGATTCATGGCTCTCTCCTGAAGGAGACAGGAGTTGGGAAGACTGTGAACAGCCTGAGGAAACATGAGCTGGTGGGAGACTTTGCCAAGGACCTCGTGGCCAGGTGGAAGAAGCTGGTGCCGGTGGCCCAGGAGGCAGAGCGGTGAGTGAGCCCCATGGATGAGCTTTGGGAATGTTTTTTCAGTGGATAGTTCAAACCTCTCTGGCCAAGGCTCTGGAAAAACTTGTAAAACCAATATGTGAGCTCTGCCTGGGGGTTTTGCCTTGTTTTGGCAGAAACTTCCTGCCTTTGCTGGCTCTGGAGCGTTGGGATGATGACAGCTGCAGTTTCATGTGGAAGTTGGGGCCAACTTTCAAGAATTTGCAGTTTGATGAAGAGATTAACAGGAGATGCCAAAAAAGTGCCCTTAATAAAGCAAAAGATGCAATCTGCTTGCTTCCCATTTTATGATTCTGAAGATAGGAACTTCTAGGCCCAAGTAATTTGAAAGAATGCTTTTATGAGCCAGAATCCTATGGAAACTGGAAGTTACTGCTAGCAGGCATGTGACAGTAACAAAGCTGTGTTGAACCCAGCAGACATCAAATAGATCTGAGTGATAAAGGCCCAGTTATTAATGGGAGTTTAAAGGAGTGGTATTCCCATGTGTGGAACTGGGGAACTTGGGGACATTTCCCCCAGCATCACACAGCCAGGAGTGTGTAGGCATGGAGAAGGTTCTGTCTCTAGTTCTGATAAAAGTACTTCATCAATTCTTGCACTAGAAATGCAATTTTTAAATCTCTGATTGTTGCTGTTCCTTAAAGATTTAATGGGATTTTTGCCACAAAGTTATCAAATACAACCTTGGTCTTCCATGAGAGGTGTTCCAGTCCAGGGAATGGCTCTTTTCATGCATGTTGGGCAGTATTAATCTAACTTGTTTTGGTTTCTTCTCCCTTCAGAAATAACCTGGACTCTGAAGATCGTGACTACGAGAGGAGCAGCTCGAGCAAAAGGCATCAGGAATCCTCCCTCAGAGAGGATGAGGAGGCTGATCAGGATTACTCAGAACCCTTCCAGCCTTCTTGCAGCCAGTCCTATAGCCCAGATCATAGGGAAAAGAAGTCCAAAAGATATCCTAGGCCTGAGAGAGCCTATGAGACTTACAGCTATAGCAGCCACCAGGGGAAAGGTTGGGGCAGATCCTCCCCGGTGCTCTCTTCAGATCAGGAGTACTCAGACTGTGGGCAAGCCGTGTCACCTGAGCCCAGTGAGAGCCCTCAGGACGTGGACACAGACCCTTACGCCTCTGAGGAGCAGGAAGAACCAGCACTATTCCATCGGAAAGCCAGTAAAGGCCACAGCTTCCAGGAGAAGCTCGGGGCAGGCCGGGAGCGCGGCTCCGGCGACTTCTGCGACAAAGGGAACGCGAGTCGCAGCAAAGAGCACAAGTCCTCGCACAAGAAGCAGCGACTCGATGGCAGAGGGGATGACAGGACCTCTGCCTTCAGCCCAGAGAGGTTGCACAAGGCTTCTTTCAAAGAGCAGCTCCGAGAATCCCCCGTGGCAGCGGCCAGCAAGGAGAAGCAGAGGATGTCAGAGGGCACCAAAAAGGAGAAGAATCGGGAAAGCGGCGCCGTCAGGAAGGAGAAGTCGCACTCGTTGTCGCACACGGAGGAATCTTTGGACAACCATGTCAAGAAACAAAAGCATCGGGACTCTGAGAAGAGCAAATTGGAAAAGTCCAAGCAGAGCCTGGAGAGCTCTAACTCAGAGAAACGGAAAGCTGAGAGTGACTCAGGCAATAGGATCAAGGAAAAGGGGGGATCTGGGAGCTTAAAGTCTTCGGAGGGGAAGCGCAAAATCTCCGATGTGGACAAAAAATCAGTGGGTTTTTCCTCAAATTCTGGGGAGGGGGAAGCAGAGGATGAGTTTGAACAGCCTACAATGTCATTTGAGTCATATCTCAGCTATGACCAGCCCCAGAAAAAGAAAAAGAAAGTGGTCAAACCCTCGGCTGGGTCAGCTGGGGACAAAGACCGAGGGCACAGCAAACAGAACGGATCCAAAGCCAGCACCAATAGCTCAAGCTCCAGTCAGAAAAGTCCAAGCCACAAGAGAACAAGTGAGAAAAAGGCAGAGAAGAAAACCCCAGAGCCTCCTAAACCAAAGAGGGTAAGGTTTGGTAAGAAAGCAAAGTATCTGTGGATGTGAGCTTAGAATTCAGCCCATTTTGCAGTGCCTCTCCTGCTAACGAGGTTCCCATGTCTCCCCTCTCAAGTATTTATGCTTCTCTAAAACTGACCTTTTTTAGTGTCCAGAAATTGGGCGAACTGGTGGTACAAGGCAGCTCATTCCAGAAGACAAACCTTCTTTTGTGAAAGCCTGGAAAATGAGCAATATTTCTGTACAGATCCTTTGTCACATGGGTGCCAGGATTTGATGTATAAATAGGGACTAATATGTAAAATCTTTACTGTTTCGTCTTTTTACTCAACTTTGAAACACTTGGTTCTTCACAAAGTGGTTTTTAAAAGGTTTAACAGCATTTTAAATCCTGCTTTGCCATTCATTCTAATAAGTGCTTCATAAAACTCCATATCAAAGTTTTCAGTTTCTGAGGTTCCCTTCTCCTCCACCAGTGCAAAGCTTTTTGCAGGAAGAGTAGAAGCAGCAGAACTGGTAAATGGGTGTTTGAAATCAAGGAAATGCTTCTGCTTGTCCTGAATTGGTTAAAAACATGGATGGCTCTTTCTGGAAGGTGCTGAATGATTCAGATCCCAAATTTTGGCTTCTTCCTATGGGCAGCCACCCCCTGAGGTTGTTCCTTGGTGCAAACTGAGCAGCACTGAGTGATTAATTAAAATTGTGCAAACAACCCCACACTTCAGTGCTGTTTGTACACTGGTGGAATGTCACATTTTGTATTCCTGTCTTATTCCATGTGCATCCTCTCCTTCCAGATAATTTTAGATGTGGTACCGACGTTACCAGACATCCCCCTGCCCCCCATCCAGGCCAATTATCGTCCTCTTCCCTCCATTGAGTCCATCACCTGCTCCCAGACTAAAAGGAAAGGTATGTTGGGCAGGAAAATGGGTTTGGAATGAGCCAGATTGTGAGAGAGAGGAGGAGTGGGTGCTGGCTGGGTTCAAGTCTACCAAGGACAGAGGTTTCAGACAAAAAAGCAGCTGCTTCCCACGTGCTTCATCAGAAATGAGAAGAATCCTTCACTGATGCTTCTTTGGGGCTCGGGGTTTGGACCTGCCCTTCCTGAACTTGCTCTGCAGGACTCTTGGAGTAGACTTTGCCCTTTAGGTCACTTCTGAGTGACTCCAATTTGTGCCTCCTGTGCTATTTATCAGGACAGGCTCTTTCTTTTCTCTGTCCCCTCCTCACTCCAAGCATTCCCTCCACAGCAGTGTCCTCGCCAGTGGAGGAGAGCGAAGCGGGTTTCACAGGCCGACGGTTAAATTCCAAAATGCAGGTGTACTCTGGCTCCAAAACTGCCTACCTCCCAAAGATGATGTCCCTGTACCAGCAGTGTATCAGGGTCCTCAGTAACAACATCGACTGTAAGTACCTTTCCTTGTCTCACAGTCACTGCATGTGCACTGAAATTTTGGCAGCTTGTTCCCAGCAGTTCCCCCTTGTTACAAACATGGGATAAATCCCACTGGAAGTCCAGGTGCTGCAGGGATCAGCACCCAGAATGCTTTCAAGCAGTGCTAAAGCACTGGGAATTATGGCAAATGGAGTTTGCACGGATATTTCTTAACTTGGAAATATTGGTGCCTGAGGTTCCTTTCTCCTCCCCTCATCCTGCATGGTGTTGTGCAACACTGCAGTTTTTTCACTGTGTTTCAAGGTGTCAAGCCCTTTCCTTGGCAAGGAAGGAGCAGGATAATTAATACCCTGTGCTTCTTGCTTCTCTCTAGCAATCTATGAAGTGGGTGGTGTCCCTTTCTCCGTGCTGGAGCCGGTGTTGGAGAGGTGCACCCCGGAGCAGCTGTACCGCATCGAGGAATGTAACCACGTGAGTGCCTTGGCCTGGGACAAGGGATGGGATGTGCAGGCTGTCCTCACCTGCAAGAGCAGAGTTGCAGACAAAGCCTTTTCATTGCAAGAGGTGGCTTTTGCTAGTCCTGAGTTCCTGGCATTGCTGCACGTGAGGCCTGCTGTAATTCTGGTGACACCAGCACTGAGCTGGTGTCCAGGGAAAGGGGACTGGAGGAGTCAGGAGGGATCCCAGCTCCATGTGGGTTTGCTTCAGGTGCTGGTGGAGGACACGGATCAGCTGTGGCACAACCACTGCCTGCGAGACTTCAAGAACGAGAAGCCCGAGGAGTTTGAGTCGTGGAGGGAGATGTACCTGCGGCTGCACGACGCGCGCGAGCAGCGCCTGCTCATGCTGGCCCGCAACATCGGCTCTGCCCACGCCAACAAACCCAAAGGTGGGCCTGGGGGAGGCCATTTGAGCTTAGCACCAGTCCAGTTTAGGAGCTGCTTAGCTCTGTGTGCTCCTTTGCTTTGTGGTTTAGAGGTGTCTTGCTTTCATCCGTGGTGGTGTTGATGCAGCGCAATATTTTACAGCAATGATGAGTAGGGTCCTGTTCCGTGTGGCTTCTCCATGCTGGCATGGAAGAGAACCAGAGTGGGGGGGAAATGTTCCTGGTTTTTGGGTGAACATAATGGGAGCTGCTGAGCTGATCAGCCTGATTTCTCACTGCGAGAGGTTCAGACCTTAGGAAGGAGAATGTCACTATTTCTTTGGAATGGATGGACTCGGGAGAGGTGGATGAACTGTCAGTAGTAAGGCAAGCAGTGAGGAGCCTCCTTTATAGCCAGCTGGATGTAAGTGATGTTTCCCTCTGGCCTCTTGCAGGGAGAGTGGCCAAGATGGCATTTGTGAACTCTGCAGCGAAGCCCCCTCGGGACGTTCGGAGGAGACAGGAGAAGTTTGGAACTGGAGGCCCTCTTCTGCCAGAGAAGACCAAGTGAGTGTTTCTCTGTAGCACTTGCTGCTCAGGGCCTCCTGCCAGCTGCCCCCTGCAGCTCAGGAAGGGATACTGTGTGTCTGGGATCTCCTTTTGCAGGGAAACTTGTAACTGTAATCAATGTTTCCTGCAGGGAGGCAGGGAGATCCAGGTCACTGCTGGTTCCATGTTGTATCAGCCCTGCTGCTGTTACAAACGTGGCTTTTGTCGGTAGAATTGCCTCAAACCAGGGTGAATCCTTTATGGAAATGCCTGTCCTGTGTCTGTTGCAGAATTAAACCAGTCCTGTACACATCCAGCAAAAGCCACGCTCGGACGAGTGACGAGCAGTCCTACGATGGGCCCAGCACCAGCAGTGCCCACTCGGTCCCATCTTCAGGTAGCACCTTCTCCTCCTACGACCCCAGGAAACCCCCTGTGAAGAGTAAGTACAACCTGCAGGGCATCCCTGTGGCCTCTCAGAGCTTCTCCTTCACAAACAGCTGCTTCTGCTGTGGGAGGATTCCAGGCTGTGCAGGAGGGTGGATGTCGGTATCTCTCCTCTCTTTCTAAGAAATCTGTTCACACTTGTTGCATGAGGAACAGCAAAGGGAAACATCTGATTCACCTGCTCAGAGCTGACTGTATCAGCCTGTCCTAATGGTAGCAGTGAGGCAGAACCTCTGCCTTTGCCCTCCTGCTGCTCTGTGTCTGTCCAGCTGTTTGGAGTGCAGCTCTTGGGAAGGAAGCAGGGAGGGTTTAACCAGGGATCTGTGTTCGTGCAGAAAGCAGTGCCTTCTCCTCAGTCTGTGACCTGAAAACTCTGATGAGCCCTGCTCAAACACTGGTGTCTGCCAGGGCTGCAGCTTTCAATTGCTCTCAGCTCTTCTATCACTTTTGCTTTCATGTGGGGGCTTTTTTGTTTGATTCAGCGGCGTTTTGTTTTTTTCTTTCTCTTTTGCAGAAATTGCACCAATGATGGCAAAGACTATCAAAGCTTTCAAAAACAGGTTCTCTCGGAGATAAGTTTGCAGTGCTGAGCTGGGCCTTTCTCTCTTGGGGAGGAGTGGCACTGGAGGGGGAGAAGGTACCCAAACAGCCCTTCCTTATCTTTGAACTCTTTGGAGGCTGCAGCTGCTGGGAGAAGCTTCGATCTGCACAAGATGACGGCACAGTATTTTATCTTTTATTCTGGTCCCTTTCTCAGTGTCAAGCCCCCCTCTTTTACCCCCTGTCCTCAATATTCTGTTTCTGGCTTTGTCATCCATCAAAAGAAGGGTGTACAGAATCTCCCGACACAGGAAAATGTGAAATCTTGGCACCTGCTGAGAGTGGAAGATCCAGAGACTTATTTACTATTTAACCTCTTAATAAATTATAAAATGGTTTTAATTAATATTTTGCCCCTCTACCCTGTTGTATTATTTATGTTGCTCCCAGTAGTCTCCCAACCCAGTCCTGGGGTCAGCCTTGGTGACTCGAGCTGGAATCCATCTGAGTGGACACTGGGTGTCACAGGAGCCTTTCCTGTGATCTGGTACCTGCTGGGCCCAAAGTCTCACCTGGAGACTCTGGGGCAGGTAGGACCAGTGGCCCAGCCACTTGCCAGTCCTTTGGCGAGTGCATCCAGCCCTGGGGCTTTGCTCCCTGCTCGTGTGTGTCAATAAAATCTGAGCTCTTGACCTTCTCTGTGCTGTTGCTGTAGATCCTGTACAGGTGTTTTTGTGGTCCTGCAGGGATGCCAAGAGCCTTTGGGGACGTTTCCTCTGCTGCTGTTGTCTTCTGCTGGCTACTGGGAATAAAACTGCCAGGGATTTGGGAGAAGTTTTACTGTGCATCAAGTCAGATTTTAACTTTTTATCTGGAGAGAGATAGGGGACTTTGCAATGGAAAACATTTTTAAATACTGGCGAAGGCATCATTTGCCTCTTTTAGTGGGAAGAAGGAAGGAATTCTTCTGTCTTGTTTTCTGTGTGGAATTGCAAAGGATTTATTTCCAGTTGGGAAGCTGGTGCCTAAATCCTGTCATTTCCCTGTATGTTTTGCTCTGTCCCCTCTTTGGAAAAATCCAAGGATTTTGGTCTTTGAACCTGAAACCACTTGAATGAGGTCGGAGGGAAGTGAGCAACGGAATGTGGCTGTTGTGACACGTGTGTGCCCTGCAGAGCAGGAGTTCCAAAGGCTCCCTCGTACCTGGGGTGTGAGGAGCTGGAGCTCAGGAAGGAGAAGGATGGGGCTGGTGGGAGTGTCAGGGAGTGCCCTGGAGCTCCTGGAGAGGTGGGAGCCCTGCTGAGGGTGTGAGGATGGTGCTGGACACAGCCAGGAGCTGTGCTGTGCTGCTGGGAAGGTTTCTGCTTCTGGGGTGTGTCTGGGGAAGGTTTCTGCTTGTGTTTTGTCTGCCTCAAAGGGAACCCCAGGGGTGGTGCAAGCAGAGGATGGGGCTGGGGAGACCCCAGGCCTCTGGGAGGGTTCCAGGGTCCAACTGGGTCAGGGAGGGGAGGCATTCTCCTGTTCCAAGCCATATTTGCTGCCCTAGGACTTTGCTGTCTGGGTGGAAAAGATGCTGGTAGTGGATGCTGTTGTTGTTGGCAGCTCCTGAGAAGCTCTGCTGCTGGCTTTCCGTGGCTGCCAAATCCCAAACCGGTGGAGTTGTCTGTGTGCACTGACCGGGGGAAAACCTTGCTGTGAAGGGTCCTCCCTGGAGGGCTCTAGAAAAATCCCTGTTTTGCTTCTGGTTTCTGTTTGGTTCTTTGATTCTTTCCTTTTTTTTCCTCTTCCTTTAAAAGACGTGTCTTTCTTTAAAACCATTCTGAACACCTGTCTCCTGTTTATTTGGTCTGTTCTTTGTTTGGTTTGAAATTCTTGGAAAAATGTTCTCGGACTCTTATGTGCTGTAAGTTTGTTACAGTCCCAGATGCTTTAATGTTCCCGTGCAGCATTTCAGTGTGTGTTGTGCTGTAAAATAATGGCTCCTTACTCTCCTGTGTTTTTGCCGTATTTAATTTTGCTGTATTTTTAATTAGGTAACAATATATTCTCTTCTGCTGACCGTTGTGCTACTGTTTATTTCTCCTGTGTACCTGGGGTAGGGGCAGAGGGGAGGGAAGCAGAGCCTGGTGCTGTTCACACACGATGGAGCTTTGAGCAAAGGATCTGGGAATGCCCAAGGACGATTCTGGGCACTGCTAAACTGCCAATTCATTGATCTCACAGCTCCACGCTCAGCTGTGGGCATGGCCCAAGCATTGCTGTTTTGGGGAGATGCTCTGTCCCTCTCAGAACACCCCCTTTGCTGCAGGCTTTGCCAGCCGTGTCTGTGTTCTGTCTGTGGCATGGCAGGGAGGTGACACTGGCGTGACTCTGCTGTCACAGGGGCCATGCCAACCCCTCGCCCTCCCCTTCCTTTGGCTCAGGCACTAAACCCAGCCTGGGGAGGGGTGGGCACTGGCCCTCAGCTGGGAGCAGAGCAGGGATAGTGCCCCAGGGGACACTCTAGGCAAAGTCTGGGATCAGAGTGCTCCTTCCTGCTCTTGGGCTGTGACACTTGTGCAGTTGTTCTGTTCTGAAGTTTGGGGCAGAGCTGCCTCTTCCCCCTTCCCACCCCATCCCTGTAGGAGGAGGAGAAGGAGGGGGAGTGACTTGGACTCGTATTTGTATTTTGGTCCCAAACTGTGTATATATACAATTTTCTATGTTCCTTTTTTTTTTGTGGCAACTAAGATGAATATTTTAATTAGATAAGTTATATGAAAAAGAGGAGAATCATGTCTCAATAAAAGCCAAACACTGGACTGTGGCTGCTCGTTCTTTCCTGACGCTGACAACGAATATTAAACACACCATTGGGAAACTCCGTGGCTCCTCGGAGGGTGATGCTCCGGTATCCCGCCCCGGTATCCCACCCGGTGTCCCGGCGGCGCTGCTGCTCCCGTTCCTGCGCTGCTTGGAACGATCCCCACCGATAATAGCCCCGGAGCAGCTCCGCGCTTCCCCGGGTGACCCCTCCCCGGGAGCCCCGGGACCCGTCCCCGGGAGCAGCGGGCGGTTCGCGGGCTCAGCACGTGCAGCGCCAGGACACGCCCATATGGGCGTGGCCACGGCACACCAGCCCTATCACCGGCTTATGTGAGCGTAGCTACGGTCACACGGGCGTGCCTAATGAATATATGCTGTGACGTCACGGAGAAGGGCGTGTTCTGTGCGCGTTATGGGCGTGGTTTAGGTGACACTTGGGCGTGCCCTGAGGCGCTGTGGGCGTGGCTAGCCGCCGCGCACGCGCGCTGGCCGGTACCGGCGCGGCCATGGCGCACGGGCACGGGCCCGGCCGGTGCCGCTGCTGCGGGGAGGAGGCGGCGGAGCGCGGCGCGGCCTGGGGGCTCTACCTGCGCATCGACCGGCAGCGCCTGCAGTGCCTCAACGAGCGCCGCGAGGGCTCCGGAGCCACCGTGTTCCGCCCCTGGGAGGAGCGCGGGGACCGCTCGCAGGTGGGGCCCGGAGCGGCGCTGGCACCGGGGTGCGCCGGGAGGAGGGCGGGCAGCGGGGCGGGGAGCGGATCCTGCCCCTTGGCTTGGCCCCACGGAGGCACGGCTGAGCGCGGTGTGCGGGCCTGGGCCTCTCAGGACGGGAGAAGGAGCGGCTGGAGGTCATAAGGATGGTTTGGAGTCTGGAGCATCGCCCTGATGAGGAGAGGCTGGGCCTGGGCAGTCCGGGGGAGGGACGGCAGAGAGGGCATCCCATAAACCCATAAAATATCCCCACGGGGTGTCAGAGGACAGTGCCAGGCTCTGTTCAGTGACAGGACAATGAGCAATAAACTAAAACACAACGAGTTCCAGCTCAGCATGAGGAAGAACAAAATTCCATAAGGGTGGCAGAGCCCTGGAGCAGCTGCCCAGGGAGGGCTGGAGTCTGCCTCTGTGGGGCCATCCCAAACCCACCAGGACGTGTCCCTGTGCCACCTGCTCCAGGTGACCCTGCCTGGGCAGGCGTTGGACTGGGACATCTCCAGAAATCCCTTCCAACCCTAAATATTCTGGGATTCTGTGAGCAAGGTACTGCGGGGCCCCCTGTACCCCACTGGGCTGATCCCTCCAGCTGTCCCCACACGCCCCCCTCTGTCCCCTGTGCTGCCCCTGCACCCCCCGGGCCAGCCCTGACCTGCTCCTGTCTGTCCCCAGTTCGTGGAAAGCGACGATGACGAGGAGCTGCTCTTCAACATCCCGTGAGTTCCGTGGCACCCTCCTGGCTGCTGGCAGGGCTCCTTCCTCGCCTGGCCACGAGCCTCTGGGGCTGCCTGGCAGAGCACAGAGGTGACAGCCCTGCTCTGTGTGTCTGGGCAGGTTCACGGGCAGCGTGAAGTTGAAAGGAGTCCTTGTGATGGGCGAGGATGACGGGAGCCACCCGGCCGAGCTGAGGCTGTGAGTGAAAGCAGCTTCCCCTTCCCCCTCCTCACGGGGCTGGGGGCTCTGGGGGCAGCTGTGCCCTTGCTGAAGGCCAAGTAAATCCATTTTTCAGTGGAGAAGAACCCAGGCAGCGTTAATGGATGTAATCAGCTGACCTGCTGTTAATAACTCTCCTTCCTGTCCTGCCAGGTTCAGGAACATTCCTCACATGTCCTTTGATGACACAGCCAAGGAGCCAGAGCAGACGTTCAGCCTGAGCCGGGATCCCTTGGGACAGCTGGAATATCCCACCAAGTAGGAGACAGAGCCTGGGGGCTGGGGGCTGCTCCTGCCTGCCATGGAGCTCTGTGCAGCCCAGCAGATGTGGGGAAGGGTCAGCACAGGCCGTGCCTCACAGCTGCCCTCAGCAGGATTTGCCTCCCCAGCTCTGTCCTGCCCTCTGAAAGCTCCTTCCCAGAGCCTGGGGCTGGCTGTGCTGGCACTGCCATTGTCCCTGGGGCTGGCTGTGCTGGCACCCCAGGAATTCTTGGGGTGCAGAATCATCCTGGGCTCCTGTCCCCCCTCATGGCATGAGGGAAACTGAGGCTGGCTGGGCTCAGGGGGAGCCTGGGGAGGTGAGGAGCAGCAGCTGTGGTCTCAGGGTGTGTTTCCTTGCAGAATTGCCCGTTTCTCCAACGTTTACCACCTCTCCATGCACTTCCCAAAGAACTTCGGAGCGGAGACAACCAAGATTTTTTACATAGGCCTGAAAGGGGAGTGGACGGAGGTGAGTGAGAGCAGAGAGAAACCAGAGTGCGGGAAGGGCTGGGATCCCGCTTTCCCTGGATTTCAAACATTCCATCTCAACCCAGGCCCATCGCCACGAGGTCACCATCTGCAACTACGAAGCCTCGGCGAACCCGGCTGACCACAAGCTGGAACAGATCACGCCCCAGACTCACTTCATCTCCTAACGGGAGCCTGCCTGGGGCAGGAACGGCTTCCCGGAGCTCCGGAGCAGCTCCGTGTTCGTGGGGCAGACACGGCGGCGCGGGGTGAGGCGCCCCGAGGGCGGCCGGGCCGCTCTGGAGGCCCCGCCCGGGGCAGCGCCGAGCCGTGTGCGGGGCCGGTACCGGCTGTGACTGACAATAAACACGCTGCGGTGCAGAGCTGTGCGCTGTCCCTGAGTCGCGGCTCTCCCGTGTCCGCGGGTGGCACCGGCGCTGAGGCGGGGAGGGCGGCGGGGGCCGGGGCCCCTCCCCATGACCCGTCAGCCGCTGTGGGAAGGGCGGGGCCNGGATGGGGGGGGTGTCGGGGCCTTTCCCGGGGTTTAACGGGGGATTAACGGGGAGAGGGGCCGGGGACCGCGGTTCTGGCTCGACGGGTCCTGGTGCGGTAACGGAGCCGCCTCTTCCCGCCCCCAGAGGTCCCTCAGGGCTCGCAGCCTGCAGGGAGCCCCCCAAGCCCCGGTTTTGGCGGAAAACCGGCGCTCCCGGCCGTGCGGTCCCGCCTCCATCCGCTTCCAGGCGGGATTTCTCCAGCCCCCGCTGGATTCCGCTCCCTGCGGGGCTGCGGGCCCGGGGGAGAGGCTGAGGCACGGTAATTAATGCTAATTAATGACCGATGAACGCGTCCCACCCCGGCCCGGGGTCGGCTTGGGGTGCGACACCTCGGAGTCGGACCCGAATTCAGCTCCCGCTGCTGTGCTTGCGCCTTTACACCCACACGGGCTCCCCTGAGGGGTTCGATCCTGGGCGTTCCCCTTGTGCTCCCCCCAGGAGCGGGGCAGGGACATCCCAGGCAATTCCCAGGAGGAATTTTGGGATTCCCAGGAGGGCGTTTGGGGCAGCTCTGAGCATCCCAAGCCCTGCTTTCCCCGGAGCCTCCCCAACGGGGAGCACATACCCTCACCTGCCGGGGGAAGGTGCTGTCACTTCTGGCTCTCCGTCTCTCCCCGGCAGGGTTTTTGGCAGGTGCGGTCTCTCTGGCCGGTTGTTTTGCCCCTGGAGTACACGTGGGCCGTGTGTCTGTGTCAGATCCGGGGAGCTGCTCCTTGCCGGTGTTTTTATTTGAGTGGGGAAGCCGCTGACGAGCAGTCGGTGGAACGAGTCGGGCAGGGCTTGGCCGGGCTGGGACACAGAGCGGGCTGTTTCTCCTGGGTAAGGCTGGCTGCTGGCACTCCGGGGTTTTGGGAGGGTTTGGGGTGATCTGTGTCACCCCGACCCGCTGGGGATGGTGCTGCTGTGGGAGGTGAAGCTGTATTGGGTGTTACATTTTGCTTTTTTATACTGTTTTTGGGGAGAGTGTGGAGGATGAGGAAAGGCCTCCCGAGGGGCAGCTCTGACAGAGTGTGACAGAGACAGGACCTTGGGAGCGGCTGGAGCTGTGCCAGGGGGGTTTAGGTTGCATATCAGGGAAAGGTTCTTGCCCAGGGAATGGGCACAGCCCCGAGGCTGCCAGAGCTCCAGGAGTGTTTGGACAGTGCTCCAGGGATGGACAGGGTGGGATTGTTGGGGGGTCTGGGCAGGGCCGGGGGCTGGGCTGGATGATCCTTCATCCCTTCCAGCTCGGGATATTCTGTGATCGTGCTCTGGAGGCTGATCCTGTTCCTGGGGGATAATGGCAGTGCCCTAAACAAGCTCTGATCTAATTAGTGCTGGTGGGTCAGCGGGGTCAGGGCAGCCTTGAGGGGAGCAGGAGCTGTGATTTGTGATGTAGGGGGAGCAAGCACTGTGGACTTTGTGGCTGAAGGCTCTGTGGGTGCTGTCAGCTCTGTGGGATCTGCGAGGTGACAGGATAGCGGTGGTGACTCTGCCTGCTGTCCTGGGGAGCCACAAGGGTGTCCTCCATCACTCAGACCAGCTCCCAGTGCCCTGGTTCATCCTAAACAGCCCCATAAAACAGGGCTGGACCTTTACTGGTGCAGCAGAGCCTGTGCTGCTGCGTGCCCAGGGTTTCCTGCGTGCCGGTCGCAGCAGATGTGGGTCAGGCTCCTGCACAGCTCCAGGAAGGAATGAGGGCTGAAGGGCTGCAGGAATGGAGGGACGCTGAGGCCGCGCTGCCCGGCCGCCCTCTGCCCACGCCGGTGCAGCCACAGGAATAACTTTGGCTCTGAGGTGTAATTTCCAGGCTAATTTTAACGCTTGCAGCACCCCACGCGCGCTGCCACGCGGGGAGCGTTGGCTGCTCCTGGGCTCTCCAGCACTGCCAGGCCACGGTGTGGGGTGTTCCAACATCAAAGCCTTCGCCTGCTCTTTCATTTTACCTCCTCTGGATGAAGCAGCTGCTGGAGGGGGGCTGAGAGGTTTGTTTTCCTGCCTCACCTCTGTGTCCCGCAGGTGCCAGTGCCGACCCCTCTCGGTGTATGTGTGGTAACAACATGTCTGTCCCCCTCCTCGCCGACGCTGTCACCGTGTCAGGGGCAGAGCGGGAGACCGCCGCGGTAAGGGCTGCACCCTCCCTCCCTCCTTCCCTCCCTGTGGAAAACAGGCAGCTGCTTCCATGAGCTCCAGCATGGGAGAGGCATGGCCAGCAAGGGCTTTATGCTGTCCTTAGGCTGGGCTGTCCGCTCCAGTGTGAGAGCTCAGCTTGTTGAGGCAGTGGGACTTAGGGCTGATGGGGATGTTTAAGCTTTTAAAAGCAAATCTCCCAAAAGAACCACCCCCATCCTTCCCTGGGGTCTGCAGGCTGCCTTCCCTCTGCTCCCCAAGGCTTAGGGAGAGCTGGAGTTGAAAAGCCTGTGGAGGTGGATTTGTGAGTCCTTGGTGATACAGGGAAGGAATTCCTTCCTGTGAGGGTGGGCAGGCCCTGGCACAGGGTGCCTAGAGCAGCTGTGGCTGCCCCTGGATTCCTGGCAGTGCCCAAGGCCAGGCTGGATGGGGTTTGGAGCCACGTGGGACAGTGGAAGGTGTCCCTGCCATGGCAGGGGGGGCACTGGATGGACTTTAAGATCCCTTCCAGCCCATTCTGGGATTCAGGCTGGGCCTGTGCTCTGGTGCCCTTCCTGGTGGGATGACCTGTCACTCCTTGTCCCTCTGCTGTGCAGAGGAGTTGGGACCTGCCCAGGGCAGCTCTGTGGCAGGATGACACCACATCCCTGACCCACCCATCCACCCTGCTCCACGCTAATTTGAGCTCCTTCGACTTGGTGACTAAGTGTCCGTTTGCCACCTCCCTGCCGCCCAGCCCAGCCCTGCCCTGCCCCCTAATTTCCTTCCTTCTCTGTTTAACAGGTCATTTTCCTACATGGCCTTGGAGACACGGGGTGAGTGTCCCTGGAGCTGACTCTGCCTCTCTCACTCTCTGGGATGTGTTGTTTGCCAGCTGATCCCGGCCTTTTGCTGCTGCTTTCCCTCGGGGCATCTCCAGGACCTGTGTGGGGCTTTGGGCTGGGGTCTGCAGCCATTCCTGCACCAGCCTCACAGGGAATGGCAGGGAATTGCTGCCAGCAGCTGTCTGCTCTTGAATATTTATGATCCCGGCAGCCTGGCAGCCCCCCACCCCCCGCGGGTGGATTTTGTGCTGCCTTCAGGGATTGCTGATAAGCACTGCAGCTTTTCCAGGGCTGGCAGCTGGGCTGGGCCTGCACGAGGGCATCTCTGTTGTGCAAGGCCACCTCGGAGGTGCCATGCTGGTGACAAAGGGCTCCTCCCTGTCCAGGAAATTGCCTTCTCCCTGTCCAGGAGATCCCCACCTCTCTGTCCTCCCTGCCTGCAGCTGCAGGGCTTCGTGTGCTCCCCTCAGATGGGATCGGTGCTGGGGGGCTTCATGGGGTGGGTAAAATAAGCTCAGGGGAAGGGTTGGGGGGCAGCAGCCTTGGGAAAATGGCTCAGACAAGGGTTGGACTCGTCTCCTCCTTTCCCTCCCCAGGCACAGCTGGGCTGACGCTCTCTCCTCCATCCGCCTCCCCTACGTGAAGTACATCTGCCCTCACGCGTAAGTGCTGCCCTGGGGGGCTTCCTGGGGGGCTTCTTGGGGGGCCCTGAGGCTGCCAAGGCAGCTGGGGAGGCAGGTGGTGGCCTGAGCCCGGCAGGGCTGCCCAGCCAGGCTGGCTCTGCTGCCGTGGTTAACTCCTGCTGCAGGCAGAGCTGTTCCCACAGAGGTGAGCAGCACCAGAGGCTTCTTTCCCTTCCTGTCTTGTTTATCCCTGGTGGCTGCAGGGAAAGACAAAGGCTCTGGAGCTCCCTGTGCATCCCCTGGTCAGGCAGGAGGGGGCTCAGCAGGAAGGGGAGAGGTGTCAGTCTTCTGCTCCCCTCAGACTTGAGCTGAACCACCCAAAATGTTCATCCACAGGCCCCGGATCCCAGTGACCCTCAACATGAAGATGGTCATGCCCTCCTGGTCAGTGCTTTGGGGGACAGGGCTGGGTGGGACCCTCTTGGGGAGTGAAAGGGATGGGGGGACAAAATCCACTGCCCTGGGGGGCCAGGGAAGGGCAGAGCACCCCCAGCTCCTGCCTTCCCACACTCGGGGTGCTGGGAGAGGTTTTGGCTGACCCTGCTGCTTCGCCCAGGTTTGACTTGATGGGATTGACTCCAGATGCACCTGAGGATGAAGCTGGGATCAAGAAAGCTGCAGAAAACAGTAAGGAGCTCTGTAAGGGGAGGGGGAGGTGGTGAGCTGCTGTGTGCCTCTCCCTCGCTGTGCCTGGAGCAGGTGTCTTCCTTCCACCTCTCCTTTGTTTCTGCTGTCCTGTGATCCCAGCAAACCTTTCCCCTGGCATCTCTGGCACCTCCCTGTCCCTGATGTGCACCCTGAGGTGCTGGGTGATGCTTTTCAGCCCTTTTCCCCTTCCACTGACCCATTTCTCCCATCGCCTTCCAGTTAAAGCAATCATTGAGCACGAGATGAAGAACGGGATCCCCCCCAACCGCATCATCCTGGGGGGCTTCTCACAGGTGAGAGACCCCAATCCTGCTCCAGCTGTCCAGGGAGGTGGGTGGCTGTGAGCTGGGCCTGAGGGTGTCCCTGCATGCCCCATGGCACTGACTGCACGTTTTCCCCCTGCAGGGCGGTGCCTTGTCGCTGTACACGGCTCTCACCTGCCAGCACCAGCTGGCCGGGATCGTGGCGCTCAGCTGCTGGCTCCCACTGCACAAGGCCTTCCCACAGGTACCCCTTGGCACGGGGATCCTCCCACTGGAGCTCTGCAGCTCTCCAGCAGCTCTCCCTCATGAGAAGGGCAGCTGCTGGGTCGTGTGTTGGGGACACAAAGCATTGGTGTCCCGTCCCTGGGCACACCTGAGTGTCCCCTCCTTGCCCCCTTGGTGTCCCCTCCCTGGGCACACCTGAGTGTCCCCTCCTTGCCCCCTTGGTGTCCCCTCCCCTGGGCACACCTGAGTGTCCCCTCCTTGCCCCATTGGTGTCCCCTCCCCTGGGCACACCTGAGTGTCCCCTCCTTGCCCCATTGGTGTCCCGTCCCTGGGCACACCTGAGTGTCCCCTCCTTGCCCCATTGGTGTCCCGTCCCTGGGCACACCTGAGTGTTCCCTCCTTGCCCCATTGGTGTCTGGTGTCCCCTCCTTGCCCCATTGGTGTCTCCTCCCTGGGCACACCTGAGTGTCCCCTCCTTGCCCCATTGGTGTCCCCTCCCTGGGCACACCTGAGTGTCCCCTCCTCGTGGCAGGCGGCGAACAACGGCGTGAACAAGGACATTGCCATCCTGCAGTGCCACGGGGAGATGGATCCCATGATCCCCGTGCGCTTCGGGGCCCTCACTGCCGAGAAGCTCAAGTCTGTGGTCACCCCCACCAAGGTGCAGTTCAAAACCTACCCCGGCGTGATGCACAGTTCCTGTCCTCAGGTCAGTGCTGGGCCTGGAGGGAGGGGGTGGCACTCCCTGGGTGGTGATCAGTGATGGGCCCCATGGGAATGGCCTGGAGCTGTGCCAGGGGAGGCTTGGGATGGATTGCAGGGAAAGAAAGGTTCTTCCCCCCGAGGGTGCTGGGCACTGCCCAGGCTCCCCAGGGAGTGGGCACGGCCCTGAGGCTGCCAGAGCTCCAGGAGCCTTTGGACAGCACTGCAGGGATGCCAGGGTGGGGTTGTTGGGGTGTCTGTGCAGGGCTGGGCTGGATGATCCTTGGGGGTGCCTTCCCTTTGGGACCAACCCCAGCACTGCAGGCCAGGCAGGGTGGGGAACACACGGGATATATTTGTTCCCACTTGCTCCGGGAGGCTGCGGAGCCCTTGTGCCCCATCCTGGCCTGTGGGGAGGCTGCAGAGCCTCGTGTGCCGTTCCCGGGGCACAGCCCGGCCTGTGGGGAGGCTGCAGAGCCTCGTGTGCCGTTCCCGGGGCACAGCCCGGCCTGTGGGGAGGCTGCAGAGCCTCGTGTGCCGTTCCCGGGGCACAGCCCGGCCTGTGGGGAGCCCCGGCCTGACGGGCCGTGCGCTCCCCGCAGGAGATGATGGCGGTGAAGGAGTTCATCGAGAAGCTGCTGCCCCGGATCTGAGCCGAGCCCCTCGGGACTGTCACAGGGGAGGGTGCCGAGGTCACCGCCGCCCGTCTGTCCCTGTGACCCGCCCGCTGCGAACGGAAGCCATGGCCCCCCCAGCGCACCTCCCGCCACACCCGCCCGTGCCCGCGTCCGCGCACCGCGTCCCCTCCGGCCGGGCGTGCCCGGCTCTCCCGCTGCTCCCGGAGCCGACATCGGAGCTGCCTGAGGCGAGTCTGGGAGTGGCCTTTTCTCTCCTGCTCTGGCTCCGAGCGGTTCCCGGGGGAGGGTCAGCGTCCCCTCGACCCCCGCGGGGCTGGCACGGCGCGGGTGAGGTTTTCCTGTTGGGTTTGGGGTTTTTGTACCAGTATTAGGGGCGGGACGTGCCCGGCTGCGGTGGGAGGAGCGGGGCGGGGCTGGGGCACCCCGGGGCTCGGAGCTCTGCCCTCGGTGGCCGCTCTCGGCCTCCGCTCAGGCGACTCACGGGTTTTCAGTCGGAGCTCAGGAACCCGCGACTCCCCTGCGGGCGCCTCCAGGCCCCGGGGCGGGCTCTGCCCTGGGCTGGCACCGCCAAAGGCTGCCCGGGGCCGGCAGGGAGGGTCAGTGCAGCTCCCGCGCCTCCCGCACGGCCCCGCCTGTCACACACGCACACTCCCCTCAGCCATCGGCCTGGGGCAGCTCTGCCCTCCTCAGATAATCACCTCCTTCCTCCTGCTCCTCCTCCTCTTGTTGCTTTTACAATCTCCATCTCCTCCTCTGCCCCGTGGGGGTCCCAGAGGCATCTCCCCCCACCCCAGGCCAGCTCTGCACCCTCGAAGCCCCCAAGCTTCGTTTACACTCACAGAGCCACCGGCCCTGTCTTCAATGTCCTCTCTTGCTGCTACTTGTCCTTCCCTTTGGACTTGGGCTGGCTCGGGGAGGGGAGGTGAGGCCCCTGGACCCCGAGTATGGCTCCTGGTGCAGCTGGAAGGAGCAGCTTTGCTCCCAGCCATCATCTGACCAGCATCTGAGCCCCGGGTGCTGCTGTGCAGGGCTGGGCTGGCTCCCGGGGGTCTCCCTGCTCCCGGGACTGGGGGCTCCTGCCCCCTCTGTGTACAATCACCAGTGTCCCTCACCTGTGGCTTGTCCCCTCCCGAGTGCTGGCATCGTGCTGGGGCCCCGAATGTCTCCTCTGGGGGGGCTCCTGGCTGACCCTCCCCTCCCGCAGGGCCCAGGGCAGTGGCTGTGGAGCAGCTCTGCCCTCACCCCCTCTTTCCCTGGGCTGAGCCCCTGCCCAGGGCTGATCATGGCTTGTAAACCATCCCCACACTCCCCTGGCCCCAGGGCTGGCCCTGCTCCCCCTGCCCCAGCCCCAGGGGTGCCCCGGGGCCAGCGAGGTGAGGGCTGCCCTGGGGGGGCCTGGGGGGCTCAGCCCCAGCAGTTCTGCTCCAGCCCTGCCCTTCCTGCCCGGGCTGTGCAAAGCAATAACTGCCCTCTGGAGAGTGGATCGTGGGGCCACCTTGGCTGGGGTCTTGGCTTGGGGTTTTAGTTTCTGCTCCTTTTACAAGTGTGAAAGCAGCAGAGCTGCTGCTGGCACCGGGGGCAGCCCAGATCTGCCCCTGCCCTGGGCTCAGCCCTGCTGGCTCTTCTATGCTGTGTTTTAATGCTGCTGTGCCCCCGCCCCCCACGCTCGGCTGGGGGGCATGAGAGGGTGGCTGGGGTGGGATGGCAGCTCCCTGGGGTCACCAGGGGCTGGCAGGGGTGGGGTGGCAGCTCCCTGGGGTCACCAGGGGCTGGCAGGGGTGGGGTGGCAGCTCCCTGGGGTCACCAGGGGCTGGTGATGGACAGACTGACCTGTGTGACTGTGAACTGGAACCGTGTGTGATGGGGGGCCCGGGACCATCCCTGGGGCCCTGTGGGGCCCCTCTGCAGAGCATTCCTGCTCACTCCCTGCCCGAGCAGTGCCGGGAGCCTGGGAGGGGGAACGGCTTCTCTCATTCCTCAGTACAGCTTTGGGTTTTTTCTTTTGTTTTTTTGGGTTTTTTTAGGGGTTTGTTTTTGGTTTTTGTTTTTGGTTTTTCTTCTCTCTCTTGTCTTCCTTGTACATGTTTGGGGTTTTTTTTTGTGTGTGTGTGTGCGTTCCACAGAGAATCAAGGTGAAATAAATCCTCAACTTATCCCGGAGCTGAGCTGGCATCATCCCTGGCCAGGCAGGATGAGAGATTTGGGGGAGTGAGGTTAGCATGAGGCCCCAGGGTGCCATTTTTAGGGGCAGCAGCTCTGGCTGAGGGGAAGCAGAACAAAGCTGCCACTTAGAAAGTAGGAAAGTTTATTTTAAAAACAAATCAAAAGCTCAATTCATAACTTAGGAGCATAAGTTATTCATCCAGCCAGCTGTGTCATCCCTGCCTGGCGGGGCCCTAGGAGCTGCCAGGAATAAAAAGGAGCAGTGTGGGACAGGGGGCCAGAGCTGGCTCCTGGGCAGCCTTTGGCAACGGGCTCTGGGGAGTGGCTGCCACAGGAGCCCAACCAGGCACCCGGGGGGCTGTGGGCAGCCAGGCCAGGCTGGCACAGCCCTGGGCAGGGCTTCTCCGGCTCAGCAGGAGAGGTGGGATGTGAGATTTGGTCCCCAAAACCATGCTGGGAGTAGGGAAAGGGAGGTGGAAGAAGCCCTGGGCTAGGGAGATGAGCCATGGTGGCCTTGGAATGTGACTGGTCCCTGTGGGAGGTTCCTGGTGCCTTCTCTGTGCCAGGGCAGGGGCAGAGGTGCCTTGGGCTCCCCCTGAGCCCACGAGCCAGGTAGAGCAGGTGGGAACAGGAGGAAAAACAGGGGCTCTGCTGTCCCAGTGCTGGGTGCCCAGGGCACAGGGAGGGCCCAGGGGCACCTGCTCCCAGCCAGGGCTGGCTGCAGCCCCTGGGCATTCCCACCCCATGCCTGGGGTGCCAAACCAGGCCCTGGCTCTGCTCTCTGCTCTGTGAGATTTTAAGTCCTGGGGGATGAGGATGAGGAGTGGGGAGGCTGAGGATGCTCCAAGCCTTCCTGCCCCATGCCAGAGGCAGGAGGGCGAGCTGGAAGTGCCCTCCCAGGATGGTGGCAGCCCTCAGGGAAGGAGGCAGGGCTGACTCAGAGCAGCCCTGGGCACGGCCAGCCCTCGGCCACAGCTCAGTTCTTGCTGAAGCCCATGGGGTTCTGCAGCTGCCACCGCCACAGGTCCTCACCTGGAACAGGAGAAGGGAGGTGAGGGAGGACAGGGGGCTAGTAGTGCCTGCTGTGCCAGGGAGGGGGGGATGCCCTTACACATCTTGTCCAGGCCAAAGGCAGCTTTCCAGCCCAGCTCCCGCTCGGCCAGCGCGGGGTCAGCGTAGCAGGAGGCCACGTCGCCCTCCCGCCGGGCCGTGATCCGGTACTTGATCTGCAGGGAGAGCAGCACCGGGGGCTCCAGAGGGGCTGAGGCCCAGGAGCTGAGGGCACGGTGCCAGGGCTGCTGTGGGGGAGCAGGGGACCCATGGGAGCAGCTGCCCCTGTGCCTGTGAGCCTGCAGCTCTGCCCTTACCTCCCTCCCCGAGGCTTTTTCCATGGCCCGGACCATCTGCAGCACGGAGTAGCCGGTGCCTGTGCCCAGGTTGTAGATCTGGGAGGAGGATGAAGGACAGGGATCAAGGGGAGAAGGGCCAGGCACCCCTTCAGCCTCTTTGGCACCCCCACGCCCCCCCAGGGCTGGCAGCACCCCGAGGCTGGTACCTTGCAGCCACAGTTCTCCTTGAGCTTCTTCAGAGCAGCGATGTGGCCCTTGGCCAGATCCACGACGTGGATGTAATCCCTGACTCCTGTGGGGACACAGAGGGTGAGGGCAGGCCCGGGGTGCAGCCAGGGGTTTGGGAATCCCAAATTCCACCCGGCCCAGGACGCACCCGTTCCGTCGTCTGTCTGGTAGTCGTTCCCGAAGATGCTCAGGAACTCCCGGCGTCCCACTGCCACCTGCACAGAGGGACAGCCCCGTGGGAGCCCTGGCACCCTGTGTCCCCTCCCTGCGAACCCCCGAGGGCTGCGGGGGCAGTACCTGAGCCACGTAGGGCATGAGGTTGTTGGGGATGCCCTGAGGATCCTCCCCGATCATCCCCGACTCGTGGGCGCCGATGGGGTTGAAGTAGCGCAGGAGGACGGCGTTCCAGTCCTGGGGACACACGGACAGGCCTGCCCGGTCACCCCCGTGGGGACACAGCCGGGCTCCAGCCCCGCGGGCCGGCTCCTCACCCTCTCTGCTTTGCAGAGGTCCCGGATCATCTCCTCGATGAAGAACTTGGATTTGCCGTAGGGGTTGGTGCAGCCCCCGACCGGGTGCTTCTCGTCCAGGGGCAGGTACTTGGGGTCCCCATAAACGGTGGCAGAGCTGCTGAACACGATGTTCCTCACGCCGTGGGCCTTCATGGCCTGGGAAGGGACAATGGCCAGCGCTGATGCACTCTGTGCCTGTGCCAGCCCTCCACAGGCGCTGGCAGGGCCCAGGGCAGGGCAGAGGGAACAGCCCAGCATCGCTGCCGGCTCCTCTCACCTCCAGCAGCCGGATGGTCCCGGTGAGGTTCACTCTGTAATACTCCAGAGGCTTCTGCACCGACTCCCCCACGGCCTTGAGCCCCGCGAAGTGCATCACGGCCGAGAATCGGTGCTGCGGGAGAACGGGCTGGGCTCAGAGCCACGGCAGCAGGAGCCAGGAGCCACCCAGGTGCCACCCAGGGCACTGCAGCCGCTGCTCTCACCTTCCTGAAGAGCTCCTGGAGTGCGGCTTCGTCGGTGATGTCGAGCTCCTGGAAGAGCACGGGCCGGTGCGCGATCTCCTGCACCCGCCGGAGGCTCTCGGGGAGCTCCTCTGAGCCTGGGGCACGGAGGGGAGTGAGGCACTGCTGGAGCCGGGCCGAGCCGGGGATGGGGCCGGGCCGGGGCTCCCCGTACCTCGGATGGCGTTGTGGAAGTTGTCGATGACCACGGGGACGTAGCCCGCCTGCAGCAGCTCCAGCACGCAGTGGCTGCCGATGTAGCCGGCGCCGCCCGTCACCAGGATGGTCTCTGCCATGGCTCCTGCGGGGAAAGCCCCAGAGCGGCGGGGGGACACGGCCCGGCCCCTGTCGCGTCAGCGCGGCCGCCAGGTCCGGCCCGAGGGACGGTCACACCTCCCGGACACGGAGGTGGCACACCCCGGAGACAAGCCCCGGTTAAACCCAGCCCAGGTCCGGGGTTCACCCGTATCCCTCAGGGCAGCAGTTCTCACTGTTAATTAACTAACTAATTAATGAACTGGGGTGACCTCCGCGGGGGTATCAGCTCTGCCCCTCAGCCATTCCCTGTTCCCCAGCCTCCCTTCCCAGGCTGGCCCCTCCACGGGCAGCCGGACTCCGGCACTGAGACCGCAGCGACACCTGCGAGGGGCAGCGGCACCGGGCGGGAGCCGGGCCGGGCCATTTCCTCCTCCCTCCCGGAGCTGCCGACCCGACCTGAGCCCCCGAACCGCCCTGTCCCGGGGGAAACAGCACCTGGGCCCGGCGGGAGAGGGCGGGGGAGGCAAAATCAACGCGGAGTTCAGCAGAGGAGCGGGACAGGGCCGGAGGGACCGGAGTGGTCCCGGGGACAAGAATTGCTCCAGAGCCCAGGAGTACCCCAAGCCCCGGCGGTTGGGGGTCCCTACCAAAGGCAGCGGGGCAGGGCAGCACATCCGTCCCCCTGCCCGTTCCCCCCCCGCTTCCCCCGGTCTCTCANNNNCCCCCGCCGCTGCCGCCGCTCCCGCTCAGCCCCGCGCGGGGCGCGGCTCCTTTAAGGCCGGGCCTTAGCCCCGCCCCCCCGGCGCCACGCGCGCTGCTCCTCCATGGAAACGTGTCAGGGCTACGGGGCGGCGGCGAGGACAAAACACCGCGAGGGGACGGCGGCCACTGGTGCGCGCGGGAGGGGGCGGGGCCACCGCGGGGAGCCCTGGGCCGCAGCGCCCCCTGGCGGCGGGAGGAGGCCCTTGCCCCCAAACCCCGAATTATTGCCTCAAAACCCCGAATTAATTATTGCCC
Source organism: Irena cyanogastra (assembly GCA_013397155.1). Taxonomy (NCBI): domain Eukaryota; kingdom Metazoa; phylum Chordata; class Aves; order Passeriformes; family Irenidae; genus Irena; species Irena cyanogastra. The sequence continues at coordinate 299,294 of VWZV01001566.1, read as the reverse complement.
CCAAACCCCGAATTATTGCCTCAAAACCCCGAATTAATTATTGCCCCCAAACCCCGAATTATTGCCTCAAAACCCCGAATTAATTATTGCCCCCAACCCCAGTTCAATGCCCCAAACCCCTGATTTAATGCCCTCACACCCCAATTTAATGCCCCAAAACCCCAATTTATTGCCCAATTCCACCTCATTTCTGCGGTGTTTATTAGCAAAGGTTTGGCAATTGTTACAGTTTATTGAAGTCATGTGGAGAGGAGGCACACACAGCCTCAGACCTGCCCTGCCCCCTGAAAGGACAAAGGTCTTGTGCTCCTCTCCAGTCTCACACATAAACTGCTCAATAAGTTAATTTAAAAAGAACAGCTGGGGGGTGTTCCCAAGGACCTGAGCACCCGAGGAGCAGGGGCAGTTCACACTCTCTGCTCTCAGGGTGGAAGGAATTCCTCACCCCAGATTCCACGTACAAGAGGCACTTGGAACCAATCCAGCAGCAAAAGCTCCTCAGCTGGTTCAGCTGAACCCAATTTTTCATAGTTTAGACCATTAAATAAAGTGTTTATCACTCCTGGGATGCCGAGGTATCTTAGAACAGATACACAGAGCAGTACACACCCCTGGAGGCTGAGCTGGCCCCAGGGCAGTTTGGGCTCAGCCTCTGGACGTTTGTGGAGGGGAGGGAAGGGAGGAAGGGCCCAGCCTGGCCTGGAGCAGTGCTCTGACTGCAGAACCCGTGCTCGTCCTCGGCTGCAGCTGCTGGTCTGCTCAGGGCTCTCCTCTGCCCCTCCTCGTGCTCCCTTCCCTAAGGCACACGGGGACAGCCCCGAGGTCCCATGTAATACAATGTAACAGGATATTCTCCGGTTTCTGCAGAATTCCGGCGGAATTTGAGCTTCCCCTCAAATGCTGAGCCGGGAAGGAGCTCGGGAGACCAGAGAGGAATCCCAGCCAGTGCTGGAGCCTCGGTTTCTTCTTGATCCAAGGAGAAACTCCCCTCAGTGTCACAGTCTGCAGGAGGCCTGAGACACCTTGGAATTGGTTTTTCTGTTCAGGGCATTGCAGATGAAGGTGCCTGTGTCCATCAGCTTCTGGAGATCCACTCCCTGCACGGCAGAGGGCCAAGACATGCCTTGAGGGACATCTCCCACCCTCTCAGGGTGCTCCAAACCCTGCCCAGCCTGGCCTTGGGCACTCCAGGGACCAGGGGCAGCCACAGCTCCTCTGGGCACCCTGTGCCAGGGCCTCCCCACCCTCCCAGGGAATATTTTTCCCTACTATCCCATCTGACTCTGCCCTCTGCCAAGGGGAAGCCACTGCCCCTGTCCTGTCACCCCAGGCCCCAGTGAGCCCCCCCAGCTGCCACTCACCGTGTGGATGCCCAGCCCGTTGAGCATGTACACCAAGTCCTCTGTGGCCACGTTGCCCGAGGCTCCCTGGGCATAGGGACACCCCCCAAGGCCAGCCACGGAAGCGTCCACCACGCTCACCCCCATCTGCAAACAGACCCAGAGTCGGGGGCTGCTCTGGAAGCACAAAATCTGCAATTCCCAAGCAAGCCCAAAACCCCCAAGGAAAGCTGCTCCATTTGTGTGCCTGCCCCACCCCTGGAAGTGCCCCAGGCCAGGCTGGACGGGGCTTGGAGCAGCCTGGCATAGCAGGAGATGGGCAGGGGGTGGGACAAGGTGGGCTTTAAGGTCCTTCCAAGCCACAAGCCAGTGCTGCAGAGCAGGAATCCCACCTGGAGGGCCACTAGGATGTTGGCCAGGGCCTGTCCGTAGGTGTCGTGGCAGTGCACGGCCAGAGCCCCCACGGGCACCTCCTTCATCACCGCTGCCAGCATCTCCCTCATGCTGCCGGGGGTGCCCACGCCGATGGTGTCCCCCAGGGAGATCTCGTAGCACCCCATGGAGTACATCTTCTTGGAGACCTGTGCCACAGCCAGCACGGGCACTGAGAGGGCATCCTTCCCTCCCAGAGCTGCTTCCTGCTGTCCCAGGACTCCCTGGACACTCCTCCTTCCCTCCCAGAGCTGCTTCCTGCTGTCCCAGGACTCCCTGGACACTCCTCTCTGGGATTATAAACCTCCAGATGCCCAAACCTCCTCAGTTCCCCGTTTTCAGCTGGATTCAGTCTCTGAGAACCTGGATATTCCCTTGGGTTAAATGGTCTGACACATCCCCCAGCGCTCACTTCACATCCCTACAAATAAATCAAAACCCTCTCAGGAATTCTGGTTGTATTAGGGCTGACTCACCTCTGCAACTTTAGCTGCAGAAATCTTCCCTTCATAGGGACATCCAAGGACACAGGAAACGTACCTGTGGTTAAAAAAACCCCAAACTTTTAGCTGGAAAAGGGCAGGGGGATTCTACTGGACAAATCAGTCAGGACTTGTGCATCTTCCATGTCTGTAAGATGGGAGAATCAATTTTATATTCCAGAAGCCCAGTGGCCAAAGGTTACAGGATTTCAACAATTTCTTCTCCCATGGTGTAAAGTTCGATTTAAAATATGTAAAGCCAAGATGAGCCCACAGGGCTGGTGGGTGTGTGATCTGTGCACTCCCATGGGGGATGTTTGCCAAGAAAATCTGATGCAAATTGATTCTGCATCATTGCAGACCGAATGTGGGTGAGTTCCAGCAGGAGCTCCTTACCCCCTGACAGGAATGCTGGCTTCCCTCGCTGCCTTCATCACCTCTTCAAACCTCTCCAGGCTCTCCTCGATGGAGCAGTTGATGTTTTTATTGGTGAACAGCTCGGATGCTGCCCCAAAGACTGACACCTCTTTGGCCCCTGCTGCCACCTGCAATACAAATCCTGAGCTGAAGTCACAGGACCACTGAGGGTGGAAAAGACCCCCGAGATCAGCAGGTCCAAACCTCACCCCAACACTTATTAACTCAAAGCCAGGTGATTTTTCTTGTGAGGGAAATGACAGAGCCACAACTTCATGATTTCATGGCCAAGTGTTAACTCAAGGGTTTCAGTGGCATCTCTTGGTAGAAATGTCTCAAACCAGCCCATGAAACATCTCCCTTTACAGAGGCTCTTGTGTTCCTAAACAAATCTGCCTTGCTCATTTAGACATGAAGATCTTGGGGCTCTTCTCATTGACTCTGTGATCTACAATCTGACTACAATTCTCTCATTTTATAAAATTATCTTTCCCCCGAACAACCCAACCCTTCCCTCAGTTCATTCTGCAGCAAGACCACCAGGAGCCATCTGAGTCTGCCTTGAAAAGGGTGAAGGCACAGGAGCAAAGGATGGATCAGGGGGCCCGCAGAGAGCCCGTGTGCACAGGCAGGGGGTGGCAGCCCTTACCGCAGCCTGGAAGCCCCTGAGGTTGGGGGTCAGCACGGGGTAACTGATGCCAGGCCGTTTATTGATGCCCTGCAGGACCTCGGTGTGGTCAGCCATCTGCAAAGCAAACCAGCAAACTGTGAGGGAGGCACTGCCACTGCTGCCAGCCAGGAAATCATCACTGAACTCCTCTTTATAACGGGAACAGAAACATGCAGGGATCAGAGCAAACACAAGTGCAGCCTGGGAGGGGGCAGGGGTCACCCAGGCAGGCCAAGGTGCACAAACAGCTCTTTGTGTGTGACCTGTCTGTCCCTCTGCTCTCTCCCAGGCTCCAAAGGGAAGCTCTGGGATATTTTAACTCCTCTGCTGGTTCTTGCCCAGAAACAGGGATCTGGGAGCAGCAGAACCACTGGATTGCTGTACTTTTATAATACACCACTGCAAATCCTGTGTGAACACCGACCTGAGGAACCCACTTGGGGGACACGAAGCTGGTGGCCTCTATGACCTGCAGCCCTGTCTCTGACAGCATGTTGATTAAACTGATCTTCACTGAGGTGGGCACAACAGTCTAAGGAGAAGAAGAAGAAGAAAGGAAAAATTACCTAAAGTTATTATTATTTCCACAACAAACTCTTCCACCATTGAAAAAAAAAAAAAAGGCAATTTTTCAACATCAAGAAAGCAGCATTTAAAGAAAACCCGTCCCGTTGGTGGGCACGG
>VWZV01001566.1:149626-295200 GCA_013397155.1 Irena cyanogastra | reverse complement strand
CCCCAGCCCCGCCGGTACCTTCTCGTTCTGGAGCCCGTCGCGGGGTCCCACCTCCACCACCTTCACTCGCTTCGGGTACGCCCCGGTCGCCGCCGCAGCGGAGCTCACCTGGCACGGAGGGAAGGGTCAGGCGAGCCCCCGCAGCCCCGGCCCCGCTGTGCCCCGGCCACGATCCCCGCTCCTCCCCAGCCCGGTCTGGCTCTGTCCCGGTCCCTCTGCCCCGGTTCCGAGCCCCCGCTCCCTCACGGGCCGCAGCGATCCCGCCCAGCGCGGCAGCAGCCGCCGCGCCGCCGCCATGTCCGCCGCGCTCACGTGACCGCCCCCGCCCCCGCCACGTGACCCTGCCGGGGCGTGGCTCCGCCGGTCACGTGAGCGCAGCCCCACGTGGCCCCGCCGTCCCTTCCGTCCCGTGTCGCCGTCCGCAGCCGTCCCGTACCTGTCCCCAGGCGCCGTCCCGTACCTGTCCCCAGGCGCCGTCCCGCGGCGCGGAGCCCGTGTCGAACCGCGGCATGTTTCCCTCGGCACGTTTCCCTCGGCACTGCCCGCAGCGCGCCCGCCGCGCACTTATAGCGGCGGCTTTGGCGCTGGCCGGCGCGCTCAGTAAACAACGGCGCTGTTTGTTTTGGGGCGGGCCCGCTCCGCGCCAGGGGTCACCGGCATGATGCGCTTGTGAGGCAAAGAGGCCACGGCTCTGCTGTCCCTTTTTGTCCCATTTTTTTGTTTGTAACGGCGTCATCACCGGAGCCGGCGGCGCTCCCGTGAGCGCTCCTGGCGCTCGCAGCCGGTTCTCTGGAGCCGGGGCTGATGGATGTTTGTCACTCGAGCAACAGCCCCGGCTCCGCACGTGGCCCAGCCCCGGGGCTCTGCCCGCGCTCAGCTCCGTGTCCTGGCAGGTTTTGCTGGGACAGGAACAAAACACAGCCTGTCTGCAACGCTGTGGTGCCTTCACAACAACCTGTGTTCTTGGGAGCAGTTTCATCACTCACAGACACGTTGTTCCACTCTTTTTAACAAGTTCAACATGCACACAGGAAAGCTGCTCTCACTGGAACTCAAAGTTCAGGAGTGCAAGCAGAAGTCACAAGTGCAACTCACAATGGTGGAGTCTCTTAAATTCACCAAGAACAAAACCTTTTCTTGTAGCTGTCTCCAGCTCAATATCAATAAAAGTGTGTCGATGGATTTGTATCATATTTTTTACAGATTATTTCTTCCAGATCTCTTCCAGCAAGCTTCCATTAGATTTATTCATCATGGAAGCAGCTGTTCCAACACACATCATAACTGCTCCAACCAACACAAGGCAACAGAGACTGGAGGAGAAATTCTCTCAAGTGAAAAATAATGTATTCAACGTGAAACATAAAAATCCTCTTGGATTCAATCAAAAAGAGAGGCAGTGGGAGGTGCTGTGTGCCCCCACAGACATCACTGCACACCCTTGAGCTTCACCACCCAGCCAGACTGAGGAGGGAGAGGAGATGGCAGCATGTAGGGCAGGGTTATGAGCATCCCTTCCCCTGGGCGTTTCTGCCACTCCAGAGTGCCAGCAAAGCCCAGCAATGTCACCTGCAGAGGAGGGAAGGGGACATTCAGCTGGAGCTCAGCAGGCCCCTCTGCACAGCCCAGCATTTCCCACAGGCCCTGCAGGTCCCCAGCCGTGGCTCACGTGTCAGGGGGTGACACAGAGGGTGACACACGAGGTGTTTTGAGGCCAAAGCAGGCTCCAGTTTGTTGTTTGGGGTTTGTTTGTTGCTGATGCTTTGCCCCTGTTTGTTCAGAGCAAAGGACACCGCAACATTTGCGTCACGGTGACATCTGCCACGAGCAGGACACTGCACCTGAGCTGGATCTGGGCTGCAGGACAGCCACTCCTGCTCTCTGGGTGTTTGCTTCCCTCCCCTGCAACTGCAGGATCAAAACACCCCGGGACTGGAATCTTCCTGGCAGCCACGAGCCTGTCCTGGCAACTGCTGTCCCACGTTCCACGTGAGGCAAAGCCTGGCCAACGGCCTGGGACGCTGCAAGGAGCCCACAGCACACAACCTCCCCACTCCCCCGGATCCTAAATAAATCCAGCTTGGCCCTTCCCACTCCAAAGGGGCTCTCAGTGTGTGTTAAGTCCCTTACCTGTGTGCCTGGGGATGGAATGGGCGAGGACAGGTGCAGGACATTGTCCAGAGGCCAGAGCAGGAAGATGGCAAAGACCACTGGTCCCTTGGAGGTGTACCTGAGAGAGCAGGGCTGCAGCAGCTGAAGGGCACCACACCCAAACCTGACCTTTCCAGACTGCACGAGAACACTGCCTTGCCTTCTGTCACCACACAGGGGTCACCTACTTCCCCTGACTCCAAAATCTGTCACTTTGGAGCCACCTCAGCGCTGGCTGATGAAACCCAAACAAAGTCCATGTGTGCAAATGTCATTGTCAACCTGTCCTGGCTTCGGCCAGGGTGGATACCTGGCCTCATCCTGATCTCTGCTCTACATTTCTGGGCTGAAAACACTGGAGGAAATAAAAACAACTCCATTTTGTAGGCATTTCTGGCCAGGACCACTACTTAAACAGTCCTGACAGCCCCAGCGTGGACATTTTTTAAAGGAAGGGTTGGTTTTTTTCCTACTGAAGCAAGATGGACGAAATCCTAACAGCAAGACTAGAGAGTGTACCAAATTTAGGAAAAGATAAGAAATAAACATCAGCTCAGCTGGTCTGAGCAGCAGAGTCCTTACCAGACTGTGTCTGTGGTGTTCTCCATCTGCACCCTCCAAGGCTGGGACTCATAAATCGCCTCCCCATTGGTGTCCAGCCACCTCCCAAGGGCCAGGAGTCTTTCTTGGAAGATGGGGACAATCATCCCTTCTTTTGTAGGTCCCACATTGAGGAGGTAGTTGCCACCCAAACTCACAGTGTGCACCAGCTCCTGCGGCAGATAAAGCAAGATAACAAACTGCATTATCTTCACCTTGGACAACACAGAAACTGAGGAGTTTTATCCTCACCAGCTGCTCCAGAGGCCTCTAATTCCCAGCAATCCTCCCCCAGGCTATTCTGATTGCAGGTTTCTCACCTCAATCATACTCATTTCATCCATCACCTCAGCCAGGCTCATGTTGCTGCGGTAGCCCCAGGAGAGCCTGTCCAGGGAGGAGCACATCTCCCACTTGTGCTCTGGCAGGGTGCCTGGCCTGTACTTGTCAGCACAGTTGTAGAAACCCCCGTGGTGGCAGGAGCAGCCCCAACCCCAGCGGTCGTTGACAACCACGGTGTCCTGAGAGAAGAAAAAAACAGCTCAGGGCCCAGGACCTTTTGTTCTTGGGCACTCACCCCCCTGAGGAAGCACCTAAAAATCTCCCTGTGTGATGGAAATCCTCCTGAAAAGGCTGAATCCCCCCTCTGCTCACTCAGGCAGGAGCTGAGGCAACACAGCTCCTGGCCTGAGCCTCCCATGAGTATCCTGCAAAGGTCAGTGGAGCTGTCACAGCAGCACAGTCAAGGTTCTCTCTTTGTCAGAGAATAAAACACATCTGGCAAATGTCAGGGAGGTTTCTGGCTTGATCACACATCCCACAGCTTCCTGCCCTTCCACACCCACCCGATGCCAGCAGGGGCAGCAGGCACCAGTACCTTGACGGGGCTGTCGTTATAGAGCCAGGCAAGGAAAGAGGTGGAATTCCAGTAGGAATCTGGAGCTTCCCAGTCCCCATCCGACCAGATCAGGTCTGGTTTGTATCTAAGGGAGATAGATGTTGTTTCCAAATGGCTTTTCTGCTCCTGACACACTGTGTTTCTTGGGTGTAGGGTCGTTTTGCTTCCCCTTCCCACTGCCTGGCATCACCAGGTGATGAATGAAGCTTTTGCTTCATTTTCTGCTTCACACAAAGCTCTAAGGGAGGTTCTTGCAGCAGCAAAGAACAAGGTGTCGATCCAAAAAAACCCAGAATTTGGCACCTCAAAGTGCATATTCTTGAGCTGGGACAACAACTCACAAGCCCAAGCCTTTTATTTTTGTCAGCTAGGGGAAACAAGGCAAGGGTGCAAATTCACAGTGAAATCACTTTTCTATTCTACTAAATACTGAACAGTTTGTTCCACTTCCAGCCACCCTGCACAAAGGCAGCATTAAAGGGAATTGCTTTTGCAGGAAAAATTTGTCCCTGCCTTATTCTACAGATTACACCTTCCACAGGTCAAAAGTGAACCCCTTTTCTAATCACCACAAATCATTAATGGTTAGTAAAGAGAATGTGCCTCGGCAGAAAATTAACATTTCTCTTCTTTGCACCCACTTTGCACCTTTCTCCACAGAACTGAAACCAGGAAATGCTGGTGATTCTGAACTGGTTGTGGCTCTTACTTTAAGACAAGGTCATAAAGTTCTGGCATCGTCTTCTTTAAAACAAAGCTCTGGGTCTTGAAGTCACTTTGTTTGTCAGCGAGGTAGAGAGGGTGAAACCACTCCATCAGGGAGTGATACAGCCCATAATACAGGTTCCTGAAGGACAAAAGACAGAGGGAAGAGTTAGGCTTCAGTGGGGATTAAGAAGCAGTGGAAATTAAATTACTGGCATTATTATTTTTCATCATTTGCAAGACTCGGGTTTTTCTGCTGTTTGTCAAGCACAGCCAGGAGGTTTCACAGCTCCCAAAGCAGAGCTCTCTGGCAGGGCCCTACCTCTCCCTGAGGGCTTCTCCCAGCTCTCCCACCAGGTCTCGGTGGGGCCCTGTATCCACGGAATTCCAGTTCCAGGACACTGGCGACCCCCAGTTGGTGAAGCCCTCGTGGTGCTTGGTGGTCAGGACCACGTACCTGAGAGGAGAAAAGGACTTGGCTGGGATGGCAAAGGAACACCTGAGGTATTTCCCAGCCCCACTGCAAACTAAAGTCACTAAAACAGCAAGGCACTGAATAACCACACTGTGAAGAGCCCTCTGTCACTATCCTTTGGATTTAGAAGCAAATACAAGGATAAGAGAGGCTTTTAGTGGATTTTAATGCTGGGGAAGAATGAACAGTCAATACTTAGGAAGGAGCAAGACCTGTCATCTCCTCAGCAGCCTGGGCATGACCCCTCATGGATGTCCAGCACTGCTTAGGGACCCCCAATCCCTCAGGAGGAACCCCCGGCCATGTCACTCATCACCTCAGGGACCCCCGGCCATGGCACTCATGCCCTCAAGGACTCTCCATCCCCTCAGGGACCCGTGGCCATGGCACTCTCCCCTCAGGGATCCCCCATCCCCTCAGGGACCCCTGGCCATGGCACTCATGCCCTCAGGGACACCCAATCCCTCAGGGACCCCCAGCCATGGCACTCATGCCCTCAGGGACCCTTGTCCCCTCAGGGACCCCCAGCCATGGCACTCATGCCCTCAAGGACTCTCCATCCCCTCAGGGACCCATGGCCATGGCACTCTCCCCTCAGGGATCCCCCATCCCCTCAGTGACCCCCAGCCATGGCACTCATGCCCTCAGGGATCCCCAATCCCTCAGGGACCCCCGGTCATGGCACTCATCCCCTCAGGGATCCTCTGTCCCCTCAGGAACCCCCAACCATGGCACTCATCCCCTCAAGGATCCCTTGTCCCCTCAGGGACCCCCGGCCATGGCACTCATGCCCTCAGGGACCCTCCGTCCTCTCAGGAACCCCAGCTCCGGCCCTTCCCGGCGCTGACCTGGCCCCAGCCCGCTGGAAGAGCTCTGCCCACTGTCGGGGCTCGAAGTCGTAGGCGGTGAAATGGGGCGCGAACTCCGCGTAGGTGGTGCCGGGCGGGAAGCGGCGGCGCACGAAGCTCTCGTAGGCGGCATCGTGCTCGCCCTGCCAGTGCCACCAGAACCACTCGGAGCCCCAGGCCGGTACGGAGAACACCCCCCAGTGCACGAACACCCCCACCTTGGCCCGGTCGAACCAGGCCGGCAGCGGCCGCGCGTCCAGGCTGGCCCAGTCCGGGCGGTACCGGGGCGCGGCCAGGCCCGGGCCCAGCGCGGCCCCCACGCAGAGCAGCGCGAGCGCCGCCATGGCCGCCGCCCCGTGACGTCACCAACGCCGCGGCTGCCCGGGGGCCGCGGGTTCGAGGCTGAGTCGCGACCGCTGCCCGCGGAAAGGGATGGAGGGACATGGGGATAGCCCCAACCATCGGGGAATATCCAAGGGAGGCATGGAGGGACATGGGGATAGCCCCAGCCATCGGGGAATATCCCGGAGAGGGATGGAGGGACATGGGGATAGCCCCAACCATCGGGGAATATCCAAGGGAGGCATGGAGGGACATGGGGATAGCCCCAGCCATCGGGGAATATCCCGGAGAGGGATGGAGGGACATGGGGATAGCCCCAACCATCGGAGAATATCCAAGGGAGGCATGGAGGGACATCAGGATAACCCCAACAATCGGGGAATATCCCGGGAAGGGATGGAGGGACATCAGGATAACCCCAACAATTGGGGAATATCCCAGGAAGGGATGGAGGGACATTGGGATAACCCCAACAATCCACCCTGTGGATCCCTGGAGCTCTGGCAGCCCTGGGGCTGTGACCATTCCCTGGGGAGCCTGGGCAGTGCATCCTCTGGGACACAGGGCAGAGTGCAAGGGCCTCGTGGCCATGCCCCAGCCGTGTTGGAGGGATTTTGGAAGCTGGCAGGAGCCCAGCTGCTCCAGGTCACTGGTGAAGGGCCCTGTCCCACTTCATTGTCCATTCAGCTAAAAGTGCTGCTTTTGCGTGAGTTGCAAAAAACCAACTCAAATCAAGTTCCTCATGCTCAAAGAATTTGCCCCACTTTGGGCTTAAACTTGTCCCCTGGAGGCCTTTGTACACCAGGAAAGAAAAGGAATAAAAACCTGGAAAATGGCTTATATGTTTAATCACATAATATCCAACAAACACCTGCATGGTTGGGTCAGTTCTCCTAAAATCTGCTGGAAGAAATGTGCTGCCTGCAAGGGCCTGTCTGTGCCAGCTCTGGCCAAGTCCTTAAGCCACAGTAAGAATGTTCCATGGAGGTTGGAAAAGCCCTCCCAGTCTGTGCCCAGTCCCCACTTTGTCACCAGCCCAGAGCACTTAGTGCCACATCCAGGTGACATCTGCAGGGATGGGGACTCCAAACCTCCCTGGGCAGCCCCTTCCAAAGTCTGACCACCTTTTCCATTAAGAAATTCCTGCTGATGTCCAACCTGAACCTCCCCTGGTGGGAGATGATCACAGAATCACGGAATATCCTGAGCTGGAAGGGACACCCCAAGGATCATCCAGTCCTGGCCCTGCACAGGACACCCCAACAATCCCAACCTGTGCCTGAGAGCAAAGTCTGTGCACTTTATGTCCCAGCGTTGAAGGGTGACATCAGCAGGAGCTGTCTCCATATCACAGCTGATCCCTCAACTGCCACCAGAGGAGAAAATAAAAAGGAAAGTGATCCAGCCTGTTCCTCCCAGGCGGAGTGGGTGGATGTCCCTACATGGCGTGCGTGTCCTCGCAGACAGTCTCTATCACGGAGGACTTGTGGGTGCTCTCTGCCTCTGGGCTCTCCTCTGCAGCCTTCAGCTGCCTCCTGAAGTGGGAGAACACCCTCCTCAGGGAGGAGAACAGCTCCTTGCTGCGCAGGGCGTAAATGATGGGGTTGACCATGGAGTTGAGGAGGCAGAGGGTGCTGCAGAAGGCGAACACCTTGCGCAGGCTGTCGCTCAGCCTGCCGAAGATGCTGTAGATCATGAGCACGAGCACGGGGGACCAGCAGAGCATGAGGACAGCCAGCACCATCACCAGCGTCTTGGCCAGCATCACATCCATCCTCATCCGGCTGTTCTGCTTGCCTGCCTGTGCCTGGTGCTTCTCCATGTAGGCCACGTGCTGGCGAGCCCTCCAGAGCACGTGGGCGTAGGCGTAGACGATGCAGCCCAGCAGGACCACGACGAAGCAGACCCAGCCCGACAGGTAATTGTCATCCACAAAGGGGAACAGCTCGGAGCAGGCGGAATCCAGCACGCAGCAGTTCCAGCCCAGCAGGGGCAGGCAAGCAATGGTGGCACAGATCACCCAGAGCACCGCCAGGGCTGTCCAGGCTCTTTTCCTGGTCATCAGGAGCTTGTATTCCGAGGGCCGGCTGATGGAGATGTAGCGGTCCAGGGCCGTGAGCAGCAGGCTGCTGAGGGAGGCCGAGAAGGACGTGTTCACCCCTCCCAGCTGCAGCAGGAACACCTCCTTGGAGAAACCAGCCTCGTTGAACACGTGGAAGTTCACAAAGCTGCAGACAAAGATGATGCTGGCCAGGATGTCAGCCAGGGCCAGGCTGCCGATGAAGAGGTAGGACGGCTTCTTCCTGGTCCCAGGGGATGAGAAGATCAGGTAGAGCACCAGGGAGTTCTCAAAAACACACAGTGTCCCGAAGAGGCCACACAGGATGCTGATGCTTATCTTCTGTGCCTGTGTGCTGAGCACCATGAAGCACTCCATGGTGCTCCCGCTGCACTTGGAGGCGTTTGCAGGTATCCTGCAGGTATCCATGGTGGTTACCTGGAGCTGGGAGCTCACAGAGAGCCTTCTGCTTCCTTCTGTGCTTCTTCAGATGCTCTGAAAAAGGTGCAAGTGAAGAGGACTTAACAAGCAATAAATTCAACCCAGACACTTCCTTCCCTTTAGAGGGAAGCAAGCAAAATGAAATCAGCCCACAGAGAGCTGCTTTCAGGTCCACAGCCCAAATGCTGGAGCCACCCTCCACGCTTTTCCCAGGCTTTGTCCACTGGTTGTTTGGCTGAGACCCATTTCCACAGCCCAGGGGCAGCCTGGCTGTACCACCTCGGTCTCCCAGGCTGGTTCCTCACCACAAGAGGGAAGCAACAACGCTGAGAATTGTACAAACCCTGTGCCAGCTCTTACCACTCCTCCAGGATTCGCTTCCAGTCCCTGGAAGGGACTGCTCATGGGGACAGCCATGGGCAGAGACAAGCCCTGCAGAACAGCCTGTCTCACTGCAGCTGCCCTGGGAGATGGCTTGGATGGAGGAGGATGGGAGACACTGCCCTGCCAGGGACTTGGTGCAGCTCATCTGGGAACACAAAGTGCACTCTGAAGGATTTACTCCTCACCAAAGCTGTTTGAACACATAAAACAACAAGACTGGTTTTATATTTAAGCTTGCCCATTGCAGCTTTACAAAGCTCATTGCAGTTGTGTTTCCCCTCCACCTTCCATGTGCCACGGTCAGAGTGATTAATAGATATTATTAGAGATTAATTAGAGATCGATATTAGAGTACAGGTTGGACATACATGGGGACATGCAGGACTGAGACCACCTGAGCCTAAGAACCCCTGCCCATAGCCAGGATTAGGTTAATTTTATCAATACTTTTAGCATTAGCAAGGTGTGATGGAGGGAAATGCCTGATTTTACACAGGGCAGATGCTGTGCACTCTGCAGCAAGAGTTGGGCTTTTCTCTACACTTCTGCAGCTCGATGCATTTAACCCCCTTCACCTTCATAACTTGTCCTTCAGGTGTTATTTTCTCCCACTTTTTCTGTGGATTGCACTGGTGTTTAAACCAAGTTGTGCTGCCTTGGATTTCAGGGAACAAGGTCATCCTGGACTGGGTTAGAGAGCAGGTGAAGAGGCAGCCGTGGGAGACCCCAAATCTGCCTGAATTACAGCAAAATGCTGTGCCCAAGCCCATGGAACAGGACCCCCATTCCCAAAAGCTTCCAGGATCCCTCATCCAGGCAATGGGATCAGGAGTTCCCTCTGCTGGAGGAGAGCACTGAGCTGACGGCGTGCCCTTTCCCCCAGAACAAACAAGTCACTGTCCCTCCCTGCCCTCGGCTCTCTTGTGAAAGAGGAAATGTCCCCAACACACGAGCCACGGCCAGCATGTGTGACAGACACATAGCAGGGGCAGGGCTGTGGGTTCCAGCCACCTGAACCCCTCCACCTGTGGCTCCCCTGCCTGCTGTGTGAAATTCAGCTGCTGGTGGAGGTGACAACAGCCAGCACTGCCCAACAAACCTCTGTCCGTGACATCTCGGCAGAGATGGGTTTATAAACCATGGGGTTTGTAACTGGCCTGGGGACTTCCTTCCCCACTGATCCCCCCCGACACTCATCACTCTTCCTGTGTTTCAGGAGTTGCAAAATACCCCCAATGCCTCGAGAGGCTGCTCAGGAGGTGACAGAGAAGAGCCCCAGCCCCACACTGGACTCCTGCTGCCTGTCAGGGCTGGGACATTGGTGGCTGCAGGGAGTTCAGTGCAGGTTCCAGGCAGAGCAGGGCAATCCTGACTGGGATTTCTTGGCATTCCAGGCTGGAGCAGCAGTCCTGGACTTTGGGCTGACGTGTGGCTGAGTGTTGCAGCAAGCTGCCCTCCTCTTACATCAGGCTCTTGCATGGGGTAACAGCACAGGGCCAGGATGTTGCTCTTGGATCTCAGCGCTCTCGTTTCCTGCAGCCCTTCCCAGGAACACCACACAGGCAGCAGGAATTACCAACTGCTGTTATTAAACCTGACAACATCCCTCCCTCTGGAGAGAGATGGATTTAGCAGACAGAGGGACTTTTCATATAGCAGGGCTCACCAGGGACCAACTGCCTCGAGTCTCCAAACCTTCCCAGCCAAACCCCAGCATCCAAACCAAAACATTTCTTCATTAAGCAGCCTCCAGCACCACCTTGGCATCCATTACCTGCAGCCAGCATTCCCAGGACCATCACAAATCCTCCAACTTGCAGTTGTGCAACATCCAACTAACATCCTTAGGAGCCTGGAAACCACTGAACACCAGGCAAGGGAGTGAAGGCAGCAAAATGCCGTCCCTGGTGTTATGCTGCTTGGGGAGAGAATCTGCTTATAATGTTAAAATAACTCCTGCACTGCCTGTCCTGGCCCAACTCCCTCCACTAAGCTGAAAAAACTCAGACAAACCTCAGGTTCAAAGCCCTGTTCCAGGCTCACAGCAATCAGCCAGCCCCAATCTTCCTTTCCCACATCTGCTCTGTCTCAGGCTGAATGACAAGGACAGAGATCTCTGCTGCCCCAGACCCTCCTGGCAGCTCCTGTGTCCATGAGGGAAGCACAGGGCTTTGCTCCAGCAAAAGGTCTCCTCTGCACGAGCATGGAAACACAGGCAGTGCCAGGAGCTCCTCTCCTTGCACTGCCTGTCCCTCATTTTTTTGCTTTTTTGGCCATAAAGCTGCTTTTTCCGGCCCAGGGGACATTTTCCTCTTGTCAGATAGGCCCCTGGATTTGTTTGTCCATGGCCTCTGCCCCCTGCCTGCCTTAGCTCCTGGGAAAAGTGCCAGCCCATATCTGGTTCCTGAGGGAGAGCTGACCTGCAGCATCCTCCACGGGGCAAGTCCCACTTCCAGGGTGGAAACCCCTTTTCCAAGAGCAGCATCTCCACCTCCCTGGGAATTCCAGCCCCAGGCATGGCTGTGCATCCAGCCTGGCCAGCCCAGAGGGTCCCAGCCCCATGGGCTGACAACTCAGCTCAACAAGAAAGAGCTAAGTGCCTTCTGGCCCTCCTTTAGCTCCAGGGGCTGTGGCACAGAGGAGGTTCCCTGGCAGTGCAGCAGCTGAGCCGAGACTCCCTGGGCTTCTGCACAGGATTAACCCTCTGATCACATCATGGCATCTCCTGACAGCAGGAAGGCCCAGGGCAGGGAGTATTTTGCCAAAATAACGTGTCCTTGCAATAGGGAATCCCCCAGCAGCAAGAGCAGAGCCCCAGGAAACAACACAGTGAAAGAAGGAGTGAGTTATTAGGAACAGGATCCAGATAAGATACTTGGGAAGGCAACATATTCGTGATACAGCCTCAGTGACTGCAAAGTGCCCAGAGCAGCAGAGAAACCTCCCCTCCCATTAGACCTGCTGCGAGCCCACTCACTCCAGCCTAATAACTCCAACTGGCTTCGGGGGAAATTAAATTTACAAATGAAGAAGTCCTTTTCCTTCTCAGTGCCTCACTGCGATTGATTCCAGCTGTCGGGCTGGCGAGGCCTTGCAGGCAGCAGCACCACTCCTGCTTCCACTGCGATGGGTTCTGCCTTCACAGAGCCATCACAGCATCCTGCTGATTAAAAAGTTACGTACCAGTTGCTTAGATAATGTAAACTAAAATTTTCCTGCTGCAATCAGCCAGTGCATTGTGCCTGCAGCACTCTGAAAGTGCTGCTCTTGAATATTTCATGTTCAGAATATCTGAGAGTTTTGAGCTTTACAATATAATAAAATGTCTTAAATTATTACCTACTATGAACAAGTGTAGTGATTTAGGCAAAAAAATTGTCACTAATGCTTGCAAATTTCACTTGCTGAAGAAGCAAAGTATCTTTTGCTTTACAAACATTTTAGTTTATATGGGATTTCTTGGTTTAGTTGCAGAAGTTCTTCCATTATTTTGGAATTAGCTGTTCACTCTGGTTTGTCCTGCTGACCACATTAAATGACACCGAGTGGAATTCCCTCCCTGATGTAAGACCTGTCTGCCTCAAATGTCCCAAGCTGAAGTTATTTGATTATTTATTATGAGTTCAGCTCTGCCCATGTGTGACTGCCTGAGGGGACAGTGAAACCCAGGACAGGGTGGGTGCAGAGCAGCTGCAAGTGCCAGTTTGGGTACAAAGCAGGGCAAACCAGAGCTGCTCTCACTGCACCAAAATCATCATAAACACTGAACTCAGCATCACATCCCCACAAGACATTTGGAAATGCCTCTGACACAGAGAATCAAGGAGTGCTTTGGGTTGGAAGGGACCGTAAAGCCCATCCAGTGCCATGCTTTCACTGCCCCACTGCTACAAAGCCCATCCAGCCTGGCCTTAGGCACTTCCACAGATCCAGGGGCAGGCACAGCTGCTCTGGGCTCCCTGTGCCAGGGCCTCCCCACCGCTCCCTCACAGAGAAGAATTTCTTGGAACCCATTCCCCCTTGTCCTGTCACTCCAGTTCCTGCTGAACTTATCCAACATTAACAATTCCCAAAATCAGCTGTAAAGAGTTAACCCATAGCCTGCAATGATGCACTTACCTTTCACCTACTCCTTAAGAAAGAATCCATCCTAAAAAGCAATTTCCCACCCTCTGTTACACATTGCCTTGTGGTTCATCCCAAACAGCTGACAGTGGATCCCGGAATCTCCCCGTGCAGCAGAGTCTCCCCAGCCTGCCTGGTGCATGGCAGCACCGAGGGCTCTCAGGGGTGATGTGTTCCAGTGTGAAAAAAGGGCCCAGGGCTGCAGGATACTGTGGGTCAGCAAACACAAACCACTCACCTCCTCACGGATGCTCTGGGGCTTCCCATGGCTCCGGCTCTCAGGGCAGCTGCTGCAGCTGCAGGCAGCGCCCGCTTCCCTCTCCTCTCACGGCACTTCTGGTTTCAGCTGGGTTTGTTAAACCATTCTGGTTTATTCCCCTGGGCTGGAAATCCACCAGTGTGAATCCTTCCTCTGCTTCCTTGCTCTCTGTCACATTCTTTCGGAGAATGTGTGTCAGGTTTTCTTCCCTTCCTCCCTTTTCCTCTGGGTGTTGTGTTCTGCTGCCTGCTCGTGCCACATCTACAACCACCCAAACCCTCCGGCTGGCTGAAATAATCCTCCCAGTCCCTCTCATTTCTCCATGTAACTGCAGGGTTTGAGACAAGAGACATTCAGGTTCTCCTCCTGATTTCTCTGGGAACATGGAAAAGTATGGGGAGGAAAGAGGCTAGGAGGCAGATGTGGAAAAATCTGGATGTACCTGGCTGTGTGCAGGTCTAAGGGCAAACTCAGAAATCTGCTGTCTGTGCCTGCAGCTCTACAAGCAGCACAAACCTCACCTGCGCCCCTGAATTTCTCTGTACACAGTCAGCTCATGCCAGAGGAACGAGGCGATTTTCTCTCTTCAAGTGGAAGGGAAATGCCTTAAGGTCTTCAGTTACACAATCCCCGTGGTCAGGAAGGAGCCGGGGCTGTGCTCGCTGCTGTACCTGTTCTCATCCATCCTTCCTCCAGTAACCACTTCCCCCCTCGGCTGGGCAGCAGCTGCCTGGGGCTGGGTTGTGCTGGTGCCGCTGGAAAGCAGGGACAGCTGCCAGGCGGCACCAGGGACAGTATCACCGCGTCAGTGGGGACAGGCAAGCTGGCCGCAAATCCCAAAGGAATTGGCCACATCGTGGTTGGGTGTAGACCCTACAGGCTGTAGTGAGGAGCCTTGGAGGCGAAGCAAAGACGTGATGCTTAGCCCTTGGATGGTCCTTACCTCCCTCTGCCACCCACAGAGCCACCCCCACAGCCACCCCAGCACCAGCAACTCGGTTCTCCAGCTGGGAACTCAACTTTCCCTCCTGCTGGGATCCCAGTTCCCTCATTCGGTGGCATCACGAGCGGTTACACTCCGTCCTCTCCAAATCCTGCTTTGCCTCCTTCCCCTTTGGCACCGTGTGCCGCTCGGGGGGCGGTTCTCCTTCCCCTTCGGCAGCAGCCGGCGGAGCTCAGCGGTGCTCGGCTGCCCTCTCCAGGGAAACCCGGACAGCGGCGGGGAAAGCTTGGGAAAGAGGCAGAACAGGGAACTCAGCGCTTCCTCTCGGCCCCGGCCGAGAAAAGGGGATTCCCTGGCTCTGCTGGGACCTGCCCGACCCGTTCGGGGCTGGGAGGGGGTCTGGAAACCACAATAACCATGAGAGGCATCACGGGCTGTGGTGTAAGCACAGGAGATGATGGGTTGTCAGCTCTGTCTCAAAAAATAATTCTTCCATTCCTGTTTCCCAGGAACTGCAGAATTTGCAGGAGCAGGTACGAGATTGTAAAGAGCAAGTGAGAAACAGAAAGATTCTTTATGCTGGTCCTGAGTGCCCACAGCAGCACCTAGCCCCAAATTATTCCCTGCTCTGACACAGCTTCACATCCAACAGCATCCTGTGAAATACGGACCCAAGTTTCATCTCTCTGCAGGGAGAACTGCTGTGTCACAGGAATGTGTGTTATAGGAAAGAAGTATTATCATGGCAGCATAGTTAAAAGCTTTTAATTTGACTCTGATTTATAGCAAAAATTTTCCTGCCAGACTAAAGGGAAACCATCAGAGCTGATTGCTGTTATGTAAAGGTTTTTTGTTCAGCTTGGATTTTTTTCCATGGCATCAAACGCAGTAAATCCAGCCTAGAATAACCCTGCTTTGGGAACACCCTAATACCCAGGATGGAAGAAATGCTGAGCAGGTGTTGGAGTAAGGGACTGTGAGCCTGGTGTGGCTGGGCAGTGCAGGAGTTTCTGTCTCCAGAGCAGAGTGAAGAGCCCTGGGGCTGTGCTGGGACACTCAGACACCAGCCCCGCAGGAACACCAGCCCTGTAGAAAGGGTGTCTGTCTGTGCTCTGCGGGAGGACAGGGATTTGCTGCTTTCCCTGACTGTTGCGTTTGCTGGAGCTGAACTTGAAAACTGAGTGGTGCAGATGAGGCTGAGGGTGGGGGCACTGCTCACCTTGCTAAGGTGTGACTCAGAGAGCCCTGGTGAGTGATTCGCTACTGCACTCGTAGAGAAAATGCTCAGAAAAACCCCTCCGATTTACTGTGGTGTCTAGCACAGCTCCTGAGAGCAAACAGGGCTTGTCCGAGGGATTCTCCTGTGCCCTGGCCTGCGGCACAAACACCTCTGCTGCTCTTGTGGAGGGAGGAGGCTTCAGGGAAAAATGTTTTCCCTGCTGATAGGATGTGAACCAGGCATATTGATTTAAACGGGCTGAAGGTTCCTGCAGGGTTCTGTGACTCACAGCCGGTGTGGGTCCGAACAGCGAGCTGTTGAGGCAGAAAACAGGGTGTGACTCGGGAGTCGTGCCTGGATGTGTTTGTGTTCCAGAGTTGGGCTGTCAGCTGTGACAAAGCAGATTCAGCACAGGCCCTTAAACCCCTCAGGCTCGGGGTTTGGCTAACTGCTCTGTCGGTGTCCGAGCTGGTTTTACTCCTAGTGCTGTTTGCTGTGCACACCTACGCACACCAGTGCACGATGCAGTGGTGGATGTGATCTCACACTCACGAGCTCCAGCACTGCAGAGGAGGGAACTCGTGTTCTGGAGCTGATCTAACTCAGGTGCTGGTGGACACCAACTTAATTCATGTCTAAAGATTATATCAATATACTCATACGGAGATTTAAGCAATTAAAGTGTGTAGTTTTATCACATTGTTTGGGTTCTTGAGCCTCTTCTCTATTTACCCTGCAGAGGTTCAAATGTCTGCTCAGTTCCTGTAGCTCGCTGCTGTGAACATCCTGAGCTTTATTTGATGAACACAGGTCCTCAGCCAGGCAGAATAAGGGATATTCTAAACATTACTGTATACCCAGTGCTTTCATGCAGATTTTAAAGAAAACAGGAGCTCACACGTTTGCCTCATGAGCAAACTTAGATTAACAATCTGGTTAATGTTTGGCTCAGGTGGAAACGTCTAACGAGTTTCAAGTGTGTCATGGGGCTCTTGGAGCCACAAAAAGTAAACATCTTGGGTTTACTGAAAGTCCCCCACTCCCGGAAACTCATCACTGTGAAATAAAACTGGGGCAATGGTTCACTATTGATTTAACAAATGAGTCATCTGTGCAGCAGACTTCCTGCAGCATCCATGCTCAGCAGCTCCACTGAAACACTCAGGCAGGAGCACGGGTGTGGTGAAATCCATCTCAGCCACAGCTGGAAGCATCTTAATTTGGGGCTAATGAAGCTCTCTAGGCTTTGTCTTCACTGGGACTTGCTGGTTGTGGCAGTGCCAGCACAGATGGAGCTGCTTCCCTGGGCTGGATCAATGGTTGCTGTGAGAGGGAGTGGAGGTGCTGAGTGAAAAATAAAGGTGGCTGGGGAAAACCTTGAGGTGCTGTCAGTGTGCTGGGGACCTGAGGAGGATTTGGGTAATGCAGCTCCCTGGGAACATGAGGGAAGCTGGGATTTATTGCAGTCATCTTTGGACTGCCTGGAGGAAGTGGAATAATCCAGACAGAGCAGAAACTTGCACAATAAAAAACCCCTGTCTGTGCTGGTACAGGTTATGAGAGGGTGGAGTGGAGGTCACCGAGTCTGTGTCACCATGTGGCATGGCAGGGTGGGTTTGGAAGCACTGTGTTTTGGGGGCTCTGCCTCTGGAACTGGGTCTGTAGCACCTGCAGGGCTGCAGGACATCAGGGTGGGCACAGCATGATCCTGGAGGCAGGTAAAATATCCCAGTCTGCCCCTGAGTAACTGAGGTCGATGTAGTGTCACCTGCTCAGGAGTCACAAATGTTACAGCAAGACCTTTGGAAAGGAAGAGGGTTTAAAATTCGTGATTTGAACGAGTGGAGTAGCTCCTGTTGAAGGAATCTGGGGTGATGATGATAAAGGATTGAGGCAGAACCTCAGGATTCAGTCTGTGCCATGCCTTTAGGAAGCAACTCGAGTGCTTCTGTCTGTGTTGTGGTTTCCACAGCTCTGGGAACATCTCCTTTCCTTTCACTGCAGAGGAGGAAACCAGCCCGGGGCTCTAACAGCTGAAGGGTGAAACACAGAACTTTGCAAGCTGGACTTTGTGGTGTTTGGGGTACTTGTCCCTTTGATTTAAAAAATACCCTCGTGCTCCTGCTCAGCCTCCAAATGACTCAGTTTGTTTCAGTGGAACAGTTCCTGCACAAATACAGGAATGGCTTATCACTGACATTTCCTGCTCCCCCAGGCTAAATGTGTCAGCCTGACCCCAAAACCAGCTCTGAAAGTCAAGATGTTTCTTTAATTATCTAAAGATAGTGAGGACAAACAGCCAGACCTTGTGTCATCCTTGATCTGGATTGAAAAGTACACGCTGTTGTGCTCCCCAGACAAGAGAGCAGAACATTTGCAGCCTGCAAAAAGCTGTTTCTTAATCCCACTGACATGTCCTGGCTTGGTGTTTTAGCAGAAATAAACACACTAGAGATAGCAACAAAGCAAAAATCTGCTGATGTGCATTGTATGAGGGTTCTTTATTAATGAGTTGAATTTCCAGGCTTACAGCAGATATTGTTGTTTGCCATCTAAAGACAAAAAATGCTGCTCTAAGGACCTCAGCCATTACATTGTGCCAAGAAATCCAAAGAAAAGGGAGGAAAACAAATAAATTTCAGCTGGCTTTGTGCTAACATACAATAAAGGATAGGAACAAAGGTCTGGGCTTGAGTATGCCAACACATCTTGTGTATTAAAATATATGCTGGCTTTTTAAACAACTTCACGATGAATACAAACTTCCTTTTAGAGTCTTTGCCTTGTCCTGGGTTCAGTAACACCAGGTCAGTAAGGAAACAGTTTTGTTTTAGGGATAAAGCAGAATTTTTTCCCTTCTGTAGCTAAAAATGCAGGGTAACTCAATGAAACCAGGGTCTTTGCCTCAAAAAAAAAAAAACCCTCTGAATGTTCATGTGTTTTTAAGTACTGCCCTGTCTTGGTGGGGTTGGAACTGAACTCGTTCTTTTCCATTTTCTTTGAAACTTCCTTTTTTCAGCCTTTAATGTGGTGTACAGAGTCAGACTGGCCTCTCAGTGGTGGGCAGGGAACACTCTCACATGTGAAAATTTGTTATGTATACCTAATTTTCATTCATCCTACACATGGTAAAGGCCAAATCTTGCGCGTTTTTTCTTTGAAATGATCCTTTGAGGCAAAAAAACCAGAACGTGAATATAAACACAAATGCAGCCACTGCCGGGGCTCTGCATACCCACAGCGCTCTTAAACCGGGGGAATCTTTTCCCTGTATTTCCCTGAAATACCCCTCTACGTCATTTTCAATACTTTAGATTTGAACATTAAATACTTTAACTGAATGCAAGCGTGGGGAATGGGTTCAACAAACCTGAGACCCTCCATTTCACATCAGAGCGCTGCGGCGATCTCCTGAGGGGCTGGATTTTACTCTTTGTTCGCTGAATCCCTTCTCTCGACGCCCCTCGCTCGCACAGCCGGGTGTTTTGTGCGTTTTTCCTTTTTTTTTTGTTGTTAATTATTTCACTCTCTGAAGCCCTCAGCGGCAGCTGGCGCGGGCTTTCCCCACTACTTTTGTTGTGCTAATTCGCGGCGGGGCGGGTCTGTCAGCGTGTCCGGGGGGCTGTGGAGAGGGGCCGTGAGACCTGCGGGCGGGGCCAGCCCGGGCGGGACAAAGAACGGCGGCCGCTCCCGCGCTGCCCTTCGTGAGGGGATTCAAATGGCGGCCCCGCCCGCCCGCGCGCCGCTGCCGCTCTGCCCCGGGCCCGCCTGGCAACAGGCGGGGCTTGGCTCCCATTGGCGGAGCGGGCGAGCGGCGCGCTCCCATTGGCTGCTACCGCGCGGCCCCGCGGAGTGGGGAGGAGCGAGAGGGTGTTAAACGGCGCAGGACGCGGCCGCCATTTTGTGAGGGAGAGTGAGGGGCCGTGTGGAGCGGGGCGAAGCGAAGCGAGCTCTGAGGGCGGGGGTCGGACAGTGACAGCGGAGCAGCGCGGGGTCGGTTCCTGGACGGCTGTGTGTGCGTCCGTGCTTGTGGGCGAGCGAAGCAGACAGAAGTCGGTAAGGGCGGAGTGGTGCGGGAAGGGCCGGGCGCGGCTGCCGCCATATTGTGCTCCGTTGTTGGGGAAGGGGGGACGGGGGGTCCCGGCTCTCCCCAGATGTCGGTGAGAAAAAGGAGAAAGTTCGGAGGCGATGAAGCTCCGGTCGGCGGGAGCAGACGGCAGCAGGGCCGGGGCCGGTGACGTTATCTCGGCTTTTGGTTTCTGTCCAAACAAGGCGGAAGCTTGAAATGGAGATGGGCGGCTCCTCTGGAGCTGTGGGAACGATAGGCAGGGGGCTGCTGATTTTGGAGAGCGACAGGAGCTGAACAGACTCGAGTGCGTCAAGATTAAAATCTCAGAGATCCCAGGAAAAAACAAGCCATAAGCAAAACAGGAAATTAGTGTAAGAGTTATTAAGGAATTACTTGGGTAACGAAGGCTAAAGAAACAGCTGACATGACATATGGAGGTCTGTGATGACTGAAGAAGGGTTTGGACACTGTGGGCAGTTCCTGTATTGGTCTCAGTTCTCAAAGTATTTTCCATTGTACTTTACTTTTTCCTTACTAAAACGAAAGGGATAAATCTCTTGATTGTCTGTTAAAATGCTTTGTAAGACAGAGCATGAGAGAATGTTGTTACTTGGGATATGCTAAGTACGGTGGTGAACTTTATGTAAGTAGAGAAAGACAAACAAAGCTCTTTTTGGGTGGGGTTTTGGGGTTTTGTTTGTAGCCTGTTGTCATCTTTAACATACAAACAGACATAGCTGACTCTGAATTCTCTGAATTATTTCCGCTTGCCCTCTTTTCCACCCCAAAGCGAAACAGTTGTTTCCCTAATCTGAATTGAAGTTTCTTTCTCGTTTCTCCAGCAGGACTTCTCCCTTGGAGCTTCTGTGCCGAGAATCCGATGTTGGGCTCGGCTCCCTGGCTGAAGACAGCAGATCAGCCCATGAAAACTTCTATTCCCAGCCAAAGGAAGGAGTCCAGCACAAGGCAGCACCTCTTCTTTCAGGCTTGGAAGCAAGAAAGGGGACAAGAGTTGGAGAGCGTGGAATCGGAAAAGACCACTGAGAGGTAAGTGGAGGTGGGAGAGGGGAAATAAACATCGAAGGAGAGCCGGCAGGGAAGTGCTGAGTGTGCTGTGCTGGAGTCTGGGCATGGGCTTTGGGAACTGAATTAAATCTGTTCCACTTGAAGTGCCTTTCAGTTCATTTTGAGTTTGTCAGGGCAATTGTCACACTTACCAGGAAGTCTGGGAAGTGGCTTTATCAGTGCAAACTTTGCCCAATCTTTAGGTGTTAACAGGCTGAATTTAAATGTCTCCAGCACTTAATACTGACTGATTAAACTTGGCTTTGCATTTTCTGAGCAAGGTTTTGTCAGTCCCACTCCTCCAGTTAGACTTTTTCTGAGGAGAGAAGTTGTGTGTTTAGAGCAGGTTTTGGTTAGACTGATTTTTGTCCCTTTGCTTGAAATCTAATTAATATTCTCTGAAATACTTGGTTTAAAAAAAAAGAGTAATAAAGACTTATCCTGACTCATCTTGTTTTTACAGGTGACATTTAAGTTGAAGATGGGTGGTGGAGAAAGATACAACATTCCTGTTCCCCAGTCCAGAAATACCACCAAGAACCATCAACAACTTAAAAACAGGCAGAAGAACAAAGACCCCAATTCTCAGATGAAAACCTACGTGAAGAAGGAAAGAGGCCACGGCTGCAGCTCCTCTCCTGGTGCATGGCAGGCCATGCAGAAAGGGGGGAAGAACAAGGTTCCCTTCCCCAAGAATCCCAATTGGAATCCTGCTCTGTCCAATCACAACCTGTTGTTCACCCCTCAGAGCAACCAGAACTATGCTGGAGCCAAGTTCAGTGAGCCACCCTCCCCAAGTGTTCTGCCTAAGCCACCAAGCCACTGGGTACCTGTTTCTTTTAAACCTTCTGATAAGGAAATAATGACATTTCAGCTCAAAACCTTACTGAAAGTCCAGGCCTGAGGTGTAACTTGTGTGATTTTCAGAAGTGATTTCGACTGTCAGGGTTTCAGATTTGAGCATTGCTATTCCCAACTCCAGCTGCACAGGTGTGCAGGACCAGGTGTTCTTGCTGCATGTAGTTAGTCACTTGGAGAGGGGTTAAAGTTTACATTCCCCTCATCTTTTACCTCAAAAGTTCAGTGCTGTGTTCACCTCACTGTGAAATAGTTATTTTTTTGAAAATCAGTCAGATCCTGAGCAGTCACCATTTACTGTATTTAAGAATAAATGGGACTGTGTGCCAATTGACTTTGAATTGTTAGAAAACCACCTTTTACCTAACTTAATGCAGCATGAACTGAAAATAAAAACGCACTGAGAACTTTAGTCAGGTTATTTGCTGCTTTTCAGACTGGTGTGAGATTTGCTAAACACTCTGCAGAGCAGAAACCTCCACCTGGGCACATGGGGAGGCACAGCTGATTCTCCTCCCTGTCCCTGTGAGCTAGTGGCACTATTGCAGTGGTGGGTGAGCGTTTCAAGCCTGTGGCTCCCATCTGGAATGTTCTGGAAGGGTGTGGAAGAACTCCTCAGGCAGATCCATAAAGCCTCTCCAGCTGCTTCCCAGGAATCTCCATGAGTGCCAAATAAAGACCTTGCATTGCCAGGTGACTGCCAAAAAAGCTCCCCCAAATCCTTTGTGTGCCCACTGCACTGAGGAGTTCTAAACCACATTTTTGTATCAGTTTTCATAAAAAAAAAAGGTGGAGTAGTTCCTTAGTTTGGTCTTAAATTGGTTCCCCTGTAACAATGAATAGTTTGGGGCAGGTGTTAAGATGTTCTCACAGGGAAGACAGAGCCATGTAAATACATGTAAAACATTGTAGCATATGTAAATTTCTGCTGGGCTTTCCTGCACAGAAGTATTTTTAGTACAAAACTGCTGAATGTAAGATGACCATGTTGAGTACGTGGCCTAGTTTAAAAAAAATATTTTGTTTAAAAAAAAAAATTAACAAAAGACATTTGTGGCTGTGCCCTTGCACTTCACATGCAATGAATATGCACATTGTATTTGGTTCTGTTATCTTTTTTTTTAAGTAAAATCAGTGCAAAAAAGGCTTATTTAGTTTTTTTTTTAATTAAAAAAAAAAAAACTAAAAAAAAAAAAAATGCTGCTGGAGTTTCAGATCCTCCTGTTGTGAATGTGTAGGAGAGGTGTGTGTTCAGTGATGAAAAAAACACTGAAATATTCCAAATCAAGTGTTTCACAAGAAATGCAAATGCCTGGGTTCAGGTGCTTGATAAAACTGAAGGATTGTAATCATTCTGTGTTTCTGAAATGCATCAATGCTCTGTAAACAACATTGTGTCCCAATCTTTGCTAAAATCCCTCGGCAGAGGGCCAGGGCAGGTGGCTCTGGTGCTGTCACCCTGCAGCAGGAACAGCTGGAGGGTGACAGCCGGAGCATCCAGGGTTCTTTACAAAAAAAAAGTGTTTTAATTTGAACAGGCCTTTTGCAGATTGTGAAATGTTTGGAGGTGTCTTTCTGTACATTCCAAATGCAGTGGCAGCTGAGCTGAATGTTTACAAAATTATTGCTCCAAATCACACAGAATTGGCAGTCTCTAAACTTGAGTTGTGACCTGGACCTTCACCAGAGTGTGAGCTGTATCCCAGTTAATTATCTGTTCTCCACTTCAAATTGTCAATTACTGATGATGTTTGTACAAATTGGAAACAAAACATATAAATAAACTTTTTTTTTTACCCCCTAAAATCATCTCTTTGTTTTCAGATGGAAATGGAAAAGTGGGATGACCTCATTTTGGCAGTTCCCTTCCCAAGGGAGGTTTCTTTAACTGCAGCCTTCTCCTTCATGCCTTTCCAGTGGTTAGGGAACACAGGGCTTGAGAATTAACACTAATTAACGTTCCTGACAAAACCAAAAGCTGGCGAGGCTGGGAAGCAGCTTGGGGCTCCCTCTCCCACAGACTACAGCTGAATTAATTAAGTCAGAAGGTGCTCTCAGGTTATAGTCAAAACTTGTACATTTTATTCCCAATTCACAGGGTTATTTGCACAGATGGAACACAAAACTCAAGAAGAAAGGATGTGGGTGAATAAAACATCAGCATCTCGGATCAAACACACTACAGGGTACAGAGTCTTCCCTTCCTACAATAGTCTCAGCAGCAAGAGCATCTTTAGACAAATATTATAGCAATGGACTACAGACTTTTTTTAAGCAAGTTACAAGATAAATGGAGAAAACCAGCAATTCTTAATGGGTGATTATGTCCTAAAAATGTGTCAATTTTATCCCTCTGTACTTCAAAATGTTCGTCTGCACCGTCTCTGCCAAGGCCCAAGCAGCAGTGCTGGGTGTGGCTGCACTGCCCTTCTCTGAGCACGCCCCGAGCTGTCACCCCAGACTCAACAGGCAGGAAAAAAGCTCTGTCCAAGCAGAGAGCTCAAAACAACATTGAAACCAAAAGATTCCACTTTGAGTAAAACCATGATACTGTACATTAAACATCTTGATAAGACATAGAAAGGATAACATTGAGCTTTTAGAGACCAGTCTATCAGAGTCCCTAATTAAACACCCAGCTACTTAACCACTAAATTGAAGATTTTTAATTACCAGTTGGGTGCATGGACTTTAGGTGAAAAAGAAGTTCCAATAGAGCCTTCTATGACTGCTGACACCAATCGATTCGCTGCAGATATTTTGGAGCACAGCCATTAATTTCAGCAGAGGTTGTTTTTTTTTTTTACACACTACTTCAATTCTACAAATTTTGCAGGAATGACAAAATCTAGTTTTACCACAGAAAAACGTAATTCCCACCATTCTTGAGACTCCAAAAGAAAGATATCTAGACATGATCTTTTGTAGCCTGCAAAGTTCTTGCATTCCAGCTGTGCATAACCTGCAGGAAGCTTGCACAAGTCAGGCTCCTGCTTTTTTTTAGGGCAGGACTGGGATACCTGCATCAAGGAAGGGAGATGTTATCTAGATGGGCTGTGGCTTGATTTGCATGAATGCATAAACATTCCCTGCCCTTTTGGCCACATCCTGCTAACTCGTCCCCAACTGAAAGGCCCACAGAACAGCTTCTTCACAATTTTTCCATGGGAGCAAGAACTAGGACAACATCTTTATTCATGCACTCTTGAAACATCGTGGGTTTGTGTTCGGCTTTTCTGGCTTGTTCATATACACAAGTCAAGTCAAAGTTTAGTCCTACCTCTGGGAGAGAAAGAAAGAACCATCAGAACTGGCAGACACTACATTATACTTGCAATGATCTGGCTTTTCAAAACAAAAATTAAAACTGTGCTATACATAAATGCTGAGGCACACAATATAAGGACATGCTGACACAACAGTTAAGGAATTGTTACTGTTACTCTGCCTGGACACGGAGATTTCTCCTCCCTCCTCCCACCCTTCCAGCTCCAATTCCAGCTGGAGCAGCACCACCACCAACCACAGCAATCCCTGCCAGGTCCCTGACAGACACAGCCACGCTCTCCCCACCACTCCGTCACCAGGACCCCTCTCAAGCAGGAGCTAGTCATAAAGACTATATTTATATATATAAATCTAAAAAGGTGAAAAGAGTGGGGGTTTTGCTGTTAGAAGCAGAAATAATCACAGCTCAGCTTATAAAGAGTGACAGTGGGTTTATGAAAGCAATTAAGTGCTTTACAGAGGATTTTTGCCTTTCAGGGCAGAACCTTCAGCTGGGCACACACCAGTGCCAGGAGGCAGCTCCATCCCTGTTGCCACCTCCCACAGAACCACTGCTGGCAGTTTTGATATGGCAATTATAAATTGTTACGGTGATACTATAATTTTGATTCTGTATGAACCTTCAGTCATTGCTTTTAAGTAGCTCCATAACCTGACTAATAGTATCTGCATTATAACCTATGGGGCAAGTCCGTCCAGCAACAATGAAAGTTAATGGCAAAGAAAATTCATGATATTAAAGTACAACCTATGCTTAGTGTTCTCAGTTTGTCTTGTACCCCTTCAAAAATGTGAAGTGACATTTATTCAGACACTAAATGAAAAATTCCTGTCTTTACTGAAATACCATAGTAAGGATTTTACTCCATAAGGGATGCATAGCTCTACTCCTAACCATGCTCTGGAGTCAAATTCTAAAGCTACAATAATTCCAGTGGATCAGTATTTCCTTCATTTTTTTATTACAGCATGTTTGCTAAATTTACAGCAAGCAGAAAATAAGCTGGGTCTTTAGTTATTTTGATCAAAACATCGATGTTTTAAAGGTAGTACACAATATTTGTTAAAAAGAACATATAAAAATACCTTTTTAGAAGCTTCTATAAGAAAGGAAATACAAAGTTTAATCCCACAACTTTCCTCTGCTAGAGCTGCACGCTACTGCTACAGTTTTAAATAGACTTTTTGCTGTTTTTAAACTATACATCCAGGAAAGTCTACAAAATTAAAGGAACGTGCATATAAATGATTGCATAGCAGAACATGAACATTAACTGCAAACAGTAAAGAAAAAATTAGAAATACTATTAAATGTACAAAGGTTTTAGGATCAGCCCCTAAGCATGTTCCGCTGAGATCCCAAAGCCATCTGCGCTTCTTTAAAGGCCCTGCTGAAACACTAAACCCAAACCCTAAAACATTTCTCTAAAAAGGAACTTTTGAAAATCAATGTCTTTATATGCTACAGACATCTGACAGCGAGGAACACTTAAGTGTTTGATGGTGGCTTTTGAAGGTAAAGAGGAAAAAAAAAAAAACCAATGCCAAAAGCCATTTCCATAACAAAGGATCTTGCCTTCTAGAGAAATACTGGTAAGATTACACACTGGGTTTGTTATTTTTCATGTTCAATTTTCTAAATATACTGTATTAGTGATAAACTACATAACTAGAGATGCAGCTCTTGTTCATATCCAACTTCAAACATTTGTTCTGAAGGAAAATGAAATTTTGTAACCAAACCACTATCCATTCTGAGGAAGGACTGATTCAGACTTGCTTGACCAACTGCTTTTTTGCTGTGTAAAAAGCAAGCCTGGTAACCCAGGGAGATGGCTACAATTTGATACCTATGAATACACCAACTAACCACAGGAGTCATTGGCATAAAAGTTTAGTTCTTATATACTGTACACACACAACTCGAAACGATCTACTTGTATCTAACAGCAGGAAAACTAAGCAACTTTATGGTTAACTGCTCACTAAAATTGAGAATAGATACAAAAAACTGCATAAAATGTACACACAACCTAATATTTAGTTGCTCTGCCGTTTGCTGAAATCTGAATTTAGATTTTCCATTTCAAGGTGAGTTTTTTCCTCACATTCAGCACCAGCAGCCTGGGCAGAGGCAGTGAAGCCTCTATCCCGAGGGGTCAAACACTGCACAAGCTCTGAGTGAGCTCCAAGACCAACTCTCTGCCCATGTCGTACATGCAAGGTCAGTACCATCTCTCCAGACAGCAGGGTAAAGAGAAATCTCCCCAGTCTCCCTGCACAGAGCTCCATGTGCCAACCTGCTGGTGCTGGTGGGCATGGAGAACATGGAAACCTGCCCTGGAGCCATGGAAACAAACTGCCAGTCTGATTTCCTAGCAGCCAGTGTTGCACTACAGCTGTCCAGTTTTCCTTTTTCTCACGTTTAGAGTTGAAGAACCAGTTAAACAGCTGGTATAACTGCCCAGCACAAACTGGTACCAATTTCTCTATGGGTGTGACATTGGTAAAAGGACAATGTTGCAAGTTACGATCAATCAAGTCATCACCAAATATCTAAGCATTAAAAATGCAAATCTTTACAAAAATATACATAGAGACACCACAACCAAATCAGTAGCTGCCCATGACATTTAACCAAGTGGACAATCTCTCTCCCTCTCTCTCTGTGGCTTCTCAACACTGTTTTAATTTCAACCATTGTCGGCTACAGGGAAAACTGACAAAGAAAATATTTTTAGCACTGTTGCAACATCATATTCCTGATAATTTAAGTAAACTGAACTGTGTGTAAATGAATCTTACATGCCTAAACCAACATGGATACACTGTTAGTGGCCACTGGACTTGGGACTAGTCCAAGACCTCGATCTGGATTTTGACCTAGATCTAGAATGTGATCTTGACTGTGATTTGGATCTAGCTGGTTCTTTTTTTCTCGACTCCTTCTCATATCTTGAGCTGGACTTATAGTGTGTTTTAGAATCTGTTTTAGAGGTGCCTCTAGATTTGGTGTGAGATGCAGACCTAGACCGTGATTTAGCCTTCATTTCTTTCTTGGGCTGTGACTTGGATCGTGATCTTGAATTGGACTTAGATCTTGAAAAAGATCGATTGCGGTGTTTGAACCTAGCAGAATAAAGGGGAGAGAGGAGATTTGAATGTAAAAACACTATTCTTAGACATCTAATACATTAAAAATTGTTTACCGTTTTTGCAGGAGAAACTTTTTTTTTAAACCTATAGTTAAAGGAATACAGTGATCTAGTTTGCAATTTAAAGGTTGTAAAAAGTGGTTTTTTACCTATCATTGTCCGAATGGCTTCTGCTACGACGAGGTCTTCCAGTAGGTCTACTGCTAAAAAGGTATATCAGAAAAAGTAAACGGTGACAAATACCTACGTAAATGTATAAATGCTTAATACATTCTATTTTCAAGCTGAGCATTTGCTTTTAGTTATTTTCCAATGCAGCACAGAATCGTTTCATTCATTATTCCTGATCAGATGCAGCATGCAAGGTATGCAACTCCCAGTCGTTACTCCCACGATAGAAAAAAAAAAGATTATTCAAAACATTATTCGTAACAATGAAATAGCCAGCGTGGTGTGTCTGTGCTGTGCAGCCAAGGCCAGCCTCACACACTACACTTACTTTCTGGGACTATAGGATCTTCTATAGCTGTAATCAAAGGAGCGACTCCTCGACCGTCTGCGCTCGTAGCTGCGACTCCGAGACCGCCTGTATCTGTCATAGTCATCGTAACGAGAAGAACTGTACAGGTTTCTCCCTTCCTTGGCTTTCATTTGGTTTGGTGCTGTAAAAATAGCAATATTTGCAGGTGAAGAAGATGCCCTACTTTTTCCCCTCAAGGTCTATGCCATGTATTTGGTGTTGAGCAGAAAGGCTCATGTGTGATTTGATGTTTATGAAGGGACAGGTGAGAGGCTGCTCTGTGCCACTTGTTCTGTGCTGCTTTGGCCACTGGACACACATTAATGCAGCCTTGGGGGCACTGTAAATCTAGAAAGCAAAATAAACAAAAAAACCCCCTCAAAACCAGTCAGAAAGGACTAATGCTCCATAAAACCAGAGCACAGAGCTGGCCAAGGTGATTTCAGGCCAGCTGGAAACTGGTACGGCAGGTCAGACCCACGACTGACACATTCTGACATTTCTGAATTTAGCCAATGAGTGAAAGCTAATTAAACACCTTTTCCTGACTGCACAGCACCATCATCACACCTGATCCACAGCTGTCTCCAGTGATTAAAGGCCCAGCTTATACAAAGGTGGATGCCACACAAAGAGAAGTCTGATTCCAAAAGGAATCCCCCAGTAAAACAATTCACTTTCCCTCTGCAGCTTAGTTATTAAAGTAATTAAGAATGAATGAACCTATTAGTCTTCCACTGTATTTCCTCTAAGCAGCACAGCTATCCTTCCTTTGTATCAAATTCAAACCCAAAGACCATGCTCTAAGTATTTTAAACATGCTGGAATAAACACCCTCTGTACTAAATGGCTTCAAATTTTATGTTTTTAGTGCTGCTTGCAACACACTAAGGTGGATTTAGATAATTTTGTTCAGAAACTTGTTAGAAATCCCAGTGTTTATACACAGGGCAGAAACTTGTACTTTGGAGTCTAGAATTTCCATTGACTCTATTAAAGTTAATGGTGAGGACTTGAGGGAGAACTGGACAGTCAGGTTGTTTCTCTGAGAGCTGTAACTAAAGACCTTTAAGGTCTTTTTATTCCCAGGCATCACAAGAGTATCACAGACCAGATTTAGATTTAGACAGACAGATCACAGATTTAGACCAACAGGTCTGTGCCAGGTTTTACAAATCTGCAAATTAAGACTATGCACACAAACAACAGATTTAAAAGACCTAAATTCTCTTTACATTTATCTGTTCAGCAAATACGAGTTCTGCTCCACCTGAAATTGAGATAACTTGAATCTGACTTTCATCCTGAAGCCAAATGCAAACGAAGACATTACCTCAATTCTGGAAATCACATGGAGCTGCACAGAAAGCTCCAAAGAATGACTGTGGTGACTGCTGTACTTAGTTATCCATTTATAATTAAAACGAGTCATTAAGAGTTCCTGGCTAAAAGGCAGAACATCCACGTGCTATTTATATACAACAAGAACACATGACCACAACTAGCAGCACGTGCAGTGTTTGTGCTGAAATTCAGCCTAAATTCAGGGAGTGACAAAACCCAGGCACTTACTCTTGCGGTCCCCCTGTGCAAACTGGATTTCTATTTGCCGACCACAAATCCACTTTCGATCCAAATTATGGAGAGCATCTTCTGCATCACGGACATCTTCGAATGTGGGCAGTGTTAAGGTACTTGGGAATTTGAGCAGTTTAACAGATTTGATATTTAAAATAAAAATTTTCAAGTTATTTTCTCATTTTACAGATGTGTTTTTTTGGTCATGCTACTCTACACACTAGTTTTGGGGTTTTTTAAATTTAACCACCAGCTATCTGAGAACTCCTGTTATAAAATTAAAATCTTCTAATATGACCATGAATTTATCCATCAGCAAGCACTTGCTATGTGATACTCTTAATTTTTTTCTTCTCCCACTTGTACTTATGCAAAGAAAACAAAGGTATCCTTTCAAAACACACTTGTTAATGGTCATTTAGTTCTCTCCACTACGTTGAGTTTATTAAAATTAAGGCCTAGTTCTTAAATTATGTTGGACATACCAACAGTAAATATTAACTCAGGAATTGGAATAAAGCTTTCCTTTTTGTTTTAAACAACTGATTTTAGGTTTAACTGATGTCATGTCACAGGCCTGTGTGCAGAGCCTCCCCAGTGTGAGAGAAGAGCAGACACTGGGAGCCCTGCACTGCCACTCAGGGCCAAGGTACAGTGACAGACATTTATTTTAATACTGGAATTTACACTCCTAATTCCAGCCTGTGGGACCAAAAACAATGAGCTGCCTTTCTGCTCCACTCATTTCTCAACAGCATCATACCTGCAGGAGAGAAACTTCCAATTCATTCAGACCACAGTTACAGTAGCACTCACAAGAGAAATATTACAGGTTTTGTCAATGGACTAAACCAGAATAATTCATCAAATTACTGCTTACATGACAGACAGAAGAAAAACTGTTATTCTGTAGGATACATCAGGTATGACTCCTTTAATCTTGGCCACCATTCAACTTCATCTTGACCTTTAACTCTTTAAGTGCTTGTCAGAAGGACTTGTCATGAGATGCTTGGCCAAAAATGACAGATGGCTTTATCTTTAACTTTGAAAAACAACCTTTTCCCCCTTTTGTAGATAAAGCGAAGCTTTGTCTCCCATTATGGCTTGTCCTTCTTCCAGCTTTTCTTTATTTTTTCTTTTCCCAAACTCTCCCTTCTCTTCAAGCCTGATCCTTAAGAGGTCTTTGGCTTGTCTACTTGCCTTAATTGTTGAACTCTACTCTAAAGGTTCTTTCATGCTTTCTCTTTGGGGTCGCCATTACTGTACAGCTTTACATTCTGAGGCAACAACAGAGGACAGCAAATTAGGGGACAATATTAAAGAAAGAAGTTCACCTCATTTTTCACACAATCTGATTTTGATCAAGTGATTCCAGTTTCCATTTGTTAAATTAACAATGAATAGCAGCCACATTTTGCTAAGCATAACTTTACTTACACACCAGTGACAATAAAAACGTGCTAGACAATTTTGAGTCAGTGATAAATTTTCATTTAAATTATATAGTATTAATTTCAGTGACATAAGCAAGCTTTTATATTACTGGACTTAATTTTTGCAAAAAAGGCAAAGAACAATTGAGAGAAGTTAATCTTCAAAAATAACGAAACACCACGACATAAGTAAGAAACTTATTAGATACAACACAAAAGTAAACTGCTTTTTCATTTAGATTGGTTACCTCTTACACAAACTTGAATCTCAAACTTCAACACCCCTCACTAATGAGCCATCTGAAGAAAGGATATTGAACATAGGCAAATCCTCTGGGACGACGAGTGTAGAAGTCAAGTGGAACGTAAACATCAACTATAGGCCCATAACGACCAAACTCCCGGCGCAAGTCTTCAGACCTGCAACACCACAGACAGCTGATATGGCTGTGGCACTGCTTGGGGTGCCACCAAAATTAAACAAAGCAAGCGAAAAAAAAAATCAAATCTACGATTAGTATCACCATCCCTGGTTTTTGGAAGCATTTGGTGGAGGATGAAAGTAGCAAAACATTTTTAGGGGAAAAAGCATTTGGGCAGTTCTCTGCTGGCAGCACAGGGAGCTTTTCTGAAACACTCAAGTCTCAGGATGCTCCAGATATGCCCTGGCAGTTTGAAACCAGCCTCCAGCACAACCCTAAAATAAAAATGTAAACTGAGAAGTCATGCACACTGGTTCATTCAATGCAGCCCAGGTGGGCAGAAGGTGAAAGAAAGGATTGTTAAATCATCGTTATTATTATTCAAGTACCTCATGTAGCTTGACAGTGATTTTGCAACACACAAATATCAATTATGAGATCCATATAAACATTATGAGACCAGACCAGTCGCCCAAACTCATTTCCATAGAATAATCAATACTTACAACCACATCAAACAGAACAGATCTCAGTGAGCAGCCCTCATGCCCTCGGGATAGTTTTTCCAAAGAGTTGGCTTTAGAGAGCTGAGACAAAACTGTTCAGCTGCAACCACCCCTGGAACAGCACCCTCTCCTCAACACAGGTTTCTTACTCACATCAGCTCCTCACATTTAATTTTGGGACATTTGAGGACAAATACCTGCACGAGAAGATTGATGTAACTCCATATTTAGGTGGTATGTGAGAGTTACTACTGGTTTTTGGTATTTTTACATTTCTCTTGCATCAGCTGGGAAACAAATCTCCACAGTCAGTGCTGGCAGAAGGGAACTACCACCAGCACGGAGATCTCACAACGAAACC
The DNA here is from genome assembly GCA_013397155.1 of Irena cyanogastra. NCBI lineage: Eukaryota > Metazoa > Chordata > Aves > Passeriformes > Irenidae > Irena > Irena cyanogastra. Next base: position 262,493 of record VWZV01001566.1, on the reverse strand, counting down.
ACCTCCAAGAACTCTGTGCTTAAGGTGAGTCCTCAACAGGATCCAGGTTAGTGTAAAGAATTTGGAAGTAATCATCCTCAGCTGTTCTTAAAGTAAATTAAACTATTGGAAAAATGAACAAATTTATGGAAAAAATATTAAAACAATAATTTTATTCCATCGTGCCCAGACTACTGTTGTTTGCTGAACAACTTTGGTCCAAGTCGCCCAGGCAGAGTTGGAAAACTCACATTTTATAGGACTGGACCTTACAGGGATCTACACAAAAATAACCACACAGGAGCGCTCTGACAAGTGCGTTCTGTGCCAACGATGCTCTGCAAATGCTGCCCAGCTGATAACAAACACCAAAGGTGTTCTGTGTCACCAAACTGCCCAAGTGAAACGAGGAGAACCAGCAGCTCACATAAAAGCACATAAGGAATAAATCAGAACTCGTGCAATGCTCTGTTTTTGTCGTTTCCATTCCCTGCGATAAGTTCTCTCACCGCATACGTTCAGTCCTCACGGGCTCTCGGTACAACACGGTTATAACGGAGATCGACTCCGGACTGAGAGACCCGAAAGGCCCTGGGACACAACAATCACCGCGGAACATTCCACCCGAGCGGGCAGCAGCTCCCACACCGACGGCACCGGCCACGCCAGCAATTTCGGGCACAAATGCTCTATTTCCTCCCATCTAGCAGCAACTGCATTTCCAGAGGAGCATCCCGAACTCCAGCGGCTGTCCAGCATCGCCCCGGTGCCACATGCCGCCTGGCTCTCCCGCCGGACACACCAGAGGCGGCTGCCGGGAGTTTCACTTTGCTGCGGCCCAGCTTTGTTCTTTCTGGACGCTGTTTGGAAACGAACCCGCGTGGAGAGGCGCGGAACGAGCAGCATCGCGAGGAAAATGGAAGGCAGGGCAGGGAGAAGGGAGAGCGGAGGGAGGGAGAAGGTAAAGCGGAGGAAGGCAGCGGGCCGGGCTCGCCCCGTCCCCTCCCCCGGCTGCGGGGGGACCCCCGCGCCCGCGGCCTAGCGAGCCCGCCAAAGCCTGCGCGAGCCCCCGCTCCGCCCCCACTCACCGGGTGTCGTCGGCCACGTTTCGCACGAAGAGCGAGGTGTTGGGGGGCCGCAGGTAGCGGGACATGTCGGCGGCGCTGGGACAGACGGCAGGAAGGAGAGGAGGGAAGGAAGGAGGGAGGGAAGGAGCGAGCGCGGCCCGGGCGCGGCGGGAGCGGCTGAGGCGACCCTGGGGGAGCTGCACCGCCCGCCCGCGCGCCGCCTCTCGCGAGACTTCCCGGGGGGGCTTCCGGCGAGAGTGAAACGCGGCGCCAAAATCCTGCCCCGGTTCGGCAGCACGCATGCGCCTCGGCCCCGAGCGGGAGCTCGCGGGCCCTCCGGCGCGCGCCGCGCATGCGCGCCGCGTCCCCCTCCCCCTCCGCTCGCGGCCGCGGGGCCTCTCTTTTCCCGCCGAAAGAGAGGGAAGGGGGAGCGCGCGGGCCAAGATGGCGGCTGCGGCCCCGCCGTGAGGGGACGGCGCGGCCCGGCCTTGTGCGGCCGCCTCAGAGCGCCATGGCTCCCTCCTGTGCCCTCATGCGCCCTCCTGCACAGCCAACTGACACGGCCTCGGGCTGTAACGCCCTTTCTGAGGCTCAAGGGATCGCTGTCCTGTGGCTTTGTTGTGGCAAAATGTGGAGTATGTATAAGTTCTGTTAAGATGTTCTTTAGTGTTTGACGTTTTTATGCTTTCAAACGTAATCAACAAGAAGCGAGGTGTAACCCGTGAAACGGCAGCCGACAAGCTCTTAAGTGATGTGCCTGTGTTAGAATAATAAATTGGTAGAATTGCCTTGTTAAGGTTTAGGGCTGGACGTGCTCCGATGATCTCAGACCTAGGGGGAGGTTAACAAAGCTTGAGAAAAAAGGGTGCCTGCTGATAGAAGACACAAAGAATGCAGAATTTATGGGCCATCTGGCAAGAACTCCCAAGATAAGGAAGAAACTAATAAACCCAACTCAGCAACTGTGCTGAAATGATCTCCAACTGGGTAAAATGTAATTTTAACATTTTACATCTGCAGGAGCAGGTCATGACCACCAACCCACAGACCACTGACCCAAAAGGAGAGAAAGATTGAGAACGGAACTAATTAGCATGAGAAACAACAGAATAATTAACCAACAGAAGCTAGAATACTAATTCAGAACTATGTGACTTGTAGCCAAGGAACACTAATTCCTTTGTTTGCTGAAATGTGTAAATAGTAATAAATTTTGATCATTGGTGTGCTCCATTTGTGGAATCCCACAGGGCCCCAACTGTGCAACTCTGAAATAAATGACCAATGTCTCTCTGGAGTGTGTAACTATTGTTGCACACAGAGTAATTAATCCAATTTTTGTGCAGAACACCGTTGCCCACAGCCCTGCTGAGCCCCAGGAGTTTTCATCACACTGTTTGCACAGGACCAGCCCATTTGTGTGATGAAAACAACACAGTTGGTGGGTGGAGAGATTATTTCTTACCACGCTCACATAAAGGTGGATAAAAGGCGCATCTGTGACCCAACAGTCACAGGGTTTGGTGAAGAGTTCAGTGAAAAGTGTCTGCATTTTCATGTGAGGGATTTTCAGCAAACTCCTGCAGGGACAGAAAGACTTTGAGCTGATGCAGCCCTGGTGTCTGCCACCAGCGTATTTTCATCTTTATTTTTAATATTCATGAATGAAAACTGGTAGGAGGACAATGCTGTTCATATCTTGGCAATCTCACACTAAGAAGTGGCTGATTTTTACAGGTTTGGAATGGCAGATGAAGTTCAGTCACTAACACAGGAGATATGCAGCCATACACAACTCCTCCCCGCCAAAAAAAAAAAGAAATTAATGTGGTTGTGTGTTCAGGGTCTGTGTGCAGGACTTGACACAGGAGGGATGGAGATCTCTAACTACATTTTTTTGCATTTAATGTTTACTGTTAACATTTTTCTGTATGCAAGCAGCAGGTTGAGTTGTTACCTTGTGCAATATAAACACAGATCTGCTCACACAAATCATTAAAAGAACTTAAAAATCAAGCCAAGAATGCACATCAGAGACTGGAATTGTGGTGGGAGTGCTTGGCACAAAGCAAAAAATAATTAAAAAAAATTATGGAATTCTGAAAACAATGACTTTACCAAAGAGTGGACTTTGGTGATGGATAGAAATCCATGTTGCCAGGATTAGCTTGTCAGAGCTTGTCAGATTGGGAATCAAAAGTTTGAACAAGATTCAAGTTCAATTATAAACACTCCAGTGGAGTCCTTCACAGAAAAAAAAAATCACTTGTTTTTGTGGAATAGTGAATCCAGAGCTACCATCCCAGCCTGCTATGCCATCTGTGAATGCTGATTCCTTTGGGCCATGGGACACAGATCTCAGTCTGATCAAAATCCTTCAGGTTTTGACTGCTTCCCATGAGGACCTGCACTGAATGTTCCACCTGAATCTGGGGTGCCCTGTGGCAGAAGGAATTGCCAGAAGGATGAGAAAGATTGGCACCATTGCTGGAAAGATGAAATCATTGCAGTTGCAAAGAAAGCCAGGTGAAGTGTTCTTTTCATTATTTAGAATTTTAGCCATTAGAATGACTTAGCATGAGTTTAATTTCTAAATAAGGTTACTGTTCTTTTAGTGTGTGGTATCTACAACAATCATTTTATAACAGGTTTGAAATGAGTAATGAATGATGTCTGCCTTGGTTCAGAAGTAAACCTGAAGTGTCTTGCATGCTCCCTCCTCCGGTTTGCAGGTACAGCATTTGGTCATTGCAGACCTGCAGCATTCTGTGCATTTCCTGCTGGGGAACCACAGCGCGTGTTTGGTTTCAGGGTGTGTTTGCAGCAGTCACCCAGCAACTCCCGGAGAGAAGGGTGCTGACTTCTTGGGTGGCTTTGTGCAGCACCAGTGCTATAAAGCAGCCTCCTCCTCCTCCCTGAGTTTTACCAGTCCCGATTTCTGTGCTGTTGAGCTTATTTCTGTGTAACTCACGTGGAATTTCATTCTGGCTGCAGGAGTGTGCTTGGCATTGGAGCTGCCTGGGAAGCAAAATGAGCACAATGATCCTTTATGCCAGTGGAACTCCCCCTGAGACCAGCCTTATCCCAGAATAAGAATACAATTCCCAAATTGCTCATATCACATTGTGTTGTTAACTAAAACACAACCTCCCCCCTCACAAACTGCTCTTCTAGCATGGGGAGATGTAAACTCAGCACTCTTCACTGGGCTAAAACCTCCCCATGAGGATTTTCAATGGCATTATCACTCCAGCAACTTTGTTCACGAAGGTCTTGCTCCCAAAACCAATTCTAACAGATCTGCAGTGACTTAAATTATGAAATGAGGCTGCTGGTGTCATAATAGGATCAAATCAGCAGAGAAATGGTTCTAGGCACAGCTGCTGTGTGTTTTATACTTGATAGAGACACAGGGTCTGAACAAAGTCTGGTTTACTTGAGCTTCACAAACCTGGGCCATGACAAGATACTGGGGGTTCATTGCAAATTGAAAGAATGTTTGATTCTTTTTGCTCTTGTAGTGCCTCTTAATTACTTTTGTGTAATTCAGTTTAAGAACAGCCATCCCTATTGTTAATGACCGGTGAGTGCTTCACAGCTTTTAAAACATTGCTGTTTCTATTCCTGGGACGCGTGGTGCCGATCAGCTCAACAAATGCCTGATTGTTCTCTGTTGGCCAGGTCATAGAGAACGGGTCTGGTTAAAGACTAAACTTTAGCAGAAGCAGGAGCCAAAGCTAAGTGTGCTCAGTCTGTGTGTAAGACATCAAGAAGCATTTCTGTAGCTTTTGGCTGCTCCCAAAGATTATTGTGGTGAACTGGAACGATGTGATTTATGTCCAGGTTGGGTTGTCTGGGAGGCAAATTTCTGTCACTCTGAGGGCAGAGGGGAAAACAGTCCTGTAACTAGGGGAAGCGCTGTGTGAAAGGAGAGCAGAAGTCATCGTTATTTCCTGCTCTGTTTGTTCAGATAAAACAGAGATCACACCTTGTGGAAAGTGCTCTTTATTTCAGGTATGTGAAGGTGCCACAGAGGAGGGGATCTGTCTTCAGACTTTCTTGCCTCTTCTGACAAGCGTTACTCCACCATATGTTATAGTCTGTGGGAGACAAATACCCATTTAAACCTTAGGAAATCTGTTTATAGCTAAGTGGCAGAAGTCTCTGTAAGTCATGCATAAATTCATCCTAGCCCACAAGAAAGTACAATCACAGTACCTGCCTGTAAATCTATGTACAACACATGCATGAAGGAGAAGTTGGAGTTGGTTGTGTTCCATGGAGCAGTCTTTATCCACAGGGACACTTTGTACACAATATGAGCTAATCAACATTTTTTCCTTTAGCATTTTTCTGCAAGTGCCCTTATTTTCTAGCACTTACCTCTACCATTTCATTTCCTTTAATTTCCTGCTCGTGAGAGAATTTATCTGATTTGCACACCAGCTTCCCGTTGACCAAGTTCACAGTGCACTGTTGGAACATTTAAAAAATATTTTAAAAAATAGATTTTGGAATTCAATTCGAGTAAGTAGAGGTCTAATAAATAACAAATAAATTACATTGATGTTTCATAGTGACAGCTGCTAATTTAAACTGGAGAGCACAGCATTTGAATAGGAGGTTTAGGACCATTTCTGTTTGTCAAAGTGATAGAAATGTTTGCAAATGGAAATGGTACAAACAAATTCCGCTCACACATAAACTGAGGCTTAGGGATACATAAAGAGATGTCTCATTCTTGGAATGCTTTACCTTTAGCTTCCTGCCATCCATGGTGGTGATGTCAGCCTCTTTGCCGAGTGTAAACGAGTTGGTTACAGATTTGTTGGGTGTTTTGGATGTCACAACAAAGTCGTTGCCTTTTTGTTGTATTTCAACAACAGGCTTAATATCTTTGGCCATTTTGATAGTGTCATCTGGCAACCCTGCAAAGACAGGCAAAACAGGACTTTTTGTTACTGTAATAGCAAATTCTTTTCTCCAACAACGGCACAAAAGATCCAAACCAATACTGGAAGGCGATGTCCAAGTTAAAAGACAAATCCTGTTTGGATTCCATTTCTCTCTTCTCTATGGGCCTTTTGCACCATTCCTTCTAGTCAGGATAGGTTTTGATATTATATTTGGTGATGTTTCGGATTATGCACAGTTTCTTTTCCTAGAGGCTGGCCATGGGGTGACAGTTCTCCATGAAAAAAAACCACGTGTGCATTACTTTATTTTCCCAGTGAGATGGGAGTTGGGGGATTTTCTTTCCAATGAGAGGTACAGCAGTGAGAGTACCTCAAACTCCCTTTTTGGGGTGTCCCTGGCATGATTTGAAGGTGTCATTGTCACCAGGAGAGGGGTTGGATCTGTCGCGCTGTCAGACCAAGCTTTTCAACTGGAACTGGATTTTACTCTCCTGAATATCTCATATTTACTCTTAAAAACCCCGGCGGGAATGTTTTGTTGGCAAAGGTAAGTGCATATTTATTGAAGTAGCACCTCCTAATCCTCACAGATTAGACCTGCTAATCACTCAGAGATTACTGACACTTATCACACGTGATAATCACTGACAGATTACTGAGCACTTTTCACACCTGTTAATCATTCACAGATTACTGACGAGCATTTGTGCTGCAGAAAGGGCTTCCCTACCAATAATTGGGAGGCTGAACAAGTCATTAACGCTTCTTTCTAGTTACACGTGTTTATAAAATTACAAATCAATCCACACAACAACTCTTCTTTCTTGAGGAGCTCATCTAACATTAAGACAGGGGTTTGGGGGTTATCTGTAACCTTTCTCCATCAATTTATAAAACTTACGGTTTCTTTTCACATCCAAATTAGAACAAACAGATTTAACCGAGCGGGGCAGTTTGTCACAGAAAGAAAAGGACAAAATCCATGGAAATGCAGCACTACGAGCTGTGGTGCCCATGATTTGAGGAGGGAGCAGCCACTTACCCAGAGCCTTGAGGAAGGGCTCGAGGTTCTCCTGAGCGTAGATCTGCCAGGTGCCAGCGAACGCCATGGTGTGACACAGCGAGGGCTCTCCCTGCTCACGGGGATGCTATTTATGGAAAGAGAGAGGCCAGCCCAAAATTGTCCGAGGGCTAATTATTAACTGGGAAAGAGCAATTATTAATCAATTATTTGTTCTTAATGACCATAACCTCTCGTTCATGCTGCTCTTACCTTGACGGTTGGGATGTTGTGTTTGATGTGGGTTACTGACCTCGGGTAATTGTCCATCCTTGTTGGAAAGTGTTGCAGTGCAGCTTCATTTGTTTGCTTTTTGTTCACAGCTTCTGTGTTTAACACATTTTCTGTGTCTTGAGTAGGATTCTTCAGATAAAGATACAGTAGATCAAGGTAATTGGTGTTGTACAGCAGGAACTTCCTAATTATAACAGTGTTCTCTGCTGTGGGCACTTGAACCTTAAATGGTGGATAAAGAATGAATGAAATAATTCTATTTCTTTCAAAATTGTGGGCCTCCCATTGCTTGACGACAGGGAAAATCATGTTGGAGTAGGACATCAGTGATGATTTCATCCAGCAGATGTCAGTGATGTGCATCTAGCTGAATTAAATTAAATTCAGTTTCTTTTTACTTTTTATTGTAATAGAAGATAAAAGATAAAACATGGAACATTGCTTGGAGAGTGAATGCAGGAAGCAAATAGGATGTGTTATTTTTTCTTCTTGCCAACTGCACAAGGAATTCTTCACTCATTCCAGCCCTGGAGTGATGTTCCTTGCAGTCTGTGCAGGCCTGACTGTTGATTTTGGAAGACTTTCATTAGATGTGTCTTGCAATTAGATTGCTTAATTCAAACAAAGCCTGTATCCCAGGGGTGGGTGACCTTTCTAAGTTAACTTTTCATTCTATTTAAATAGAAACCCAATGCTCAGCTTTTTCTTACCAATTCACCACCCTTTTTTTAGTAGGTAATTTTAAAGAAGACTCACACAGAAAGAGCCAGATTTGTAATTACATTTACCTGTGAGAATTCCTGATTTGCAGGGCCATTTTTATGTGTGGAGTGTGTCCTGACTTCCCATACACCCACAGGTGGAGTGACTTCATCATGGATATACTCAAAGCAGTGCTGAGATGTCACCAAGGGTTTGAGTTTAATGACACGCGCACACACACAGGCTACAAGAAAATCTGTTAGATGTAGAGATTTAATACAAAACCCTCCACTGAAAGCCTCACGTGGGAATCCTCTGGTATTTCCCACACAGATTTACCAGGGCAGAGTCTCTCTGGAAGGTGACATGCAGTGTACACACGTGTGAGCACACACACACACACCAGAATTGTTCTCTAACTACTGCCAAAATACTGAAATACTGCTAAAATAAACACAGAGACACAAGCCTGAATTTTAGGGCAGAGACACCAAAAGGCATCTGAAGGAGTTAAATTCCTTTTAAATTCAAGGAGACAGTTAATTCATTTAGGCTTTTTTGTGGTAATCCCAGCTGGGACTTCCTGCTCTGTTCCTATTGGGATCTCCCCGTGTTTATAGACACTGATGGTGACCTGCCCTGTTTCAGACCCGTATTTATTCTTGACATAGATGCTGTATTTTCCTGTGTCTTCGTTGCAGACTTTCTCTATGGTGATTGTGACCATTGAGCCCTTCACATCCATCTTGTATCTGTCCTTAAACACGATGACCTTCTCGTTTTTGAACCAGGTGATCTCTGGGTAGGGATCTCCAGACACACAGCAAGTTAAGCACAGGGTCTATGGTGAAACAGAGAACAGAAGTGAATTATGGAGCTGGAAATGTGCAGGGAAATTCAGTTCAGAGAATCACAGCATCATTCAGGTTGGGAAAAACCTTTAAAATTGAGTCCAGCTCTTGACCCAGCCTTGCCAAGACCACCACTGAACCATGTCCCCAAGTGCCACATCCACACATCTTTTAAATTAAGAACAATAAAATTCAGTTCTCACATTTCACTAGGTGACATTCCAACACTGGTATCTGATATTCCTTTTCCTGATATCCTCCAGTACAATCAGGATTAAGCTGCCTGAATTCACTGGGCCTGACTCATATTTGTCTTACTGTCTTTTTATAGCTTCCTGTGCTGTAAAGTGGCACTTAAACAGGCACGTGGTGAGTTTGCAGTTACTCTGCAAGGTTTTTCTGCTGCCTGTGTAAAGGGGAATGTCACTCAGAAACTGAAGCAGGAGTTGGTCTGATGGGGAAATCAGGACCAGCCCTAAAGGCCTTCCAAGTCCAATCCTGTGAAATGGGAGGACCACAGGAAGGGTCTGGCTGTGAAGATGACCCAGGAGGGCTCCACTTCCCAGCCCAGAAAAGCTGCTGGCAATGCACAGGAGGGTCAAACAAGGATCTTCCCTCCCCATCAGTGATCCTTCTGTGTCTGTGCAAGGACCAATTAATGGAGTTACTCAATATTACCTTGTCCTCCATGATGGTGGCAACATCTGGCAGACCTTGAACGACTCTGGCACGACCTGGGAATGAACAAACACAACCTTTTAGTTTTTCTTATCAGCAAACTTGGCTTTGTTTCACTGAAGGGAAGAGATTAATTTACTTACGCTTCTCTGCTATTGCTGCTTCCCTGAAAGGGAGAGAAAATGATTGTGGTTTTATTTGTTAGCCATTGTATTAACAATTTAGAGTGTGAGACTCAAAATAGATTTAGCTGTGAAAATATTTACGCAGGAACTTACTTTAGCCTCCTGTGCTCAGCCAGGGCATCTTCGAAAACTGCAAGAATGAAAGGTTTTAGGGAAAGTTGCCTTTTGTTTCATTTGACTCAGTAGATTTAGCATTCTGTTGTTGTTATCAGTGCTGGGATTACGTGGATAAATGTAATTATCCTCTAGATGGTATCTGTCCCTGCCTTAAGGAATCACAGCTCTGTTTGTGTACTGCTGAAATAAGTGGGACTGAAATCTCTCTTTTCAAAGAGAAGTTCAGAGGAGAAAAAAAGCTCCAGCAGTTTGGAAAAGCCTTTGTAAATGTGAAAGTTCTCTTTTCCAAGGTGCCACCTGTGAGCTCTGTTGTCCAGTGGAGGAATTGGACACATCCCAGGAGCAGCTGCCCCTTCTCATCCTTTCCCCAGCAGTGCCAAGGCTCCCTAAAGGCTTCAATCCTTTCTCCTGCCCACTTCCTCTCTCCTCGTGCTTCTGTGGGCTCTCCACTGTCCTCCTCACCCAAATTCCACATGGAAATCAGCTCCAGCTCCAGGAAGGGAGAGAGGAATCCCTGCCCAGGATGAGAAGGCTCCTGGAAAGCAGCTCAGGAGTGACTCAGCTCACCTTGCCCAGACAGGTCTGTTGACAGTTTGTGGGAGCTGTTGCCATCGAATAACTCCAGGGTGTATTTGCCCTTATCAGCCTCCCCGGGCTCCAGGATGTGCAGCCAGATCTGATTCATGGTGCTCCCAGCTCTCAGCCTGTCACGGCTCTCCAGTTTTTTCTCCCTGAGTAAGCAAGTGATGTCATTTCAGTCAGATTGAGCAGAGCTGGAGAAATCACTTTTTACTAGACCTGAAGTGGTTGGAAGTGTGGGAGTCAGGATTCATTTCATTCAGAGGGGAAATCCCATGGGGCTGTACTTTTAGGCAGTTTGCCAAAGCTTCGCAAACTCTGCAAAAGACCTCTTAGTTTTTATTTAAGGGATTAAATCCCAATTAGATGTTGAATATTTGTAAGAATTTAGCCCTTGAATGTTACTAAAAAGTTGCCTCCTTATCTACATGTGTAGGTGGTATCTAATAAAACACCAGCTCTCTATTTAGGAAGACATTATGAGGCTAAATTAGTCAGTGTTTGGGAAGAATTTTGTGATTTTGGGAATATTTTTTATTCAGAGTGGGGGAAGAGAGTGGTTTAGGAGAACATGAAGAAGTAAAAATAAAGTATTTGAAAAAATTCTGTCTGTAGCCAAGGAGGCTGTAACTGAGAAGTATCATAAGTGCAGCATCATTATTATTCTAGGAAACATGATCACTTATAAATATTTCTGCAGTGCTACGATAAAAATAACATGACTTTTCATTCTGGAATTCCCAGACATGTTCCAGGATGGTGATGAATTGTGGATTTCAGCCCTTACTCAGACAAATCCACAGTTGCCTGAAAAATTTGTGGGCTCGGGCCCAAGTGTTTAATTTTGGATAAACAGTTACGAGGAACAGTGCTCCAGAAGCTTTGCAAATATTTTCTGGGGACTTACTTGTGGTACCAGGTGGTTTTCATGTAGTCTGTGTAGTACTTGACATCTGTGTAGATTTTGATGCCTTCCTCAGTAGGCTGGATTTTCAGAGGTGTAGCAGAAAGAGCTGGTGGTGTAAGGGAAAGACTGAAGTTGAGGGGGAATGCCCAGATTGACCTGTTCATCACAAAATCCCAGCCAAAGGAGCGGGGAGGGCGTGGTGCTGGGCTTGTTCCCCACCCAGGCACAGCTCTGGGGCTGTTGGCTCTGGCTGTGCCATCCCCCCTTTCCCCTCTGCTGCAATGCTGAGAGCTGACATACCACTGATCCTGCACAGCTCCTTCAGAAGCTCCTCAAAGGCTGAAAGACAAAGATTTAAGTGTCTATAAATACAAATCATAGCAAACCACATCCAATTTGCCAATTAATTTCACTGTGGTTAGGATGTTTTATATCCACGAGTTATTTGCTGTCTTTTTCTGTGGCAGAACTCACTGGGAATGGAATTTTTGCCTGTGATTCATTTGTTTTCAGATGCTGGGCATTTCTTACTAAATTTAGATGTTCCTATCTTCCTTCACACTCACCATGTGCCTCCCAGACAAGAGATTTATGTACCAGGTTTAAATGATGGATTCCAGATGTCCGAGCAGGATTTAATCTTGGGCAGCAGAACCATCTGATTGATTCTGGGTTGAAGTGACTGAAAATTCCCTGAGCTTTTATCTGTGGGGCTTGACAGAATTTATAATGCAGCCCTGGCTTGAGAGATGACTGCAGGTGGAAATGACATTAGCATGTAGAGTAGGAAACTCTTTAAATTGGACCAGTAACTTTTTAATGTGGGTTTTAACTCCTATAAAAGCAGGTAGGACATGTAGGTTTCATAGAAAGTGAGGATATTTGGTTAAAAATCCGAAAGAACTCAGGGCAGGGCTGTGAGTGTGTCTTACTGTGTGACCCAAGGTTCTCTTACCTCCTTTTGTGAGGTCCAGCTGGGTGGAGTCCTCACCTCGGTTATCTGAAACAACTGCTTTGTACAGGCCCTCATCTGCTTTGGTTACCTACCAAATACGTGTGTGCATGTGTAATATCGATTAAAATAACCCAAACAAGCCCCAAAACAAACAACACCCCTCCCAAAGAAATTCCCATATCATTGAAACAGGGCAGGATTTGGAAAAGGGGAAAAAGCTGAGATTCATTCCTTCCCAATGGATTTGGTTGAACTGAGCAGGGGGGAAAAGGGTCAATTTGCCCCAAAATCTCCTGTGAAAGGATGGGGGGGGTCTGGTTCAGAACCTGTAGGGTTTGGGGGCTCAGTAGCTCAGCTTTTGCCCTCAGTCCCTGTGTGAAACCTGCTCTTTTCAGCCTCTCAGGATGTGTTAAGTTTGAACAGCCACCCACTGTTAAAAACATCTTATTTCTAATTAGGATCTTAGATCACAGCCTGGTTTGGGTTGGAAGGGACCTTAAAGATTGTTTAGTTCCAACCCCTACCATGAATTCCATTAGAATTTAGATTCAGAACCTGACTGTAGCATTAAAAGTTTATTCTCTTTTGCTTTTCTCACTACCCAAAACCCACGTGGAATATGAATCAGTCCGGGTTTTTTGCCATTTTCCTGTGAACCTCTGAGCTGTTTGATGTTTCACCTTTGGGATCTGCAGAGTTCCCTTCCCAGTCTGTAGGTCAAACACTCCACCAGCTCGTGCCTTGTGATTGAAGAACCACTGGAATTTGGTGTCCTTCCTCAGGTTTGTTGCCTGTTTGAAGTCAACATTTAGAAGTCAAAATCCATTTGATTTCTTAATTCTTGGATGTCCTAATACGAATCATCACTTACATTACTGCAGAATCTGAGAATTTACCTTCTTTGTTAAAATTTCTGCCCAGAAGAAACCATCTCCTTACCGTCACTGCAGCAAAGCATTTGAACGAGCACTGAATGAATTCTGTTACCTTGCAGGTGAGGAGCACTTCACAGCTCTCCAAAACTTTCCATGTCAGGTTCTCTATGAAATGTGGACCTGGAAAAGAAATTCAATCTTTCTCGTGGTGCCTTTGCCGTGTTTCCTGCGGGAATGCTTCCATCTAGTGCTCGATTCCCGCAGTGCACCTGGGAGTCCCCGAGTTTCTAGGGAATAGGGAGGGGAAACTGAAATAAATTACTTTGGATCCTTTCATCCTGTACTGGGCAACTCTGACGCCGAGAAGGAGACTGATTTATAGTGTGGTGTCACAGTCGCTATCAAGTGAATATTTTTACCCTCACTAGCAGGGAATCACCTTTCCAATTGTAGTATTTTTCCAATGAATTTGTTTTATAAACTTCTTTGTTCGTCAGTACAAGGTGGGAGGAGAAAGTGGAATGCATGGATCTTTACAAACTTAGCTAGAAATCCTGTTTTTCACAAGTGGATCTTAATTACAGAGTGGATATTCAGGTTGGACGATTTTCAGAGTTTGAAAGTGTTCAGTGCCACAGCACTGATGCAGATCTCTACTGATAAATCTGCCTAGCTTGGCTAAAACTAGTTCATTATTTTGATTTTTAAGGGCAGGGCAAAGTATCTGAAAACAAGGAGTCTTATCCTAGTGTCTTAATCAGCTCAACTAAAGTGATTAAAAAGATGATGAAGTGAAATAAATTCGCTTGGCTTTTGCCATCCTGGCCTCTTTCTGACAAGTCCTTAACCTCTGGCTGATCTTACCCTGCTTCTTCTTCCATTGTCTCCGCTTTGCTTCAGCTTCTTCTGCCACTTTAGCAAAAGCTATGGGACAGCAAAGGACAAAGTCAACAACTCCCCATTATTGGATATTTCCTGTACAAAAGGTGTTACCATTAAAGCTATGCTTTTTGTTTATGCTGAGAGCCTAACATTTATTTTTATAAAAACAAAAGGCCGGACCTGACTTGACCATTGAGCATGTAGCAAATTAAATACAGGATTTCACCATATAAAAAGGTAGGCTAGAAAATCTGAAATTAAAATACTTTAAAAGTGAGATATACTGAAGAAGGCAGAGAGCACAACCACATCTAACTTTAGTATCTGCCTTTACATTGTCAATAAAGAGAATGGGCACTTCTAGAGCACAGCTCATCAAATTAATCTATCCTGAACCCAGCAAGTGCTGAGTGCCCCTGGGAAAGTGCCTGTGTCTCTCCAGGGTCAGGGAGATTTGACATTTTATAAACATTTTCCATTCAAAAACTTAGGGAGCTTTAGAAAGTCACTTGGAAGCAAAATGCAGAGAACTGAAACCAGAGATAGGCACTTGATGGGAAGGATTTGAATGAGAACCTTGTTCCTATTTTTAATTAATTTTAGGAGGCTCTCTTTCCTACATGTCTGGGGAGCTGCATGTTCCATGTTGAGCTTCTGTGCCTTGTCCTGGAGTGCAGTTGACACTTCGTTTATTGCATTCAGTGCAGTGAACCAGCTGCTAAATACACTGAATTTCCAGCCTGATCCTGCCCTGAGATAAATGACTACACACACTCCACGCTGCTGCCAAGGCACAGTTCACCACTGCAAGCTAATATGTAAAACATTTGGAAGAAAGAACTAAGCATTCCACTTCAGCAGACTGCTTTTATCATCAAGCACCTATTTATAAGACCAAAAGCTTTAATTTATGGTAAAGAGAGATTCAGATAATTTCTTAAATGATTCCTGGACTTTAAATCTGGGCTAAAATTTGCTCTCCCCATTCCCAGTGTGCCATTAGAACTGTTGGAAATACTTTGGGGCCTTAAGTGCCTCACAAACTTTCCACTGAGCATGGCAGTCTATATTTGATCCCGAATTTCCACCTACCTTCATCCATGAGAACAAGGGTGAATTGGTTTTTGGCTTTCCCATCTTTGAGCTGGGCTGTGTACACCCCTTTGTCATCAGCACAGAAATCCTGGATTATCAATTCCACGAGGCCTTTCTCTTTGACAAAGTTGATTTTGTGTGTCTGTGTGAAAGAAAAGAAATAGGATAAACTGAAGAGATTTCCACAGCAGAACTGCTTCAAGGTCAGATCCTGGCACAGCATCTTCTGGGGCAGATATTCCAGTTATTTTGTACCTGTATCCTTAAAAACTCCCCTCATTTTACAGGATAAGGAAAGGACTGTGCTGTGCCAGGCTGTGGGATTCATCTGTTATTTATGTGTGTAGGAATGGTAGAATTGCTTCCAGCAGAGAGAAAGTTTCTGTAAAACCACCTAACCCAAAACATTCTTCCTTCATGGGTATTACAGAGATGAAACCAGAATATCTGTGATTTTCAGTGGCATGGAAGTGTTGCACTTGGTTATAATCTGTGGTGTGTAATTCCATATTTGGCCAGGATGAGGAATATTTCCCCCTCTTGCTGAGGTGCAGGTACCACTGAGCTCCTGCACCTGAAAGTGCCAGGTGCCTGAACACAAATATCATCATTCTGCCTCACTGCCTCGTTTGCTCTGAGCAAATATTGTCCTTCCAGCCAACCTGATAAATTGTGCAGATCCATGTCAGTCCTCCAGTGGAGAGGAGACAGGTTTTAGAAGAGATAAAGCCCTGGATAAACTTGTTACATGTTGATTTAACCCTCCAACAGGGCATTGACAGCTCCAAACTGCTCTGGCCTGGTCCTGTCCTTTGTTCTGGTTATTATCTGGGCATTGGTGCACTGCACTGAGCTGACAGCCCATGATTTATATTTGTGCTTCATTCTCAACTGTTCTCCCCTCTGCTCCTCTCATTCCAAGTATTTTTAAAATGTTCTAATATTAATTTGATATGGGAGGACAAGGAGGAGGCCTGGACATTTTTGTGGATGTTTGAGGAGGTTGGAGGGTGCTGTAACACACAGGGTTATTCCCAGTGCTTTGGACTGAGAAATAAATCACTTCCATCTGCCCTCAGAATTCCTGAGATTTGCCTGTATTCAGTTCAAAATCCCCATCAAAAGATCTGATGGGGATTCAGAAAGCTGAGAATGTGCCATGTTCAGCAGTGGCAAAGTAAGTCAAGATGAAATGCAGAATAAACCTACTGGGGTACTGGTGAGCTCCTTGTCATTGAAGATCAGGTGCAGCTCAGCGTTTGGGGACAGCTTCTCCACCTCCAGCCACAGCCTCACTTCCCCTTTCTCCAGAACATCGACGTTCCAGCCAGATATCAGCTTGATCACTGGCAAGCAGAGAGAACCACCAGGGGAATCACAGGCACCCCAGAGGGTTTGGGTTTGGCCCAGCCAGGGCTCTGCTGGGTTCCCTTTTCCCAGGCTTGGCCCCTGCTTGTGGCTTTTTTCTGCTTCAACTTACGTGGGTTCCTGATTTCGTGGCTACGTTTCAATAGCTTGTCCAGATCTGAAATGCAGAGAATTAAAAATCAACACTAGGCCAAAACAAATTAATTGTATCAATTTAATTTAATTTGTTGATGAACTTTGTTTATGTCAAAGAGAAGATAAAGCATTCAATAATGAGGACTAGAAAAGGTGGTAAGGGAATTGTTGGTTATATCTGAATAAAATGATGCTTGGATCAATTCAGGGAGAGTGCTAAAGAAGTTATAAATCACTGTGACAGTGTAGCCAAATGTGAAATCTGAACTGCAGTGGAAAAATAACATTGCAGGAGCAGGGAGTCTTTCCTTAGGGGACTGTAAAAGAAACTGCCCTTGAGCCTTCAAGGAATGGGAAACATCTTTTTAGTGATATCATTAAGTGACATTAGTCACTCACTATTCTTCTGCAAGATACTTTCCTCTAAACATCTAAGATTAGAAAATGAGGGCACATTAGTTTTTTGTTGTTGGCAATTATCAGTTTTTACCTTCTTTTGTTAAAGTGCAGCTGGCAGAGATATCATCATCTACATCTGTGACCTCCACTGAATACACACCCAGGTCCTTTTCTGAGGGCTGTTTCAGTATCAGTTTTGATCTAGAAGTGAAAAGAATAATAGCAAAAATAATGTTTTCCTCAGAAATGATGTCTCCTGTAGCAGAATTTGATACACCCAGAACAGGAAATGTAGAACTCATTGGAATTTTTAAATGCCACTGAGGAGCAAGGTAAAGATACTGGGAGTAGGATGGCAGCAGCTGCCCAGGTTGTACCGACCAGCCCATTTCGTGGACTCCAGGGCTGGGAATCAGGGAAAGGACAGGGAAACATTTGGTTTCACATTTTTCTTGGTGTTTAATGTGTTCTTTCCTCACCAGTCCATTTTCTCAGCGTGCATTAGATACTCACCTGTTGCCTTTCTCTTCAATCTGGACTCGGTCAGGATCTGGAGGTCCCTCATAGTCCTTTGACCAGATAAATTCAGAGGAGTCATTCTTTTCAGGAGCTTCAAAGGCCATATAAATGAAACCCTCTTCATCCACCCCGAGTTCAATTTCATTTGTGCCTGGATGAGCAAAATCCCCACAAAACATTCCTTACCAAAGCAGATCAGGGCTGAGCTTCTGTACATCTAACTCAAAAAACAACCCCCAAAACCAAACCACACAGTGCACAGTTAGAGCTAATTCATTTGGGCAGTTTGATTTGTTCATCATTGTTGTACAGCAGGTGTTTCTTGCTGTGAAATGAGTAGCTGATGTGTCACAAAGCAGATTTTCACTCAGATCATACATTTATTTACAGACTGGCCCACTCTCATGGCTTTTAGCGTCATACCAGGTTTGGTTTTGGCCACCACAGGGTCTGAGGGGAGTGAAGGGGGTCCAACTCCAGCCTTGTTCTGTGCTCGTACTCGGAAAATGTAGCAGTGCCCTGTCTCCAGGCCTGAAACCTGCAGGAAACACAGGAATGAATGTCCTACAGGAATTCATGTCAGACTAGGACAAGCAGCATTAAGAGCAGGTACCTTCATGTGGGTGGTGGCTGTGGGCTGCTTGTTTATTTGTTTCCACTCCTCTGTGCCTTCTTCGCACAGCTCTATGAAATACCCTGTGACCGGCCCTGCCCCCAGGTACAGAGGAGCTTCCCAGTGCAGCTGCAGGGAGGAGTCCCTCACCTCAGTGCACCTCACGTCGTAGGGAGGGCCTGGCACAAAGGGAACAGGGAAAACTGCAGTTGGGTTGGGATCAGAGAGCAGAGTTGAAGGTAGCAGTTGAGTAGTTGGTCTGTAGGGGATGCTTTCTGTGGCAGTTAGGGGTAGGTTTATGAAATAGCATCAGCAGCTGCTTTAATGGTATTTGTTGTGGTGTAAAGAAGAAGGGATTTAGAGTTTAGATCCTGATTTTTCATTCTCTAGAGACAATATTATTAAAAATACCTTGGTGCTCTATCTGTGTAATGCAGGGATAACACCCTGCATCAGAACATCCCCGGAAATGTTTTGTGCTTTTCTGCCCTGGGAGCCACCATTTTTATGGTAGGAAACCCCTTGGAAGAGTGAGAAGATAACAAATGCAGCTGGTGCCATTTTCCTGGATGGTTTTACATGAGGCATACCTGGCTCTGGCATTGTCCATTCCTCACATCTGAACAAGTCGCTGGGCTCGGACACTGCCCCAACTCCAGCCCTGTTCATGGCACGGGCACGGAACTCGTACAGGTGCCCCTCCTGCAGGCTGCTGACCTTGGGGTGCAGAAGGGCACACATGGTCAGTTCAGCAGGACACTGAAGAAGTAGGAAAAGCCCAGCTCAACCCTTGGTGCAGCTGTTCCCAGCTGTGCTCCGAGCGGATACCGTGCAGACGCGCCGAGGAATCGGCTGAGTGTTGACTTCGTGCCAGTCTGGCTCAGAGTGGTCGTGCTGGTCCAGGAAATATCCCAGGATCTTTGTTCCTCCTTTGTGCTTTGGGGCTTTCCAGCCGATGGTCATCTCAGTCTTGCCACAGTGCAGCAGCACAAAGCCACGTGGGGCCGAGGGACAGGCTGGCACAGAGGGACAGACAGACAGCAACGCTCAACACAACGTCCACATTCTCATTTGGAAGTCACAGCAAAAGCCTTGGATGTGTCTCAGGAGGTCCCTTGCCTGGTCCTTTATGGTTTGTGTGGCACAAAAGATGGGAGCAGTGGGTTGATAAAATGGGGACCAGGGAGGGTTAGATCCTGGATGGTATGGTTGTAGGATTTTCCAGTTTCCCTGAGAAATTCCCAATGCTGATTTCCAGACATCACATAACTGAGCACTTAAAATGGTCTCTTGTACCCAGAGCCAAATTAACACCACAAATGTTACACACTGCTAGGTCGAAATGCTAATTATTTAACTCTGTCCATGCCTGGCAAGTGTAATTGATGGCAGAAGCTGCGGGGAACAAGAAAATGAGTTCCCTTTTGTTTTGTTTCTCAGCCACTGTCACCATAGCAGGCAGTGGTGGCTGTGCCTGACAGATGGGGGGTGGAGGGGTTTCCTTTTGGTCACTACTCACCGATCGCCGGCCTGACAACGATGGGGTCTGTTTCTGGTGAGCTCTCACTCAGTCCTGCCTCACCCACAGATTTCACACAGAACACGTATTCTTTTCCAGGCTGCAGCCCAGGAACAGTAAATCTGGGAGAGCAAATGAGTATTTTAATTTTTTTGTGTTTGTCTGTGCAGAGGTAAACAATGCTGAAACAGACAGCAACACACTTTAATAAGGCTTAGTTCTGGCAAAATCATTATTTGTCATTACAAATTAATGTGTCACATGAAATGGCTCCAGATAACTCACAGTGGGTATGGATCAGAGGGAGAGGAATCACCATTGACAGGAAGATAAACAAGACTTTTTAATGGACTTTTTCTGCTTGACATGTGACCCTCACAGCTGGAGAGTGACTGTAAATTCTGATTGACACCGACTTACTCTACTGGAAAACAGGCAAACCCACGGAATGTGGTTCTGCTGGTGCCCCAGGCTCTGTGGGGCTGTGCAGCCCCAGCCTGTGGAGAGCACACAGCCTTGGCTGAGGCTTGGAGCCATCCGGAGCCCTCCAAGAGGCCCTGGTGTTGCTGTGCGTGCCAGCCTGTGTGTGGGGACTGAAGGAAGTTCTTTTTTTATCTGAAACACGACTCCAGGCAGAAAGAGAAGAATCCAGGTTGGGCCCCTGGCATCCCTCAATGCAGCACAGGAGCTGAACTCACTCGTTGCCTGTCACTGGCTTGTTGTTGACTGTTTGCCATTCCTCCGTGCCCGTCTCCCGGCAGTAGATGTAATAGCCAAGGGGCTCCAGGCCATCCTTGGGCTTGTCCCACTGCACAACAACAGATGTCTTGGTGTCTCTGAATGCCAAAACCTGAGATGGTGGAGGCGGAGGAGCTAAAAAAGGGAAGAAATAAACAAACAACACAGACAAAAGTAGTGAGGGTTAAAATCTGTAATTTAAAAAAGCCAAAACTATTATAAATGAGTTTAATTTATTCTCCTTTTCCAGAGCACCATTTTCAAATTGTTGCCCAGGGAAGCTGTGGCTGCTCCATCCCTGAAGTGCCCAAGGCCAGGTTGGATGGGGCTGGAGCAACCTGGGATAGTGGAAAGTCCCTGCCTATGGATGAGCTTTGAGGTCCCTTCCAACCCAAACCATTCTGGGATTCTGTGGAATTAGAGCAAAATGCCATGGACAGGGGCCCACTCTACAGGATCTATTTTTGTGCTTGGGTTTGCCAGATGTCTTCTTCCTCTCCCACTGATTTCTGCAGTTACCCCACACAACCTCCTTCCTCTGAAGTAGAGGAGGAACAAAGCTCATCTGTTGATTGTCCTTGGCTCCACCCTGAACTGGGGCCTGCTTCGCTCTGCATTTCCATTTATGAGTGAACACTGGAGCAGCTTCAGCGTGGGACAATATACAAATAAAGAGTCAGTGCTTATGTCTCTGCAGAAGAGAAACACCAACATGAGCCTTTGGTCCTCTTACTGTCAGCTCAGTCCAGGGAAAAAACAGCCCAAAGCAGCCCTGCAGAGGCTGCTGTCCTGGCTGAGCCCCCCAGCTCAGGCTGCTGCAGCCTCCTGTCATTCCTTCCTCACTGTCACCTCCCTCACGCCGTGCTGGAAGCATCCTTGGATTAAACACAGGCTTCGACTGTTCCTATTTTATTAAATGTAATTCCCTGCTCACTGCTTGCTCAGATTAACACTGCCCTGACCAACTGCAAACCAATTAAAGAAGGATTTAAGGCTTCAAGAGATTTCCTTATATCAAAGTACTGCTGTGTAACCATAGACCATGAAGTTCAGAGGAGAGCGTGGGCAGGGGATCCCCCTCATTCCCTCCAATCCATCCCATTCTCCCCAGAGCAGAGCAATGCAGGAATTACCCAGCTTTGCCCCAGCAGTGATGGGCGGGCTGGGCAGCGAGGGCTCGCTGATCCCAAACTTGTTCACGGATCGCATGCGGAACCGGAACGATTTTCCCTTCGCCAGACCGAAGAGTGCAAATCTTGGGGAATTTGCTGGCATCTCCAGGTTCACCATTTGCCAGGAGTTGCTGCCTACGAGCGACTGCAACGAGAAAAGTGATGATTTACAACTCCTAATGTGAGCACAAAACCCTCCTGACCAGTAACAAAGCTGGGTGTTGTAGGAAAGGAATTTAAAAAAGCTCCAAACAAAACACAAACCAAAGCCATAAATTACGTATTTCTTGTTGAGGTACCCAAACTTTTCGCCCTTGGCAGCAGAGGGCCCCTTTGCCACAGGAGGTGAGAAATAAGAATGTATGAAAGGAGATTGGCAGAAGATACTGATTAACCAACAGAATGATTAGTGGGGAGCAGGACAGTGAGGTATGGTGTGGTTCTTCACAGCTTTTCCACCTTTCAGGGCCGTAGGGCAGGAGCAGTTCTTCTGTTAGAATTCTGCCACTGTTCTGTGATGTTAAAATTCCTTGTCCCTTCCTTGTTAATCATTAGTCCTTGAGCTGGTCTCAGAGTCAGCGCCATGGCTCAGGGCACCTGTGGGGCTGGAGGGGCTGAACCAGGTTTGAGGCTGGATCTTCCCAGTTCCTAACTGGAAATGGCCTCACCTGTGCCGTGGCCCACTTGAGAAAGAAATTGTTCTGCCCTGCAGCTCCCCTCCTGTGTGATATTATTTTCTTACCTTTTCCACATAATAATTCAGTGGCTCTTTGCCTCTTGGATCTGGTTCATCCCAGGCCAAAGCCACATAATCTTCTCTGACCTCACTTGCGTGAACATTGGTGGGTGGCAAGGGAATCTTAATGTGTCCTATGGGAAGGCAGAAAAGGCTTTAGTGATAATGTGGCAGGAAAATAAAAGTTCTTCTACAATGGATTCTGTTCTCCCACTATAAATTAAGATTGCTCAATATGAAGGAGAGAAGCACTTTGGGGAAATCTGAACTCACCCTCCAGGTCATCCTTGGATATTTCTATGGTCCTGCCCTCGTCGTATGGAATCACTGCAGTGACAAACAGGGCAGTGTTACCCTCCCACAGGAGGTGCTTGGGGAGAGAGACAGAACCCAGGACTGGCTCATTGGTTCTGTGCACAATTACAGACATTTTATGTCACAAACAATGCTACTTTGAGCTTTTTCTGTTCAGAATGCTCCCAAGATGGGCTCAGCAAAGACATTTGTGGGAATGGGGAGGATCTGGACGATCTGCACTCAGTTATTCCTGCAGTCTCCCATGGTCCTGAGGGAGCAAATTGTCCTGGTTTGGTACCAACCTGTCACTCTCTGGTCCCTGCTGGGGTCGTGGGTTGTGACGGGGTCACTGGCCTTTGAAGGGTGGCTGGTGCCAGCCTTGTTGACAGCCTTGACTCGGAACTGGTACGTCTGTCCCTCAGCCAGGCCCAGCACTGGGCACCTGCAGCCCTTCACAGGCTGGGCACTGCACTGCACCCACTCCTCTGAGCCAGCCACACACCTGCGAGGAGACACAGCCCACGGGCTCCCTTTGTTCTGTTTCCACGAGGAAATGGGGTTTCTTAGCTCAGACACGATGCCTTACAGACCTTTCAATGAGGTAGCCCAGGATGGGGCTTCCTCCATCATCACTGGGTGCTACCCAAGAAAGGACCAGGCAGTCTTTGTTCACATCGTGGCATTTCACATTGAGGGGGGATCCTGGGGCACCAGCTGTAAGTGCTGCAGCATCTGCAAAACACCAGGTGAGGGGGGGTAGCTTTTGTTCTTTTCTCTTCCAAAATTTTCATTGAGTAGCTTAATTTTAAATGCCTAAGGGTCTATCCCAGTAACAAATCCTATTTTCTAATACCAAAATCACCAGTGAAAATAAGATTTGTATCCACACACAAAATCAGGGACTTTTTCCTTGTGTGTGAGGGTGGGAATTCCTTTATGCCAAGGTGTTAGGAAAGGAGATCTGTAGGTTCTGCAGGTACCTCTGACAAACACATAGGTGGTTTGCTCCTTGTATCCATCCAGAGAGGGGACACGGATGGTGTAGAAGCCCTCATCCTCCTTGTGAGCACACAGCACTGTCAGAGAGGCCTCACGCTCCTGGCACCTCAGCTCCCGACCTTCTGAGTCCTGCAGCTGCTCCCCTGTGGAGCAGGAGAAGGGGAAAGGAAGTTCACCTGGATTTGCCTGCTTAGGAGTGGCAATATTTATTTGCAAATGCCTCAAAAAGCACAGAATGAGATGAGGGATCTCTAAGACATTCCTGGTATTATTTTTGTGCCTCCAAATTGCAGCCATGGACCCTGAGCCACAGAAAGACCCAAATCCTTGATAGCCAGCAGAACAACACACAGCATCCAGAAGTTTTTCTCACCGGAGAGAACCCCAGGCTTTTCAAACTAAGGCTCTTCAAATATTGCTATTAACAGGAATGTCATTACCTCCAAAACATTTCAATGGTCTCATCCTTTACAAACAGGGAAAGACAAACATTAAATAGTAACATCTGTAGCTTGAGCAGAGCTGAGAACAGCTCAGGAATCCTGAATTTTAATTATTTTCCTTTTTTTTTTTTCCTGTGACCATTCAATCACAGCTGTGAATTCCAGTGGGATATTCCCAGAGGTAAATGCACATAAACTCAGCTGCTGCCTACAAACCATCTCTGAACCAGGTGATGCCTCGTTGGTGGTCCAGTAAATCAGAGGAGAAGTAACAGGAGAGGGTGAAAGGCTCCTTTTCTCTTGTAAATAAGGGTTTCAGTGGAAAAGCAAAATCTGCTTCTCTGGCCAAAAGGGATCCTGTGGAATGAAAGTCAGCATGATAGAGAGACTTCCAGAGCCTTCCTCCTGTAGTATTTTTATTGTTTTATATTTAGAGTCAGCTTTGCACTTTGCATGTGCAGTCAGGCTGACAGGAAAAGCTCTCAGGGAAAAAATAATCCAATTGCATCAGGCTATAAAAATAATTAATAATAACATCAATGATTTACTCACTTTTGTATATTTCTGAATCAAATCCTGACTCCTTTCCATAATATTCTATAAGACAAGAGGAAAATACATTTAGTAAATCTCAGAGACTGTTTGTCTTCTTAAAAACACCCAGTGGCGCTCAGCAAACTGTTTTTTCCTCAAGCCAGTCCTTAATTTGAACCTTCAAAGTGTCATCATGGGGTAAAGCTTTAATTCATTTGACAGCTGATGCCTTTCACCAGCCACTGGGGGTGTGTCTGCAGAGGAAATTGTTCCCGTGGCTGTTCCAGCAGGAGCAATCCTGCTCCAAATGCTCACCTGGAGCACTCAGGTATTCAGAGCTAAGGAGGCCTTTGTCACTTTGGCTTCTGCCTTTTCAAGCAGGCAAGTTAAAGCCAAATGAAATAAAGATTTGAATAAAAGCACCCCCCTGGGTTTTCACAGCTTTCCCAGAGGATGATGTGGGATTCTTGAAAACTACCAGTGACTGGGACTTCAGGATTTAACCAAAGGAAAGGATGTTTGTGCTGACACTGAGGCAGTTCCTGGAGCTCAGGGAAGGATGTCCCCAAATCAGCTGTTCCTGGATTCTCTGGAGGTGTCACAGGTCCACCTGCTCTGGCAGAGGGCTCTGTCCCTTGTCTGTCCCTAATTGTCTGCAGTCCTATAGGTCTGTTCTGTCCATGCTTTTTATTACAAAGTTGTAATTTAGATATAAATAGATGAGATATGAACAGCTAAACTGTGATCCTGTGAGACTGCTCTGCATATTTCCTAAAGCTTGAGATTATTTCTTTTAAGTGCTGGTGGTTTATTTACTTCCTTCCCCACGTCTGGCTTTGGCTGTACACAATGTGTATCCGTGGAGTCTGTGCCAGTTATTTTAAGAACAGCACAAATCAAAGAGGAAAATCTTGCATTTGCCCTTGGCAGTTACTGGTTTCAGGGAAGAACCAGAGGCATTCTCTGCACTAATGCACTGAGAGGTCCCACTGAAAGCCACAGCTCTTGGGGAACCATTTCTTGCTTATCTTTAGCAGACTCTGTAAGCCTGTTGAGTTTCACTGTGGGGCTCTTTCGTAGCAGTCCAGAAGAAATAAGCCCCTAAATTTAGTACAGCTTTATCCCAGTGAAAGGACAGCTGTGTCCATATGGAATCTGAAAGGAAAACCTTGGGCTGGGCCCAGAAGTGACCAAGGAAGAGAAGCTGTTCTGTCCTTTTTCAGAGTGCTTGTGTGTGCCTATCAAATAATGAAAATATTTGGAAGACTCTGCAGTATTTGAAAGTTTAAACCCAAAGGAATATTTGTACTTACTCCTGACAAGCACTGTAGCAAAGGAATAAGCTTCACCATATTGATTCTTCACCTCCACACTGTATTCAGCAGAATCTTCCATGGAGCATCTGAAAAAAAAAAAGAAATTTCTCCTCTTTCATATTTCACAGGACAAATTCAAAGGGGTTCCCCTTTAATTCCAGAGATGTTTGATTTTTATCCAGAAGCTGCTTTTCCTTTCAATTACAAGGATTTCTGGTACTTAGTAGTCAATTTTTTCTCCTGAGACCCAGAAGGAAAACATTTTAAGTACTGAACAAGCAAAAGACCTGTGGAACACTTGATTCAACTGAAGATTTGCATTTGTCTATCACTGTGTAATTCATAATCAGAACTGATGCTGTTCTGATTACACTGATCCACCCCAAATCACTTTTTTTGGTCTGCTCATGAAGTGTTAAATGTGCATTCCTTACCCTGAATGAAAAAATGTTGCTGATGCATAAAAAGAGGAGCAGAAGTAAATCAAGCTATTAAATTTTGTTTGATTTTCTTTTATTTTTCATAGATTTTTTAAACCTTGTGAACTGCTGTGGAGATTGGCAAAGGTTTAGCTCAAACACAACAGCCTAAAGGCAGGCAAGGTCAGATTCCAGCAGAATTACTTGGTTTGTTTGTCATACACAGGCTGGGAATTTAGGGCGAGCAGGTCTCACTCAGCTGACAAAGCAGCTCACCAAGGGCACAGCCATTACCTGCTGATGTGCAGGGTCAGCATCCCAAATTCATTTTTGATCTTGTATTTTCCTGCTGGGGCTTGGCGGAGATCGATGGGGATTCCATTTTTATACCTGGCGGAAAAGAAGGAAACGTGCTGTTAGGAAAGGACCCACATCGACCGCCACAGGAAAGAGGAGCAGACACAGTTCCCTCTTTCACAGATCTCCCTCTCCAATCCAAACCAGCAGCTAAAGCTAGACCCCTCCATGGTCCTGTGGGGCTGCTCAGCCTTGACTTCACATCCCCTGCCCTGCAGCTCCTGTGAGCCAGTTCACAGATGTCTCTTCCTTGTGTTCCCCAGGGATGTGTGGGAGGTTGGATTCTCTTTGCTCTCTGAATAATTCAGAGAGGTCGTTCTGGAAGGACACAGGACATGCAGAGCTCCCACAGTGGCAGAGCTGCTGCCTACGAGTCATTAGTAATGCAAATGTTTGCACACTTAAACCTTCCAGAGGAGGAATGGCCAATCACTTCAAACTGATTGAAGTACACTTTGCAAATTGGTTTTTTGAGGTGGTCTTTTATTTATTTACGGTATTTATGGTGTGTGCTGCACTCAGGCCCAGTCCATAATGCTCTCCCCCTGAGGTTGGTTAATATACAAAGGGACTAAATGACAGTTGTGTTGTATTTTACAAACTGTAGAAGCAGCAGCAGTTTAATGCTGAAACTCTCATGGTGTCCAAGGCAGCCAGGCCTTGTTGGGGTGTGTTTGTGGTGATTTAGTGCTGTAAGGAGGTTCTGGTTTCTGAAACTTAAATCCCAAGTTTGCCTGCGGGAAAAGGAAAGGAAACAGGGAAACCTCCATGAACATCAGCCCAGTGCCAGAAGGATCCCACAGGCGTGTCCAGTAAACAGGGAAACCTCCATGAACATCAGCCTGGTGCCAAAAGGATCCCACAGGAGTGTCCAGTAAACAGGGAAACCTCCATAACATCAGCCCTGCCCCAGAAGGATCCCACAGGAATGCCCAGGAAACAGGGAAACCTCCATGAACATCAGCCCAGTGCCAGAAGGATCCCACAGGTGTGTCCAGGAAGTAGGGAAACCTCCATGAACATCAGCCTGGTGCCAAAAGGATCCCACAGGAGTGTCCAGTAAACAGGGAAACCTCCATAACATCAGCCCTGCCCCAGAAGGATCCCACAGGAATGCCCAGGAAACAGGGAAACCTCCATGAACATCAGCCCAGTGCCAGAAGGATCCCACAGGAGTGTCCAGTAAACAGGGAAACCTCCATAACATCAGCCCTGCCCCAGAAGGATCCCACAGGAATGCCCAGGAAACAGGGAAACCTCCATGAACATCAGCCCAGTGCCAGAAGGATCCCACAGGAGTGTCACTGCCTCCAGGCCCCCATGTCCTTACGGTCTAACAGTGGCACTGGACACTGAGGTGTTTCTGTGGCCTCTGCAGCTCTCCCTCCCTCTCTCCCTCCCTCCTCCTGGCAGGACAGGGCTGTCATTGCCGTGTGCCTGTGCCCGTGGCCGTGCTGGCAGTGCCATACCAAGTGGCCTGTGGCACGGGGGTGCCCAGGACAGTGCAGGTCAGGGTGACATCCATCCTCTCCCAGACGGCGTGTGCCCGCAGCGGGATCCAGAGCAGCGGCGCCCGGCCCGAGCACAGCTCCAGGAGCTCCTTCTGCAGGCAGGCCTTCTGCACAGCCTGGGCCGGGGAGACACTGGGTAAGGCACTGCAAAGGGCTCATGCTGTTACACAAATTCTCTGACATCAGGGACCTCTGAAAATGTTTCAGTGGCAGGGGTGCAAGGCCTTTAGTAGGGGGGATTTTGGGGCTGTCCTAACACCTGCTCAGGTGTAGGATGCTCTCCAGAGCACAGTTTCAGCCCTGCTGGCACCTGCTGCCAGCAGAGGTGTCTGCTCTGACCTTCCTGCGCAGCCCCTTGCGGTCAGCCCTCACTCGGAGCAGCCTGCAGAGCCTGATGACCTCCTTCTCCATCTTCTCCATGTCGTTCCCAAAACGAATCCTCTTCTGCCCCCTCTGTTCCAACTCCAGGATCTCAGCTTCCCTTCTTAGATTGTACTCCCTGGAACTACAGGGTGATAAAAGTGACAGAAGTCAAGATAAAACTTTTTTTTCTCTTTTTTTAGGGGTGTTTTTTGTTGTTTATAGCAGACTTTGTGGTTAAATCAGGAGTGGTAAGGACAGCTACGCCAGCTGATGGAGTGTGGGTAGGAATGTCAGGGAATTATCCCCCACAGGAACCAGCACCCCCAGAAGAGATCCAACTTCATGGGGACCCACTGTTTGGCCACTTTTAATCCCGAGGAGGAAGCTGGGGAAAGGATCAAAGGGAGGAGAGATGTGGCTGAGATTTTCTGGGAAAGAGGGAGAGTCTCATCTGTTATTATTCATTTATTAATCTGTCAGTATTATCCATTTATTCCTATAAAATCTGGTTTCTCTCACACCCCTACATGTTAGCAGAGCAATGTTCCTCATTATCACATGGCAACATCATTTAATTTCCCGCATTTTAGTTGAGGCCTGGTGTTTTTAAAGGAAGAACCACTGGGTTGAACCTGCTGGAAGCTGTGACCCTGATACAGAGCTGTGATGTTGCCTACAATGGTTGTATTGGAGTTATAATAATAATTCCTGACTTACTTTGCTGTCTCAGAGGTCAAGGCAAGGGCAGCTGCTATGGATAGGTCTGAAAGGCTGAAAGTCTCCTCTTCCTCACTTCCAGGGGAAGATTCATGGAAAAGAATCCAGATAATGTTCCATCATTTCACAAACTCAACGTTCTGTGAATGTGTAGAAAGCCCTGGCTGCACCTGATGGACTCAACCTGTCCCTCACTCTGGGGCTTACCTGGTTTTAAACCTTTTTTTCCTGGTTGTGGAGGTCATTTCCAAGCTCTGTTTCCTCTCCTCCTTCTGCTCCTCCTCTCTGTGGTGGAAAAAGGCTCGGGTTCCCATGGTGGGATGTCAAAGCCAAACTTTCTTGCTGGAATAGATTGAAACATTCAAATCAGACACTCTAACAGAATCTTTTTAAATCCTTGCTGTGCTTTGGCGTTCAGGGGCTGTGAGTGAAGGTTCACATAAAAATATTTTCTGACATCCACACTATGAGAGGGGTTTGCTTCATGATGCTTCTGTGGAAAGTGGGATCAGGGGGAGAAATGGAGCCTCTCAAGGCAGCTGGAGCTGTCCCAGAACAGGGAACAGGCAGCCCCTTGTGGGTAGATTTGTTTCTCCGGGATCTTTTCAGGAATCCTGGAATGGTTTGGGTTGGAAGGGGCCTTAAAGCAGGGACAGCTCCCACCAAACCAGGGTGCTGCACACAGGACAGTCACAGCTCAGCACTCTAAGGGGATAAAATTTATCCAGCCCTTTGCATCCTGAGTAATCAGGCGTTTCTCCTGAGCTCTTAGGGAAAGCTTGAAAAATCATGGAGAAAAGAGCATCCTCCCAAATGCCAGCCTGCAAGGAGTGGCTCAGGAGCAGCAGGATTTTCCCAAAGAGTGGCCAGGAAAGCTTCCCAGAGAAATCCCATTGCACAGGTGAAACACAGGGGCAAACATTGGCACTCCTGGCTCCCATCTGTCGCTGGCTGTTCCCAGCCTCTGCTCAGGGAGCCCACAGCTCGCTGCTTTTACCTCTCACTAATGGTGGGCATTAAAGTCAATTTTTAAAGTGGATCCCTGCTCATCTCCCTCTCCCTGCAGTTAAATCCCAACCACCCTGCACGATCCTTGCCCCGTGCACGTTCCAGGTTCTAAAAGCTCGGGTTACTTTGGAAAAGCAGCTTTGCAAATGTAATTGTTGCTGAATAGAATTTGTTCAAGCATAGTTGTAAATCTTTCCCTAGCTCGTGTTCCATGACTGAAATTTTCCCTTGGCAAATGTTCCACCTGGATTTGAGCTTTGCTGCTTTCGAATCTGAACTTGATAAAAATACAAACCCTCAGCTTTTCCCGGTATAATCTTCTCATACAATTTTTTTAATTGGACAGGTTTCTGTTGATGTAAATAAATTTCTTATAAACAGTACATGGAAAAGCAGAGTTGTTGTGATAAATGCAAAATATCCCAACATGCAAATGAAAATACAGAATTATCTTGATAATGTTTCCTACGTGGGCATTAACTTTGGAAGAAACAACAAATGCTGACAAGTAAAAGAAGACTAAGAAGAAACTTAAACAGGCTTTTATGGAAAAAAATATCATTGTAATTTCATAGCTTCTGCTGTCTTCAGAAGTGGTTCAGCTGCAGAAGGAGTCCTGTCATCCTGGGCATCAGAGCCTTGTTTCCATGCTCATGAATTACTGATACAGACTCATTTTTACTAAATAATGGGTTTTATTTTTCCCTGAAAAAATTTCATAGTTTTATAATCACTGTTAAAGCCTACACTTTCCAATTCAAATGCAGAGTATTTTCTAAACATGCCAGTAAAACAGAGCAGGTTCTGGTGAGAAAACATGAAGCAAACCAGGATTTTCATCACAACAACACTGGAAAAACAGTCATTAAAGCAGATATAATCACAAAGCACAATCTACTTCTGCAGTGCAAGTCAAACAAAGCTGTCACACAAAACAACTGATGCTGCTCTGAAGATCCTACAGAATCTAGAATAAACAGCAGATTATTTGCAGATAAGCCAAACTCACCCGGTGTAGGCTGCAGGGAGAGCCCCTGTCCCCAGGCAAGGCAAGGGACAAAGGAGTGTTTCCTTCTCCTGGTGCTGACACGAGAATGACTCTCCCCAGAAGAATGTTCCCCATGTTGGAGTGCCCATCCTGCAGTCAAATATAGCCCCTGCCAGGCCCTCCCTGACAATGGGGATGGCCCAGCTGGGGACACCCACTGCTCCCTGCAGTGCCACCCTAACCCCCCCAGACCTGCCAGATGATCCAAGGAGGGACAGGTGCCTCCAGGACCCAGAGCACTGCATTATGCTCTGCTCTTCCAGGATAGAAGCTCACAAAGCATCTAAACTGAATTATGAATATTTTAACCCTCTCCAGGAGTGGCCCTTGGGGTAACCTTGCCATTGCTGCCTAACACAGTGACATCATTTGCTTTGACATCTCTTTAGTGAATGCCAATTCCAGGCAAATCCTGCCAGTGTCTGATTACACCAGGAGCTCCAGCAGATCTCCGGTTTTGGTGGGCTGTTGCTGTTTTATTTCCTTTTCCCAGCAAACAAAGGCTTGGTGCCTCAGAGCAGGTGAGCTTTGTGTATCCAGCAGCCCATGGTGGTGTCTGGGAGTTTGGGGCAGGGTCAGAGAATAGAGATTGCTGTTTTTCTATTTATTTGAGGTGGTCTTGCAGTTCCACCATTCAGGAAAACCCTTCCCAACAATGTGAGGAGCAGGTGATGTTTCTTGTGGTGTCAGAAGGCTCTGTGGGAATGATTTCCACCATCAAATCTGGCACAGTACCAGGAGGAGCCATTTCTAAGAACCTTACTGCCTTCACCATCCAAACAAAGAGGAAACCCAGCAGGATCAGCACCAGAGCTCCCAGGAGTTCAGGTGTGAAGTTCATTTGGTGGCTGTGTTTGTGACATTCCTAGGAAAGCAATGATCAGGAAGGACTGGGCTGGTGTGTCTGAAGCACTTTGGTGTGAGCTGAGCTGTCAAAGGGAAGGAACACTTCCCTTTCACTGGTTTTGAATCCATGCCCACTGAGTGTTCCCTGCATTTTGTATTATGAGAAGTAATGTGTAATTATCATCTATTCTGCTTAAAATTAATAATTTCATTCATTTTGACACATCAACCCTCTGTTATAAAATTGATTTTATTTAGAGGGGCAGGCACTGATCTTTGGTCACCGTGAGCAGGGACAGAACTGAGGGAATGCCTGGAGCTGTTTCAGGGTGACTTAGGTTGGGTTTAGGGAAAGGTTCTTGCCCCAGAGGGTGCTGGCACTGCCCAGGCTCCGCAGGGAATGGGCACAGCCCCGGGGCTGCCAGAGCTCCAGGAGTGCTCTCAAGCACAAGGTGGGATTGTTGGGGTATCTGTGCAGGGCCAGGAGTTGAACTTGATGATCCCTCTGGTCCCTTCCAGCTCAGGATATTCTGAGATTCTGTGAGCTCTCCTTCATTCTGTCTCCATAATTTGGGGCTTTCCTTTTGTCCCTCGTGTAAGATTTTCCTCAGAGAGCTTGTTAAAAACTCACCAGCGATTTTTCATGGTGTTCAAACACCCTCCAGTGCCAAAATAAAGGAGCAAACAGGGAGAGGGAGTGGGATCCTTGGCTTGCAGAGTGCTCATCCCTGGGCAAGGATCCCTGCTGAGCTCCCACTGGGGCTGCTGCTCAAGTGCCAGCTCCCAGATTAGCTGAGAAGACAAAGAGCAATGCTTTGCTCTAGGGTTACAGCTGCCACCTGCTCCTCTGGTGTCCTTGTGACAACTGAGCTGCAGCGCTCCGCTGTCATCGGTGTGACATCTGCTGGGGACACACGCTCCCTGTGCCAGGGCACCTCCAGCTTTTATTGCCCAGAGCTGCCAGAACTGGGGAGGGAGGAGAGCCTTGTTAGGCACAGGTGGCTTGCATGGGAAGGCCTTTGGAACAATGCTGAAATCCTGCTGTTTGTCTGGAAATGTTCCTACACAGAAGGATGGAGATAAGGAGGTCCTGGAGCAGCTGTTTGACACAAGTGGATCTGTTTGGTTCTGAGCAGAGGAAGGCAGTGAGGTCAGCAGGGATGATGTGTTCCTTGCTCCAATAAAATTCAACAGCATTGACATTTCTTTCCAAGCTTTTCCAAAGAGAAATAGCTGGAGAAGGGATGATCTGTGTGTTAAATTTAGGAGGTGACTCATGAGACAAGAATCAATCTGCCTCTGCTCAGAAGATCCAGGCCTCAAAGATCAATATTGACTAAGCCATGACGAAAGCAGGAAGTTGAGGACATTGCAGTCAGTCCCTGAGCAGGACAGGGCTCTCCTGCCTGTGATCCCTGGGCATTACAGCTGCTGGGAAGGTGGAACAGAGAGCATGGGCTGGGGCTGGAATCATTCCTGCCTTTTGTTCAGGCAGGGGTAATGCAGCCCTGAAGGTATTTAAGGGCCTGAAGGGAGCTGGATGTCCCAGCTCAGGGACACTTTGCATCTTTAGGCACCTATGTGCTTTCTAAAAATCCATTCCCAGGCTTCCCTCAGTTCCCACCCGTCCTCCAGCAGGATGACACATTTATTACAGTCTGGGCATGATCAGATCCTGTGGCAGGGGTTCTGCAGAGGGATTTGGAAAGGCTTTTAAAATAGAAAATAACAATTTTAGCAGCAGATTCAAATGCTCTCCTAAGGCCCCCATCCCTTCCACACGACTCTGCCCACACTCGTACTGTGCTGGGGGTTGTGTTTCACAACACAACCCAAAATGTTGATTATTCCCTGAGTAGCATCACTGGGAATGTTGTTGACACAAGATATGCAGCTCAGAGGCAACTCTGAATAAGGTAATTGGCATCACTGGCTTTAAATACCTCTCCATGGGGGTTTAGTGGGAAAAAAATGTTACCCCTGGGGTCTCCCAGTCCTTGGGAACAACTCCAGGAGCTGCAGCATTTCTCTGGGTGTTGTTTTTTGGGGCACAGGGTACAGAAACAGATCAAAGGACATTCCAGAAACCCTTTGGTAGTGAGTGGTATGGAGGGAGCTCCCTGGGAATGTCCTGCTGGTCACTGCCCAAGCCATGCACGTATTTCAGTCCTTGATAGCCTCACACTTCTTCAGCACACTTGGAATTTTGACCTTTTGGCCTCACGGGGCTGTGGTTCTTTGTCAGTTGTTGGTGCTGGAGCACAGAACTGAACATTGGCCTGGAAAGTTTCTAAGACTATTCCTTTAATCCTGGGTTGAATCATCAAAAATCTTCACTTCATGAACCTAGGGTTTATTGGCAAAATCACCCCAAAGCAAGTGGAATTTAGCCTTTAGCCTCAGCTTTCCTGGGCTGAGAAAACCCCCAGGTGCACTTGGAGTGGGAACAGCTGAATTTTACCTCTGGTCAGCATTGGTCTCTGTGAGTAAATACTTCCCCATATCAATCAAACCTTGCTTATTCCTGTAAATGCTTTCACTTCTCTAAAACCGATTTAGACAGACACATTTTTTTCACCACAGCAGTGAAATGAACAGGCTGCACTGTGCTTTCCTCTGAATGAAAAAGAATCACCTCCTCTGGCCCCTGAATTAGAATTTAGCTTCCTTTTCCAAGTGCTCCAAGGATTTTGACTCCCAAGAAACGGTCATGAGAGTTCTGGAGGAGGTGCCAGAAACGTGGAGCAGGTTCCTCATGGGCAGGGAGGGGTGGGAGGAAGAGCTCCAGAGCTCCCTGGTGTCCTTTGTGGATTACTGAGTGCATGGATTGGGATTGGGATGAACTGGGATTGAGGGTTGAACCGGGAGTGCTGCAAATCCTCACATCCCTGCCTGCCTGGAATGTGATCCCAGGTGCTTCATCCCAGATCATCCCTGGGATCTCAGGAGAGGAAGGGAACCTGTGACTCTTGCAGAGAAAGAAAGGAGCAGCAGCTGAGGGAGCTCAGAACTGGGCCAAGGCTGCATTAATCTGTTGCAGAGATGAAAGAGGCTTTATCTTTGTACAGGTATTAAAAAAGGCTTTATCTTTGTACAAGTATTAAAAACCATGGGGACAGGGACACATTTCACAGAACTGCTGCATCACGAGCTGTTACCCAGTTTCAAGGACTCCTTTAAAGGCAAAGTCCATTCCAGGGAATACTCTTTTCCAAGTAATTTATCCAAAGGTAGAACACCAAGAACTATTTACTTCTTTTACTGTACCGTGGTACATTAAATACTTCTAGATTTGCATACCTGAATTTCTTCAAAGGCAGTTACATCTTAGCCCTCAATCTTTGGTGTTGGTAAAGAGCAAATAGAGTTTCTGTTGTGAATTTTGCTAAATTTTCAGTAAACTGAATCTGGGATTGGAAACTGAATCTTCACTGATCTTTTAAAGTAATCCAATTAATAATAAATTTGAGAATGTGCAAGAGATAAAGACCTGTTGTTTAAGTGCAAAGGTACAGTATTGCAGTGTAACAAGGAGTAATTCAGTCAGTAAAGGCACCAAACTCCACAATGGAACGGTCTGACAGCCCTGGGCTGTGTTAGCACAGCCAGCATCAGCTGGGGTTTTGCATTGCTTCTGTTTCATGCAAGAAAACATCATCTGGATGGAAATACCATTAAGTCATCCTAATAAAATTCTGTGCTCTCCTCCTCATCCCACTGCACTTTCAAGTCCAAATCTTTGAAGAGCATGGTGAGAGGAGTGCCCGTGTCCCGGGCTGAGCTCAGTCCGGTGCAGCCCAGCTCCTTCGCTGCCGGGAGCGTTGCCATGCCCGCGGTCTCTGGGAGCTGCCCTGTGTTCGCAGGGTGCGGGAATGGCTCCGGCAGCGCCCACTGCTCCGCCCGGCTCTCCCCGGGGAGCTCGTTCGCAGTCCGCACTGAGAGCAGCAGGGCTGCCGGCAGCGGTGCCAGCAGTTCCTCCTCTGGAACATAGTCCGGGGCGGCTCTGCCTGCAGGCAGCAGCAGGGGCAGCTCTGCCTGCTGTCTGTAGCACCCTCCCTGCTCCAGCAAAGACAGGGACAGCTGCGACACACGCTCCGGATCTTCCAGCCAGGACAGGGACAGCTGCGACACACGCTCCGGATCTTCCAGCCCCGCACTCCGCAGCAGCAGCTGGGTGTGCCCAGGGCTCCCCTGGATCACAACCGACTCCAGTCTGTCCCTGCTCTTCCACAGGGCCACCTTTGGCTGCTGCTCTTTGTAATCCCAGCGGCCGCAGCTCTTTCCCAGCCCCCGGGTTCGGAGCTCTCCGTCCTCAGGACGATCTGGAGAAGTTTCCTTCAGCCTTTGCTCGCGCTGTGAGCTGCCGTCGGTGCCCTCCAGGCACAGCCCGTAGGTCAGGGCCAGGCTGGAGCTGCCCGTGGCAGCAGCAAAGCTCTGCTCGGCTCTCTGGGGAGTGTAAGCTGTGATCCCAGCTGGGAGTCCCACCTGGCAGGGCTGAGGGGGCAGCTGCACTGCTGGAACATCCACCTGCTGCTGGTAGGGGCAGAAAGGCCGTGCTGGCTCCAGGGCCCAGTCCAGATGTTGGCTCATGTGGGCCAGCTGCACTTCAGGGATGGGAGGGGAGGGTTTGGATAAGCTGAGGGGCTTTATGATGTGCTCCACTGTCAGCGTGAGAGGCTGGAAGGATGAAATCCCTCTGAAGTCCTGGTGGAGTAGATAAAAAAGCACGAGTTACTACCAAGAAGCTGTGACCTTGAAGATTTGTTTTAGTTACTCTAACATTTGGAGAAGTGTCAGTAAAAGCCAATAGCAACCACCAGGGATCTGCTCTGCTGACAAAAGAGCTCTGCTTTTTCCTTTTTCTCCTGGAGAATGACCATTCACAGGAATACAGACATTTTCTCATTGTGTATCAATTGAGCAGTCTTGAAACATGAGGAAGAAAATCTCCTGCTTTCACTTTTGCGAGATTTGACCAAGCTCCTTAACCCTTTAAATGAAGGAGGCGGGTTTAGATTGGATACTGGGGAGAAATGCTTTACTCAGAGGGTGCTGAGGGCCTGGCACAGAGCAGCTGTGGCTGCCCCTGGATCCCTGGCAGTGCCCAAGGCCAGGCTGGAGGGGCTCAGAGCCACCCCGGCCAGTGGCAGGTATGGAGCCCATAGCAGGGCATGGACTAAATGACCTCTCAGGTCCCTTGCAGCCCCAGGCAGGGGTGATTCTGTGATTTCCAGCTGAGCTGCAGTGGCTGAGGGCACTCACCAAGGCCCTGGGCTGGGCACTGCGCTGTTTGATGTATTTGTAGATCACATAAGCACTGGCAGCAAAAACCAGCCCGGCACAGAAGGCCAGGGCCACCAAACAGTAGAGAATCCACGTCTTGTCTGGGGAAAGAACAAGTGGGGAAAGAGCTGGATTAGAAAAATGTCACAATTAGCTAGGT
The DNA here is from genome assembly GCA_013397155.1 of Irena cyanogastra. NCBI lineage: Eukaryota > Metazoa > Chordata > Aves > Passeriformes > Irenidae > Irena > Irena cyanogastra. The sequence continues at coordinate 224,911 of VWZV01001566.1, read as the reverse complement.
GATGTCACAGGTTTAGTCTCATAGAAATTAATTTTTAAATTATTAAAACATTCCGTGCTGAAAATCAAGGCATTTTGTGTATCCAATATCCCAGCTGGACTTTTCAACTTTCAACAGTTAACAGCCTCACCTGCCAGTGTTTTGACCCAAAACACTTGAGGTTTGCTTCTTCTCTGAAGCAGACAGATATAAACTGTCCCGTTATATTCAGTGTCTGGGTCCAAGTTGGAAACTTCAAATTCTTTGTTGTGCTCATTCTTTGTCCACTGTTGGAAAGAAAGGTAAAATCTGTATTTGAGGCAGATGAAATTTTGCAAAATTCAGCATAAAATATTATTTGCTAATGAGGTCTTACAGGGCTCGAATTATTCTCTGTGTATGGAACTCTGATTTTTTCTGAATCATATTTATATTATTTTGTTTCTATGATTTCTGTATTTAATTCTGCATTTCAGTTTCTTAAGACTTGAACTACTTAAGTAACTTTTAGTCACCAATGGTTTTGCTTTTTGCTGCTTATACAGTACTCTTGGAAAGTCCTTTTTCCCCCAGAATTTAAGAAGAAAGCTTAAAGTTCCTGTAGTCCTGAGAGTCAAAGACTCCAAGACTTTCCCTTGTACATCAGAAATCTCTCCCATCCTGAGATCTTCTCCGGCTTGTCTGAAATGGGATTTACAGCACCCCAGTGCCCGAGGTTGTGCTTTACCTGCTGCTGTGTCCTCTGGTTGAATATTGTCAGGTGATAATCCACAGCCCCAAATTTGCTGTAGATGTCCTCCACGGTGAGCTGCTGCTCGTCCTCACCCCGCAGGGGGGTCAGGGGGGCCCGGATCAGGAACTTGATGGAGCGTGCATGGGGAATGTGTTCCACTTGTGGGGGCCCTATAACGGCTGGGAAAGGCAGAACAGGCAGTGTCAGCTGTGCTAATGTCACCTGACATCTTAAACACAGCCCAGACTCACTGAAATTGTTCTTTCTGTGTCTACAAAAAGGTGTCTGAGCTGTATGGGCATGGCAGGAGCCAGGCCGCTGCAGACAGAGGTGGCTTTGGGGTTCTGTACCTTTACAGTGTTTGTCCCCAGGAATTCTCATCCCATGCTGTCCCAGCTCCATGTTCCCTGTCCATCCCACCACAGGCACTCAGGTAACAGCTGCCCAAATCCCAATCCCATCCTACACCAGATTTACAGGGCTTTCGTGCCTGCACTTATCTCTGGTGACAGGCTCACACTACACCCAGCACTGAAAAGGAGTTTAATCCAAGTTTTCACAGCTTTTTTGGTGCAAAGGTCTGAAGGCTCTTCACAACCATTGGCTGCTGATGCCACCTTGAATTATTCTTGGTGATTTTTCAGAGGGAAATTTTAGCCAATAAGGCCCCCAAAGGCTGCATTGTGTCTGCAGTAGGGCTCACTTTGGGGCTGGGACACCAAGTATCCATTGGAATGGATGCTTATCCCAATGTTCCCATTTCACAGCTCCTGGGACTCACTGTCCTCAGGTTGCCCATCGTGTCCCTCACTCATTTCTTTATTCTCTCCCTTCCATCACACCTGGCTTTTCCTTCCTCTGACCCCACTTCAGGGTCAGCTCTCAGCTGAGGCGCTGCCCATTTCTCCTTCACTCCTTTTGCAAAATACCCAGCCTCAGGCCTTCCCTGCCCCCTCCAAGCACAGAGCCTCCCAGAGTGAAGTGTGAGGAGGTGCAGGTGGCAGGAGGAGGGTTTGCTGCCTCGGTGGTACCTACTGTCCTTGCGGGGCTCGAAGCGCTCGGAGCGCGCCCAGCTGGAGGAGCAGCCCCGCGCCCTCACCCGCCCGTAGAAATGCTCCGTGAAGTTCTCTGTCTCCCTGCTGAGGTTGCAGAAGAGCTGGGTGATGCTCTGGCACTCGTGCTTGGTGAGCCAGGATTTCTCTCCATACCTGAGGACAGAACAAAGCTTTGGGGTCGTTTGGTTGAACAGCACTGGAGGAAAAAGGAATAGAGAGAAGGAAGTTGCTGAAGGCAAGAGTAGCTCAGTAATGGAGCAGAGCAACCCAAGATGTGAAATATTTGCTTAAATGAGCATCATCTCCCACTTTGAGTAATCCTGTCCCTCACTGAGTTCTCCTCTGAGCAGAACCACAGTACAGGCAGGAGAAACAGCAAAATCAACTTTTCTCTCGTGGCCCTTCTCTCTCTGAGACCCTTAAGAACAGCCCAAAAGAAGCAAATTTCACCTACTGTTTGTATTGGACATCAAACACAGTGCCAGGGGGAACATCTGCCTCTGTTTCCCACGTCAGGATGTTCTCAAAGTTTGTGGAAGAAAATGCTGCACGTTTCAGACATGATGATCTCTCTGCAGTCACAATGCCTGAAGGAGCAGAGAAACTGGTATTGAAAAGCATTTTCTGACTTCTCAGCCCTCAGATGAAAATGGATCCTGTGGCATTTTGCTAAAGCTGGGCTGAAAAGAAGGAGCTTGAGCAGAACAAGGCTTCCAACTGTGTTCACATCACACTCTTACAGACAACTGACTCATCCCAAAGAAATGTAAGTCAGAAATTTATAAAGAAAAGCCTCAAAAACTCGAGTCAGAAAGAGAATCCTTGAATTTCTAGTTGGGTTTCTTTAAGAGCCGTTACATGGGTGGTAAAGTAAGACCAATAACCTGTTTTCAAGTCCAGAATCACAGCTGTGAATGTCTCTGCTTTCTGCCCCTGCTCAAGGAAGTGACATGCAGAGTTCAGTATCACCTCCTGAAGATGTGGCTCCGTTCTCCTCTCGTGCTCCATGTTTTATTGGATGGAAAGTGCCTGTACAGAGTGACACCCAGTGTCTGGACTCTGGCCTGGGTGTGCCAGGTGACAGCAAACAGCTCAGCCAGCTCCCTGCTTCCCCAGCCCTGCTGCTCTGCCTTTGTGGGACAGGAATGTCACCTGGCCCTGCAGACCTGGCCCTGGACAGCAGGATGCCACCATGGCCCTCTGCAGCAAACTGGCTCTGAGGTGCTGCAGAAATGTCCTCGAGGGTTTTGTGTCTCTCTCTTGTCGCGAGAAAACACAGTGCAAAATTTTCCCCAGGCTGATCCATAAGAGTTTCTAACTTCAGGATTTATAAACTCTGAATTCAGATTGTAGGCAGACCCTCAAAGGTAAATCATTTATACATTATTCAGCTCTTGGTTTGTGGCACTGATAAACACCTGGGGCATGTGAGGCTTCAGACTGCAGTGAGCAATGAGACCCCTGGTGAAAAAGTGGGGTGAGCAAATGAAAATAGCACAGATGGGCAAACTGAGCCCTGGGATGGGGCTGACTTGGACACAATCACATTGAACAGAGACTAAATCCCACCTGGATCCTCGCTCCAAGCCTCCCCCTGGACCAGAACTGCGTGTGAGCAGTTCAAAGTGCTGGCTGAATGGAGGAGGGTTAGGCAGAAGGGCACAGATCCCTTCTCAGTGCTGTGTGTGCATTTGGGCAGGGAGGTGGTGCAGAAATGGGCTGCTGGCTGCTCCAGAGTTCATCCCGACTTCATCTGCAGCTCCACATTTGCCTCGGCTCATTGCAGGCTCAGCAGGAGGCAGCAGTGTGGCTATGAAGGGGTGGGATTCCCTGTCTGAGCACCCTGAAAACTGAGTCACAAATACCCCGATCTTATCAGGAGTAGGAAATCTCTGTCTTCCCGCATTTATCCATGCTAGAACACTGTTGTGCAAAGCAGCGTAACACAAGCACAGTCAAGTGTGGGCAGGGGAAAACCAGGATATTTCACAGTGTGACAGTCCCTTGGGCTGAGGAGTTTCACAGGGTGAGATCCCAGACACAGCAGATGAAGACAAGGCTGAATGCTGAGAAGCTGGGGTCTGGAAAGAGCAAGTTTATCACCCAGCAGAGCTTGTCACATCTGGAGTAGGATTAAATGGCCCTGGCACGGGGTGCCCAGAGCAGCTGGGGCTGCCCCATCTCTGGCAGTGTCCCAGGCCAGGTTGGGCAGGGCTTGGAGCAGCCTGGGACAGTGGAAGGTGTCCCTGCCATGGCAGGGGTGGGATGAGGTGAGCTTTAAGTCCCTTCCAACCCAACCACTCTATGATGACTCCCTCATTTTAAGATTACATTATTTGTTTGTACCTCTTTTACAATCAGGACTGTTCTTGTATTCATTTCTGCCTTTGCTTAAGACACGAGGAGACTGATCCAAAGCCCCCTGACACCAATGAATATCCTTCACTCCTGTAGGATTTGGGTTGTAGCACAGTGACAAACCTTTTGAAGTGAAGGATTCTTTTCCTCTCCCTACTAATCCCTCAAGTGCCGAGCATACCAGCCACACATGGGAGTTACTACAAGGAGAGATCGACACAGAAGAGAACTCAGACAAAAGCTCATTCTCTAGGTGATAGTTCAGGAAACAGGACTGCAGTCCAGACTCCAGGATCAAACAGAATCAATCACACAATCAGCGACAGCAGAGGAGAGCTCAGACTTACCGAGCACCGAAACTCCAGCCAGGACGATCAGAAATCCCTTCATGAATAACTCTGCAGGCTGGCTGCGAGAGCTGCTCCTGTGTGCAGCTGAATCACCTTCTGGCTGAAGTCTCTCTTGCCAGGCCAGGTTGGATTTGTTGCTCAGTAACAGAGCAGAGCAGAGCTCCTGTGCTGCCTTCCCTGGGCTCTGAGCTGGGAGCTGCTCGGAGCCCTGCGCATGTGTGACACACAGTGACAGCAGGAGCACCTCTCCCCTCCAGTGCTCACCTGACTGTACAAGGTGCACGAGCCAGAGGCTGAGAAAATCCCCAGCTCCTGAAAAAGAGCCAAATACCTTTTTGCTGAGAGCTTCCTGCCTGAAAGCCCTCCCTGAGGTTCCTGGGGTTTGAGGTTTGCTTTTCTGGTCGAGTAACTTGAGCTTGTTACAACTCTAGACAAAGACTTAGTATTGTCCACCTAGTTTAATACCTGCTGCAAGCAACGCACCGGTTTCCTTCAAAAACACTTCTGAGTACATTCTGAAAATGAAAGTCAGCTAGAGCACTGGGTTTTTTCATCTGATGTGGGAAAGAGGTAGAAGAGTGGTGACCTTTCCACAGGAGGAGCACTTGCTGTCCCACAGCTTCTTGCAGGGACTATTGTACACCTACAATGTTTATTTTTGTGACTGTTTACAGTGTAAAGTTCTGTTACTGAATCCACCTGATAAGAACTGGGAGTTTGTGTGGACAACAAGAAAGGGATACAGTCCCTTTTCCATAACGTGTTCAGTTTTTAGGGTGGTGTTAAGTTTTCAAAATACAAACCCTGTCTGCTTCTGAAGCTGAATGTTGATTTCACTGCTCTATCCTTGTGACCTAACATGTGATAGAATTGACAAGCCCCTTCTGCTTCCCTCCTCATCCGTGGATTTCCTGTTCCTGATGCTGTTTCTGTTCCCTGCCCTGCTTGGGTGTGGAAGGGCTCTGTGTTTCCACCCCTGCCATGGTGCATCACTGGCACTTTGTCTTCCTCAGCCTGGACAGAGGCCTCAGGTTTGTTAAACCAGACACACCTATCCACCAGTGTCTAATTAAGTACAACTGTTTGTTAGGGTGTTTCCTGAACAGCCTGCTAAAGGTATTTCCATTTTTCCCTCCCCTCACATCTCTGCCTCACGCTCCTGCTGTGTGGTGGGGCACAGCTGAGGGACCTTGGCTGAGGCACCTGAGCCTTCAGTCCTGAGGACAGAACTTCAAACTTTACCTCTGCCCTTATTTCTAGCAAGCTGTCACCTTTTGAATAGCCCAGGAAACACCTCTCTGAATCTTTGGGGGCCTGAAGGTGTCCAAAACTCGACTTTCAAGTTTAAAATTAGAGTTTTATCTTCCAAACTCTCTCAAACTTTTGATGTCCTCACAGTGTGTGGGGACTGCAGCAAACCTGGTGAGTGCTGGGTGTGAACCTCTGGGTGTGGATGTGGCACCTGGGACAGGGTGGGTTCCCAGCTGGAGTCGATGATCTCCAAGGTATTTTCCTAAGGAAATGATTCCCTGATGCTGTGATAAGACCTGGACCAGCTGCTCTGGGAGAGGGAGCACTGTGCTCTGGCCATGACTGACCCCTCTGCAGAGGAAAACAGCTCTCAAGCCCTGCTGAAAGCAAACGAGGAGTTGGATGCTGCCACCACCTGTGCAGCTCACCTGGCCTGCAGCCTGTCCCTCAGTTCCCTGGACAAGACAAGAACTGATCCCAAGCTGTGTTTGCAAAGCTGGGACATGTCAAAATCATTTTGTAGAGGTTACACAACTTCTGAGCTTCCTGTAAGTCAAAGCCGGGGGGGTTTTCCTTGATTGCACAAGAAATTGGGTGGTGATTATATTTGGATCTGTGTCTTTCCAAATGAACTGGAGGGATAACAATGCAGGATGTACCTAAGCACACTTTGCAGAGGACAAAGGAATATCCAGCTGGTGAATCCTTTCCCCCACCTCTCCTTTTGACTTTAATTCAGGACCTTAATGAGCACATCTTGCTGCAAAGCAGTTCCCAGTCCCTCCTATCACCCCTTAGTTCTTTTTCCCTGATTCTCAAGATTTCAGCTTTCATACCCTCCATCAACACCCTCCCCTCTTCTGAGCCCTCTCCCTGAACGCAGAGAATGGCTGGGGAGTGTTTCCCTCTTCTTTTAATGCTTTGCTTTCCTGTGAGTCCTTTACACAAAGGCTCCTTTCGATACTGGAGGATCAAAAGCCTTTACAAGGGCATGAAGTGATGGGACAAAGGTGATGGCTGTAAACTGCCAGAGGAGAGAGCTAGATTAGATATTGGACTGAAATTCTTCCCTGGGAGGGTGAGAAGGCCCTGGCACAGGTGCCCAGAGCAGCTGTGGCTGTCCCTGGATCCCTGGCAGTGCCCAAGGCCAGGCTGGACAGGGCTTGGAGCAGCCTGGGACAGTGGGAGGTGTCCCTGCCGTGGCAGGGGTGCAGTGGGGTAAACTTCAGGATCCCTTCCCACCAAACCATTCTGTGATTCTTTGTTCAGTCCTGGTTTTCCAGTGAGCAGAGTGACCTGGCTGGGAAGTCTCAGAATTCCACTCCAGCCCAGGATGGGGTCCTGTTTTAAAGGTAATGCTTTGTTCAGGATGAGCTGCAGTCCCCCTTTGTAGCTCTGGAAAACAAAACCATGTACACATGGAGATTTATATAAAAATATTATTGCTCTCAGACATTCTGCACAGCAGGAGGAATTTCAGCTTCAACAGGTATAAAATAAAAAATAAATAAACAAACATGCTGCACACTTTGGCTTCGGTTCCCTCTGTTGGAACACAGAAGGTGATTTCTGCAGGATGAGGTGGAGAACTTTTCATTCCACAAAAACCAGATCTTGCTGAATATCTCTGTAAGGAACTTCCAGTCAAGCTCTGGGAAGTGAAGGTGACACGAAGCAGTCCAAAATCTGCTCCAAATCCACGTGCAGGCACAACACTGCATTTCCAGGCCCCAGCTGGTGGTTCCACCCAGGGCTGGCCTGTGCTTTTGCCTTTCAAAGTCCACATGCAGCAGTTCCCTTGTTCTGAAGCCTCAGGTGACCCCCAGACAGTGCCTGTTTGCTGGTGGCCCCTCAGAGATGTCCCTGCCTGCCTCACCCCTGGCTGGCTCAGGCTGTGCCAGAGCCTGAGCACCTTATCAGAGGGACAGTGACAGTACAGAGGTGACTTAGCAATAAAATGCACCTTTGGTGTCCCTGAAGCCATTGCCTCGATAGGCCAGACATCAGTTTTTTATCCTTGCTGGGGTATCTGGAGCTCTCCAGCATTTTCCAGGCACTTCCCAGACCTGCTGGGTACTTTAGATCCTTCCCAAGTAATGTGAGTGCTCGTAGCCTGGGAATTGCAGCTTTGGATCATATTTTCCTCCTGTATTTGAAGTCTCAAAAGCGTCACTCAGCACTGTGGACTCGGGTGGGGTCCCTTCTGTACAACTGTCACTGCCACAGTCACTTGCAATGCCCTCGTCCTCTGCCACCTGCAGTGTCCACAAGGGGATGAGCAGCTGGGTGCTGGGATCCTCTCTGGGCTGGGATCTCGAGTCCTTCTGGAGCTGCAGATCAAGCATGGATTTCTGGTAATGCCTGGAGGAATGAGGAGCCTTGCTGTGCTCATGGGGTTCAGCACCAATCCCCCCCAGCAGGGGGTGAAGGGGGCTCATTCCCAGCCTCTCAGCCCTGTTTCCATCATCCTGCCCATCCTCAGTGGCGCCTGGGAATCTCACATCAGTGAGGGATAGTCTTTCCAAAGAGGAGCAGAGATAAAGGGATGGCTCCTCGTTTGCCTGGGATCCCGAGGTGTCCACCTCACCCTTCCTCTCTGCAAAGAGAGTGAAACCCAGGGCTGTGAGGTCAAGCACAGATCCACTGTCCTCAGAGAGACCTCCAGATCCTGGATCCAAGCTGCTTTCCCCGGGAGCAGCTGGGGATGGCTGACAGCTGGGATGTCTCTTTGAATATCGAGGCATTCCATAGTGTGGGACCAAAGTGCTGCTGTCTTCTTCCTCCTCATCCTCTGACCACGATGATGATGGTGATGGTGATGATGATGATGATGGGAAAGAAGCCATCCATAGCAGGTGGTCTCCTCCTAAAGCTCTGTTTGTCCTCCTTTGAGGCACTGGCTTCTCTGAGCAGCTCAGATCATCGCTGCACAATTCCTTTTCACCGAGCTCCAAGTGGAAGGTTGGTCCAGCAGCTTTAAACTGAGAGAAATCCTAGCAGGGAGAAGGAATGAGACAGTGAGCCTGTGATGCTTTTAGCAGAAAAGTTTGGATGTAAGAAAGGTTACTTCAAAAACGGGAATTACAAATGTAAAACTGAGAATTGCAGAACCTCCACTCCTCCCCAGGTACCCTCTGAAAAGCAGCAAGACTCTGAGTCAGGAGGGGACCTCAGAATCTGGGCCATACCAAAACCTGAGGCATCCTCCTTTGCTTGGCCTCGTGTTTGACCAGGCAGCAGATGAAGGGACTGGCCACGCAGGTGGGGAGGACAAACAGAAGGGTCACCACCAGCAGTGGGAACGTCCACTCCGCTGATGGAAAACACAGAAATAATCTCTTGTGAGTGGGATTTTTACAGGAATTATGGGCTCTACACTGACATACAATATTCAGAGGTTTCAGAAAAAAATTCAGGAATGGCTTTTTTGAATGAAACTATTTCTACAGAAAGCAAGAACCACTCACCAGAAAATCCAACCAGTCCCTTTAACAGGAAGCTTTTTTTTTTGTGGTGAAAACCTGCTTTTAGTGGAAATCTTTGCCTTGCCCTCATCCCACTGGATGTCTCCCACATCCTTTCCTGAGAAGGGCCATACCTTTGTGGTTTAATAGCACACACACAGGCTGGGAGAATTCACTGTGCTTCAAGTTGATGCTTTCATAGAGAGCCCTGGCACTGAAGCAGTAATTGCCTCTGAGAGCAGTGGTGTTGATGGTCACTGTGTCCTTCCTGAAGTAACCTTCATATTTCTTCTGTTGAGAGACAAAGCAGAGGATTGGAGAGATGATTCTTTCATTACTGGGGTGGTGTTTCTGTATCACTTCAGCCCATGGATCCCTCGTCTGGCTCCATGTCTGGCATCGCCCCCAGGGCTGATGGATCCAGGGTGGCAATTCCAGCTGTGCTGGGCTCTGCTCTGCCAGGGAATGCTGCCAGTGGCACCTGCATTAATTGTTTAAAACCTCAAATCTTTAGACTGACTGTAGCGTTGCCTCCCCTTCCTGACAAAAATAGGGAACTACCAAAAAAATAAGGATGCATACTCACACTTGTACTTTTTGTCTCTGGCTTTGATTTAGCTGTGGTTCGGCTGGTTCATTTCCTCCAGGCCCCAAATCCAGTCCCTCCCTCTCTGCCTAGAACTTTGAAGCTCTTTCAGTTCCCTCATTTCATCTAAAAAGAGCCACTTTTACTGACCTTGTCTTTAGATCCTGCTTCCCAGAGGTTCAAGTCATACTTCCAGGTGAGGTTCTCCACACAGGTGGGCAGAGGGAAGGAGGCACTGACATGGATGGAATTGTCCCTGACATTCAGGGTCAGCACGGGGGGAGCCAGCTCCACTGCAATTGAGCGAGCAGATGTGAGAATGGGCCTTGCTTGGCTCTTACCTTCCCAGCACTGACACTTTCCATGGCTGCTCCTCACTGCCAGCTGTTATCTTGTGATAAGAGGGAGGCAAAGGACACCTCTCTTATCTAAAACACCCCAGAGAGCTTGGAGACACTTTGTTCAGCTGGGACACTGATGAACAAATTCTGACACTTGCTACAAAACTCATCCCCAAACGATCCCAGCTCGTTACTGTGCCTGCTCACTCAAGTCTCTGCCAGCCATAAAGCTCCTGGATACCTGTGGGGTGCGGTGTGTCGTTTGTGGGCACGTCCTTCCATCCAGGCTGTCACCTGGCAGGCACTCACCGTCTGAGTAGTAATCCTTGAACTGAGATTTCACCCAGGGCGACTGGGAGCGTCCCCACACCGCTTTCACCCGCGCCCGCACTTTAACGTAGAGGTTGGAGAGGGCACAAGTCAGGTTGCAAAAGGACCTGGAGATGTTTTTGCAATGAGGAACCTTCATCCATCTGTCCAGGCGATCCTGGCTGAAAGGAACAACCGTACCAAAATATTAAACACGTTCTGCTGTGATTTATAGAGCAAGGGAGGCCTTGGGAGGGTGGGGAGCAAGTGGTGCTCAGAGTTTGGAACACTTCCCAGATGGATCACGTTTCGTTTTGGTGAAGGTCACTGATCCTTAGGACAGTCATTAATCAGGAGAAATGCCCAGTGGTTGTCCCTGTGCCACCCCTTTGATCAGTCGTGGTTTGGGAGCTCTTACCTTTCATATCTCACAGTGTAGGTCACATCTGGGGGAGAGCCTTCCCCTGGAGCCCAGGTCAAAATCATGGCAAAATCCTTTGACAGCAGAGTCACATTTTGAGGAGGGAGAAGTTGAACATGACCTGGTCAAAAGGGAAAATTATGTGAATGATTTAAAAGTACCTTTGGGGACGGGAAGTACCACTTGGTTCTCACTAAGGTGGTGTCAGAATTTGAGGCAGAGCTGTTCATTAAAGGCTGGAAATTGGCTCTGGAAGCAGGAGTGATGCAATGTTTTCATCTCTCATAAAATATCTTCATCTCAGCAGCTTGTAGAATTAGTACTCCTGCTTGTGTGAACAATCTGTTTTATAATTTCGAGTGGCTTTCCCCGTGCTCTCACTGCACTTCAGTGATTTACGAGCCACGAACTCCACCTGGCTCCCTGCACAGGGCTGTGCCATGCTTCTCATTCAATCCCAATCCTCCAAGGGGAGATCCACCCGGAATTCAGAGGTGCAGGTTAGTCCTGTATATTTTCTTGCCCCTATTTTTTCCAGTAGATCACCATGTCCATCACTAGCCCCCAACAAGACACCTTCCACAGACAGATTTTAAACTGTCGCTTCTTTACCATGGAATGTTCCACTTTATGTGAATCATTCCCATTTAAACTGATTAAAATTTATCTCTCCCCCTACCAACAAAGCCATATAATGAAAAGAAAAGTAACACTCAGGTGTGCACGTACCTCGAGCCTGCTGCAGAAGGCACAGAGCCATCAGGGCTCCCACTCTCCAGCCACACAGGGCAAAGCAGAACTTCCCTCTTGTCAGAAATGCTTTCCCTTGATCCATTGTCATCTCATCGTGTTTCCTGTGTGAATTCCAGAGGATTGAGGAGCTCAGGAGCCGCACACATGCGCCCTGCCTCGCTTCCTGGTCCAGCCCTGCACGTGTGACTGGGAGAGGAGCAGGTATGAGAGGCTTTTGGGGGACAGGAAAGGTAAAGGCTGCAGGACTGCGCCCTCCAGTGCAGCACAGCAGAGCCTGGCACAGGGCTAGAGCTGCCTCATCTTGTGAGACACCTCAGTGAAACTCTGGCCTTTGGTACTTACCTGCATGGCTGTGAAATATTAATAGAACTTAAATAAAGTTTCAGTGCGGGAGAAAGCTATTAATAACCTAGCAACAATAAAAACAGTGGGATGGAGACTCTGGTAGCCTGGTGTTTACAGGAGATCAAAGAGTTTCTCTTAGTTTATGTTAGCACAGTGTTTTTTGGGAGTTAGGGAATTACTGCATTTTACAGCTGGAGGAGCAAAGTGCAGAGATAGGACAGGGATCTGCCCCTCCCAGCGTGGGCACAGGAAGGACCTGGATCTGTGCCATGCTGCCAAGTGCAGGGTGCCCAGGTGTGTGCTTGGAATGGCTGTGCCACTGCAAGAGAAGGGGGAAGTCCCTGCATCAGGGATTGTTTGGCACTTCAGCTCTCCTGCCTTCCCACCGCAGGCAGCCCGGGCCTGTGCCATCAGCAGCGGGACTGGATCAGTGACCTTGCCTCACAGGAGAGTTACAGCAGCTCAGACAAAGGGCTTTCCCCGGGTCTCCCCCAGCTGGAAAACTCTCCCCGCCCAGCAGACAGCCCTTGAACCCTTGGAACCTGGGAGGATCAGGTTCTGGGTACAAAGTCACAATTTCCTCCAAAAATCTCCATTTCTTCTTACCATGGGTTTCTGTTTCCATGGCTGTTTTGCTATCTCTGTTTAATTTCATTTAATTTTTATGGACTTTCTTGTGAGAAAAAGAATTGTAATCCTTTCTAAGGACAACAGCAAAGTGAAGGGTCTGGAGGGTCTATCCCCCTTCAGCACCCAAACTGCAGAGCCACAACCAAGCCACGGCTGCTGTGCTTCCTGCAGAACCTGGACAGGATCGGGAGCGGTTCCAGGGCCACTCACTGGGTCTGGCTCAGAGCCCTCGGGCAGCTCCTCCCCAACGTGACTGGCATTTTTAGTAAGCGTTCACAAGAGGTGAATCTTATCATCATCATCATCATCATCATCATCATCGTCATCATCACCGGCGTCATCATCACCGGCATCATCATCACCACCGTCATCCTCGTTTCCCGCGGAACACCCGCGCTGATCTCCGGGCTCCCCCGGCCTCTGCGGCAGAGCCGCCCCGATCGCGGTGCCGGAGGGGCTGGCCCGGGAGGGGCCGATGTGCCGCTGTCCCCACCCGCGCCGGGGTGGCCGATGCCACGAGGTGTCGCTGCCTGTCAAACAAAACACGCTTTTCTCAAAACCACACCGGTTGAAAACTCGGGGACTGCAGAAACTCCTGCTGAGCCTGCAGTTATTCCCGGAACGTCCTCTCATGGCACAGGGGGCACAGCCCACCCAAAGTTCTGCTCTCCTGCCCCTCCAGCCTCTGTCCCTGGCTGGGGGTGCCCAGGAAGGGGCCGGATCAGGTGCTGGCATGACAGGTACACACGGTTGTACCCATCCGTGCTCTGGGACCGTGCTGCGGAGGGAGCCTCGTGATGCCTTCAGGATGCAGGCAGGGATGGTGCTGCTGCAGAGGGCTGCTAACGCCTTCGTCCTCGGGCAAATCATGCAGCCGTGCCCGTGTTCTCACACTGGTTTTCTCCTGTGGAGCATAAATACTCAAATATCCTTATTCAAGAACCAGCTGGACACAATCCTGTGCAATGTGCTTTAGCATGACCCTGCTTGACCCCAGTGTGGTCCTTTCCATCCTGAGTCACTGTGTCATGCTGGGAAATGCGCTGGGATGGGGCTGTCCTTCACTGGGACTGTCATTCGCTGGGGCTGTCATTCACTGGGGCTGTCCTTCACTGGGGCTGTCATTCGCTGGGGCTGTCCTTCACTGGGGCTGTCATTCGCTGGGACTGTCCTTCACTGCTCGCTGTCTCACCCCCCTCGCTCTGTGACACCGCGGATCCCCAGGGGACTCCCCCGTTTTGCACCTCCTCCCTCCCTGCGTGCAGCCGATGATTCAGCACAGGAGGGCAAACACTGCAACCCTCCCTGAGTCAGGCTGACGGGTATCTGCCCTCCTTGAGGAAGGGCACTGCAGGAATCCCAGTGTGAGGAAGGCATAGCTGGAGCTGTGCGTGGGTTTTGTGAAACCTTGGGAAGCAACAGGCAGCACCAAGTGTTGTCACCCCAGCTCCTTCCCTTTGCTCTCAGCCCACCCAGGAGCTGTTCTGGCAGAGCTGTGTGTGATGCAAGCTGGGAGCTGGGGACGGAGACTGAGCCCAGGGAGGAAAAAAACAGATTAAAAATTGAAACAGGGCATTCCTGGTACGGATGGCACCATGTGAAACTAAACCTCTGATCCATAAGTGCAGCAGGTGAATGAGCAGGAAAAAATATCCCTTAGCCCCAAAACTAAACAAAAAGACATATTCTGAGACTGAAAGTGAGACCTCACTCAGTTCCAAAGTTTTCTCTTGTAATTTTGGGGGAGAACATCCTGATTTTCAAGGACGCTTAGGGGAAGAGCAGGAAGTTTTCAAACAACATGAAAGTCCCTGGTTTTCTCCCCTGTCCCGAGTTCTTTGCACAGAGAGAACAACTCTGGCAGTTCCTGTGCCCAGCTCTCCCTTCCTTCCCCTGGCTCCTGCGGCTCTGTGGGACGAGCAGCAAAGGCACCGGAGCCATCCAGGAACTCCGCTGGGGAAACAGCCCCGCCCTGGCAGGAGGAGACACATCCCAGCGACAGCCTGCCACTGCCACCTCCAGCAGCTCCAGCAGCCCCAGACTGGCCTCAGGGAACCTCAGCCTTCTCTACCCCTGGGAAATCTTCGTTGGAGGCTCAGTTCTGACTTTGAATGTGGCACTTGATCTTCTGTGGCTCAGCACGGGAATTTATTTCCTCTTCCCACTCAGGACCAGCCCTGACACACAGGCTGCTGATAGTTGGATTTGAGGGGAATTATTCTGGAAGGTTCACAAAGCAAACATGGGGAAATGATGGGATTAGCAAAGGATGAAGAGCTACTGAGAATTAAAAGGTTGAAAAATCTGCAGAGCTGGGTGATGCTGGATGGTAAAACAAAATATAGCAGTGTCCTCTTGACCCAGACAGGCATCTGGGCAACCTGTCACCAGGAGGAAAGGAAGAGAATGAGCTTGGTTTGTTTTTTAAACTGAGTCTGAAAAGACTTAAAATGAAAAGCAAAAGCAAAAACAAACCCATAAATTTTGTTCCCCATGCAAATGCTATGAATCATTTAATCTCCTTTATTTTTTCTTCCAGGGGAGGGTTTTTACAGGAACTTGGGGCTTTGCCTGGGCACAGGAGCTGGATTTGAAGAGTCTGTACGTTTAACAGTCTGTTCCTAAAGCTGAGGAGATACAGGGAATGCTGGAAGGACCCCTGGACCCTGTAGGCAGTAGTTGAGCCACATTTATGGGATGCTGGGAGGGCCCTGCACCCCTGGCAGCAGCAATTCTCTGAGCTGGCTCCAGTTTACCTTGGCCAGGACCTGCAGCTTTTTGGGTGCAATCTGAGGTGTGCAAACACGGAATCTGGAGTCCTGGAGGTGTCTGTGGAACATTAAAGGCACAACTCTCGAGCAAAGGCAGCACCTCTGGAAGTTCTACTAGTTCCCAGATCCCACAGGGACTGGCACAGGAAGGGGGCTCCTGGTTGAGTTCTGCCAATGAGCAGAATCCTTTCCTACCACTACTCAGTTAAATACAGCAGTTAAATAGGTCTCACTTAAAGCCCAAACTGCAACAAAGGAGACAAGTTTGGGTCCTGGCTTGCTCACAGGCAGACTTTTCCCTGGGATGTGTGGAAGAGCCAGCGGGCTCCAGCTGATCCCCTGCTTTAGGCTGCTTCTCTCGTTTCCCCTGAAACCTGTCCCTTCCCTTCCCAGCGCCTTTCCGCCGGGCTGGGAGCAGGCAGGGAGCCTGCCTGGACACGCAGCCGCGGCGAAACTCCCGAGCACAGCCAGGGGAGCACGTGCTTGGCCACAGGGAGCAGATCCAGCCCCACGGAACGGCCCGGGGGCACCGAGCCTCCCGAAACCCCCACTCCCCCCAGCAGCGTGGGAAAACTGCTGGGGACCCTGCATGTCCCGACAGAGAGAGGCTTAACACCAGCCTCCAGTGCTCCCTGAGCCAAGCCGTGCTCCTGGGGGTCATCCCACAGCGTGGTGAGCTCTGGGAGCATCTCCTGCCTGGGGGATCTGACATTGCTCTGCTCTGAGGGATTTCTCTGCTGGCTCAGGGCAGTGGGTGCTGGAATGCTGGCCCTGACTGTGGAACCCTGCCCTGCATGGCAGGAGGGAGCAGGGATCTCTGCACAGCCCCACAAGCAGGAGGTGGTCTTGGTCTGGCATGGATTTTACCAAAGTGAGTGCACACACTGGGGAGGAGGAGTGTGGCACAGAGCTGGAGTGTCCAGGGAAGGGAACGGAGCTGGGAAGGGGCTGGAGCACCAGGAGAGGCTGAGGGAGCTGGGAAG
Organism: Irena cyanogastra; assembly: GCA_013397155.1. Taxonomy (NCBI): domain Eukaryota; kingdom Metazoa; phylum Chordata; class Aves; order Passeriformes; family Irenidae; genus Irena; species Irena cyanogastra. The sequence continues at coordinate 208,582 of VWZV01001566.1, read as the reverse complement.
GCTCAGCCTGGAGAAAAGGAGGCTCAGGGGGGACCTTGTGGCTCTGCACAACTCCTGACAGGAGGGGACAGTGAGGTGGTTTCAGTCTCTTCTCCCAGGGAATAAGCGACAGGACAAGAGGAAACAGCTTCAAGTTGCACAGGGCAGTTTTAGATCAGATATTAAGGAAAACTTCTTCACTGAAAGGAGTGTAAACATTGGAACAGGCTGCCCAGGGAAGAGGTGGAGTCACCATCCCTGGAAGTGTTCAGGTCAACGTGGCACTTGGGGACATGGTGGCACTGCTGGGTCAATGACAATCTTAAAGACCTTTTCCACCCTTAAGGATTCCAGAACACGGGGATGCCGTGGATGCTCTGTGTCTTTAACTCGAGCATCAGCAGGATGAGCAGGTGAGTTCCTGCAGAGGAGGATGTGCAGGGAGCCCAGGGAGGATTTCCAGGCCAAGCCTGGGAGATGCTTTTCCCCCGCAACCACCAGTGGCAGCAGCTTCCTGGTGGGGTGGGAAGTCTTTGAATGTTTGCAATGTTTTGCATTGCAGTATTTGGATGCCAAAGCTATGCAGTGCTGTAAAAGTTAATTAGCCAGATAACTAATTAAAGACTTCTCCCTTTTATTGTTGCCAACTTGCAATTCAGAAAGGGGCTTGTGTCAAAGTGAATCCAGCCACACACCCCAGTGAAAGAAGTGATAAAGCATTCCCAATCCAATTAACCATTCTGGGACTGCAGAGGGAAAATCCCATCCCTGGCTGGGGGAAGGAAGGTCCTGATCCCATAAAGCACCACCACAACTGACCAGCCTGGAATGCCTCTCCAGAGGATCTTGCTGTGGAGGGAACAACAGGATTTACAGTGCCAGGAGAGGTTACGGTGCTGGCAGGGTCCCCATGAGGGTGACATGTCCTTGGGGACCTGGTTTGACCTTCCTGGTGAAGGTCCAGGATGGGGTTTATGGGACTCTGAGCTGAGAGAAGGCTGTAAGGACACAAGTGTGGCTGGTGGCTCTGCAGCTCTGCCCCCAGAGAGGGTCCCTGACTGCTGAGGGCTCCAGTGGAATGGGGAGGGGTCTCACTGGCCAACCAGCCATGGATAATGTCCAGCCATCTCCCCTCATCTCACTTGCCTGAGTGTCACAAGGCATCACCACTGCACAGGAGAGCCAGAATATTTTTGAAAGGAGCATCACGTGCCATGGCTGTGGAGCAGCCTGGCAGGGTGCAGTGTCCTGACCTGGCAGGGCTGGGGTCACTCTGCCCTGGGGAACAGGCAGTTACAGGGTGCAGGGCAGAGAGCTGAGCTGGGCTGAGCTGGGCTGGGGTCACTCTGCCCTGGGGAACAGGCAGTTACAGGGTGCAGGGCAGAGAGCTGAGCTGGGCTGAGCTGGGCTGAGCTAGGCTGAGCTGAGCTGGGCTGAGCTGGGCTGAGCTAGGCTGAGCTGGGCTGACCTGAGCTGGGCTGAGCTAGGCTGAGCTGGGCTGAGCTGAGCTGCTCTGCCTGGCCCCCAGCCAGCAGACAGACGTGCTGTAACCAAGTGGCACCGGGCCCAGAATTTCCAGGAGGGGTGAGCTCCCATCCCAGATCTGGGGGGGCCCAGATTTCCACGGCACTCTGCACGTGCTGGGTGCACCCGGGGTCTGGGCTCTTGTGAAATCCCAGCCTGGCTCAGGGTGGCTGAGTGCTTGAAATTCCTCCCAGCTGCCCAGCCCTCCTTCCCCACTGAAAAAAGAGGGGAATTGAGCAATTCCAGTGAGTGTTCTGAGCCTGGGGAGCCCACATAGAACCCAGGGCAGCCACACAGGGCATGAGGCTGCTGTCCCCACCAAGCTGCTGCCTGGCACCTGTGAGGGCTCAGAGTTGTGATGACAGCACTGCTGAGATCTGTCCATGGCACACTTACACCTCACCAGGATCTGGCCAGAATCCTGATACTGGGAGAATACTCTTCCCACCCCCGCTGCTATCAGGCCCAGCCCTCAGATGACAAGAATTTAATTTAAAGGCTCAATCTCTTGTCTGAACAGCTCCCTCCCTCCCCCTCTCTGATGAGAGGAAAATCTTTCGGAGAGGCATCCAGGCGAGTGGGAAAGCTCTGGAGAGAGCTGTCTCTTGCCCTTTAGCCATCCAGAGAGGAAGAGCTCATCTGAATGAAATGAGGATCAATCAGAGAGAGGCATGGGAAAAGCTGGGAAAAGGAGCCTCCAGTGATGTATATTCATGGGGGGGAAAACCTCCCCCAGACATGCAGGAGCTTTGATGAAAACCCTCCCAGCTGTGCTGGGCCTTTGAAGTGACACAGCAGAAGCGCATTCACGATTAGCCAAGAGATAGAAGCAGATGAGTTCTCAATCAGCTGAATCCTACTCTTTAGGACAGACTTTCAAGCTCACTTTTTATAACTCCTTCCAAAATTAATGAGAATCTTCTGCACGGCACCCCAGCCCTCTTCTCCCCTGCTTCCTCCCCCATCCCGATAACCTACAAAGGCAGAATCCCATTCCCAGAGGGCAGGGGATGGGGTGGCCTTGGTGGTTCGTGCTGCAGAGGATAACTGGGAGAAGGCTTGAACCCTTATCAGGAAACAAAACACTGATGCAAATGGGTTACTCTTCTTTTTTAACCAGAAATGTGGTTTCTGAGACACAGGGCTTGAGTTGAAGTGTCAGCATTTCATCATCAGTGTGTCTCCCACTCGTATCTGCTCCCCTAATCTGAATCTTTCAAAGCTGAGTCTAAAATCTATGCTCTGGCCAGGTTAGAGCTGGTTTTAGCTGGGAGGGCCTTTGCAGGGGATGGAAGGGATGAATCCCCAACACTGCAGTGGAATTCTGGATCCCCCACAAGGACCTGCTACCAAAGGAGTTGAAGCCCATCCCTGGAGTTCACATGAGCACCCAAAGAGGATTTTTACTGCTGGGAGGTTCCTCTGTTCACAGCCTCAGTGCAAAGGTCTGCTCATCCCAAAATGCAGAAATTCACTGTCACCTGAGCTGGGTGACCTGCTAAGCACAGAGTCCTCAAGTTCCTCCTAGGAGAAACCTCCAGGAGTGCCCAGGAACCCAAGGCCAGGTCATTTATGCCCTCGTGGCCCTTTCCCGAGGGTGGCTCCTGCAGGGACACTGAATGGGAAGAGGCAGATGCAATCAGCCGAGTCAGATGTTTAACACACTTCAAGGTGCGTTGGCAGCCCCAGATGATCAAAGCCTCCCTTGTGATGCAGTGGCATTGCCAGGGTGTTTTCTTTTAACTCTATCAGATAAGTCGAAAGAAAATCAGTTTTGATGTTGTAAGAAACCAATTTGGGAATGGTCAGAGAGAAAAAGTTGCTCAAGAGTTCAGTTAGCTGAGAGCAGGGGCATTGCCAGGGCTGAGAGGGAAATTGCACCTATCCCTGCTTCTTTTGGTGCTGATTTTCACTTTCTTCAGTGACTTTACAGGCTCACAGCTGAACTGGAAGTGTGAAATGTCAGAGATTTGAAATGGGAGTTCTTGATCTCTGGGAATCACCCTAAAATCTCCACCCAGAAGGATGGACCTTGAGTGCTGACGGCACCTGGGCACAGGCACCCAGCAAGGAGGGAATGTCCTCCCGGGTGCCTTTGTGCTCCTGTCTGTCCTTTAGGAACAGCTCCATCCCAGCTGTGGAACATCAGCCCTGCTGCCACCAGATGTGTCCTGTCCCCAAGCCACGGCAGCCTCTGGTACCCGGGACATCCCCTGGCACCTCCCAGGTGTGGGGGAAGGTGGAAAATCGAGCAGCCTTGTCCTGGACATTGCCACTGAAATCCTGGGCACAGCTGCTCCCAGCCTGCTTTTGACATAAACCCCACAGAATCTTGCAGGAAATGGGCCAAACCCTCTGCCCTCACCCCGAGATTGCTTTTGCTTCGTGGTGGACCCTGCTTAGGAAGCCTTTTCTCCCCTTGCCAGCACTCCCAGGTGGGCAGGGCAGGGCTGTGCCTCTCTCTGCCGTGCTCATGCATGAGAAGATCTTTAGAAAGGCAGGAGACACCTTCCCTTTACACGAGCCAACAAAAATGTCACGTCTTGAGAAAATGAAATGAAATCTAAAGCGTCACCTGTCCTGCAAAAATAATCCAGGGGGAGTTTTTAAAGGGGCCTCAGGTTTTCAGTACTTGAAAGGAGCTAAGGGAAAAAAAATCAGGTCTCGGTGCTTTAATGGTTTTTTGCGGTGGGTTTGTAGACACAAAGCCAACATTGGATCAGTGCCCTGAGCCCTGCTGAGCCCCAGTGCAGAAATGTGGCAGTTTGAGCCTGCTGATGTTTGCTCACCCTGGGATCCACCACAGGAGAGGGACTGGGACCATCCAGGGGCTGGCCAGGCACAGACGAGTTCTTTCAGCCTCGGGAGAGCAGCTTTGTCCTCTGCCAAGGGGTTCTGCTGGGAAAGCTCTGACAGACCCTGTCAGGCTCGGTTTCCAGCCCAGCCCAAGCAGAATCGTGTGGAAAGCATGGGAACAGCCAGGGCTGCTTGGGAATGCCTCCCACTGGGGCACTGCCCCCCAAGGCAGCATTACTTGAGTGCCATTAAACGCTGTGTTCTTATCACTGCAAAAGCTTGGACATGGCAGAGGGAGTTCTGTGTTCCTCACGGGTCAAACCACTGGGTTTTCCTTCCTCCCTTTCTGGTTTTGGGCAAGCCACCACCCTGTTGGAGCAGTGTTTCCCCCATTATATAAAGCGCGTAAGGAAATTTTAAGGGAAAATAATTTGTTGCTGTTTAAAAGAAATAAATACCGAAGACAAATTTCCTTTAAAATTTTCCCCCTCTTTCTGAGCAAAACCAGAAAATTGATTCTTAAAATTGTTTGCCATGCTGTGTGTTAGAGATTTCTTCTGGAGACGAATGGGGCTGTTTGAGTGCTGATTGTATATTTGTAGTTTTACATCACCAGCCCTCATTTCTGCAGAGTCGGTGCCTCGAATTGGATAAAAATGTATTTTTTTTTTCTTTTTTCTTGGCTAAGCCACGTGGGTTTTTTACCTGCTTCCCGCAGCCTCTGCAAAACAAGGCGAGGGATTACAAAAGCGGCTCCACGACCAGCAGCGAGCAGCCCATTAGCTGCTCTAATTAACTTCATTAGGGCACTCAGGGCCGCTGGGGCCGCGCTCTTTGTGGGCTCCTGGGGACAAACAGCCCCGCCCTGGGCACCGTGGGGTGGGCACGGGGCAGCGGAGCCACCCTCGGGGGTGCCCGGAGAGAGGGAACCTCTGCTGAGCTTGTCCCCTCTGTCCCTTCTGTCCCTACCCGGGCACCGGAGCCAGCCCCCAGGGGTGTCCGGAGAGATGGAACCTCTGTCCCCTCTGTCCCCTCTGTCTCCTGTGTCCCCACCCGGGCACCGGAGCCACCCTCGGGGATGTCCCGAGCTCTCCGGGCACAGAGAGGGAACGTGTGTCCCCTGTGTCCCCTCTGTCCCCGCCCGGGCCAGGGGACGCTGCTGAGCCCCACGGGGCCGTGCCCCACCAGCGCTGCTCTTGCACCAGGGCAAATCCCGTTCCCTCCCCTACTCCTCCCCCTTCCCATCCCATCCCATCCCATCCCATCCCATCCCATCCCATCCCATCCCATCCTGCCCTTACCCAGCAGTGAGCACGGAGGCAGAGGAAACCTTTGCTCCTGTCTGCAGGAGCGTTGGACCTGCACAAACAGAAGTCAGGGCTGCCCCTTGCCTTGGATGATTTGAAATCCACATTTCTGGCATTGAATCTCTCCATGGGCACATGGAGAGAAAAGTGGCACCGACTGCTGCAGCTCCCCTCTAGTCAGAGCCCAGAGGAGAGCAGAGGGGAGCAGCCATGGGTGTCTGTTGTGAAAGAGGATTTTCAGCAGCCAAACCTGTAGTTATGAAATGAAGCCTCCCTCAAATATACCAGAGGAGGATCATAGAGGCACTTACTGTAATTACTGCTAATGACACTGACACTTACCCATACGTTAGCTCCATATAAACCTTTTTTATTCCCTGTGCAGACAATGAATAATCAGCAGCCTCCATCAGGGCCTTCTGCAGGATTACCTCATGTTCCCCGGGACAAAGACCATCTCTTTGAACAGCACTTGCACCCAGATTTCCAGGGCGTCGAGTGCCACTGTAATAAAAGCTTGTCAGAATTGCCAGTGAATTCATGAAGATCAGGAGGGACAAGTTATCTGTAGGGCAAAACTGTTCCCAGTGGACCTTTTCATTAGCTTTTTATTGGAGTGTAATTTTCTAGGGTGTCATTTCACTTTATGGAGGAAATCTGTTTTAGGCTTGTTTCTTTTGCCACTCAAATTGTAGGGCACAAGTTTAGGGGCCGTGCTGGGAGAGTTCTGCTGTTTCTGGATGTTTTGGCATCCACCTGCAGCTGTTTCCCTGTGAAATACCTTTCTCCTACCTCTGTTTTGGCACCTTCTGAGCCCTACGTGAGTGAAATGCCTCTCTCAGCCTTGATTAGGCACCAGGCATTTGCTTGTGAAAACAACAGCTCCCTTTGCCCTTCCAACGTCATTTTTCCTCCAGACAAAATCGGATTTATTGCATAAACAACGTGTTCACTATAGCTAGGGTGAGTTGGTGGTTAAAAGGAGCTGTGGTTTACATCCCTTTTCAGCCCACCAAAGCCCAGCCCTCTGGTTTGGGCTGATGCATTCCCGCTGACAGCAGTAATTTCTAGTGACAGATACAGAAATGTCCTTAGGGAAAATACAATACTGATGGAAGTTTCCTGTGGGAAAAAAAGGTTTTTTCTTTTTTTTTTTTAAGTGCTTTCACCTTTTCTGGATTTTTTTTTTTTGTTGTTGTTGTTTTTTGGTGTTTGGGTTTTTTTTTTTCTTTAAGGACAGTTTCTTGACAGGTGTTAGAAATCTCTTCATCCTCTTAATTCCCCCGTGGTTTTCCCTGCACCTCACGAGGAACAATCAAGTTCTTTTAGGATCAAAGCTGAAAAATTGGCCGTGCTTTCCAACTGTACTGGATGTAAGTGCCAGCTGTGGCGTGGATCTGCTGCAATCACTGGAAAGGCCACACCTCTGTATGAAACACTGTCTTTGCATAGCGAGTGATACTGGGAGTTAAGTTGGATTGCACAATTCAGACTCTAATCTTGACAGCAACGATAGCATCAATTCTGAGTCAGAACCCTGTTTTCCCGTATCTCAGAGACAGGATATTTTTTGCACAGCAAATGGCAAAAATTTGCATGTATGTAAATGAGTTTAATCTGGATCCCACCGCTCCTGAGTGAGTCCTGGGTCAGGGAAGGCTCCCACTGGATGCAGATGAGTGCCAGGAGGAACCAAGGTGGTACAGCCCTGCTTGAACCACCCCAAAATCCAAGGGATTGCAGTAAACAAAGGGGAGGAGACTGGCAGAGGAGGAGGGAGGTTACAACAGATCCTGAGATTCACCTGTTGCTCTAAACCCTTCCGTTGGGTCATAGTGCAGAGCCCAAAAACTTCATTAAAACAGCCCTGGCAGGTGACACCACTGCACCTACCTGCAGCAGGGTAAATCAGCAGTGGCAGAGCACGGAAATGAGTAAGGGAGAGCTGCCCACAGCTCCCAGCAGTAAATAACTGCCCCAGCCTCACCTGTGAGCCAACAAAAAGTGCAGCTCCCTCAGCTGGGAGTCCACAGCCTCAGGAAAATCCCCGAGCTTGTGCTGCACAAACATCCCTCACTTTTTCTCTGCTTGTCTCATTAACCACCACAGTCTCACTAAGCTCAACAACAATTTTCTTGGCCTAGAAACAGCTTGAAATTTGTTGGAGTCAGATGTAGACGTGTGTCTGAGTGGCCATCTCTGCTCTGCAGTGGCAGCAGGTGGTTTAGGGAGGATAACGTGTCTCACCTGGAATCTTTGCCTTCTTGAAGGGCCCTGTGGAATCCCGGGGAGGGAGAAGCTCCTCACTGCAGTGGCTGAACCCAGGGGAATCCTCCCATCTGCAGGAGGCTCCTCAGCCTCACACAGTCAGGATTCTGGTGTGCAGGGGATGTGCTTCAACATCACATCCTTAATCCTGCCCTGACACTTATTGATCTTTTTAACTCGTTTGGCTCCTTGATGCCAGTCCCAGAATGTTTTCTTTGAATCAACATGGAAATCATCAATTGAAGCAACAGGTAAATCATCAATTGATATGTTTGCTGATTTGCCTTTGTGTATTTTGATGTAATAATGGCTACTATTACCTCTGATAATGAGGAAATGTATTTTAATGGGAACTTAATTGCTGTTGTAGCACAGAACCCCTGTCTGGAGCTGGACCAGCTCAGAAATCCCTCTCCAAAGAGTTCAGCTACCATGGGATGTGTCATCAACCTGTTCCTGTAGCTTTCCTGCTTCTCCTTGGAGTGTTTGGTGCTAGAATTCCTGGGTTTTGTTTTGATCAGGCCAGTGACTAAGGTATTGATGCTGTAATTGCTGCTTGTTTCTCTCTGTTTGATTACAGCGTGCGTGGTGTGAGGAGCAGAAGGTTGGTGGCACATGGAGCAATCCCTTGTTTTGGTTCTAGCTGATGAAGCTGTGCAGGGGAAGTGACAAACACCCCTCTGGGAGTCTGGATCAAGCTCTCAGCTGTGTCATTGTCTCCTGACATCTCCACAGTTCCCTGGCAGGAGGGGACAGCCGGGTGAGGTCAGGCTCTGCTGCCAGGGCAGGCTCAGGGTGGGCACCAGCAGGAATTTCCCCATGGAAAGGGTGCTCAGGCACTGGCAGGGGCTGCCCAGGGAGGTTTGGAGTGCCCATCCCTGGAGATGTCCCAGGAATTCCTGGAGGTGGCACTCAGAGCTCTGGGCTGGGGACAAGGTGGGCATCGGGCACAAGTTGGACTCAATGACCTTGGAGATATTTTTCCACCTTAATGATTCCATAATTTTGTGATTCTATGTTTCTAAGTTGGGTCTTTTTTTGGAGACATTTTCAGCAGGATTCCCCAGGATGTTTCCTCTCAGTGGACAGTCCATGGTGGATCCTGGAGACCTTTGGATCCTGTTTGTTTTATATCATCCCTGCATTTTGGACAAACTTACCTCCAAATAAACTAGCTGGGATGGAGGGAAAGAGACTTTTCCTCCAAGTCCTGTATTAAATCATGCTCAGAGCCCCTGGGCTCTGGGATGGTGCTGGAATTCCTGGCTCTCTCCCTGGCCATGAGGAGCTTTGGGCTGGGATCTGGAGGGAGGAGCTGGCGGGACGGAGCCGCTGCTCAGGGCACTACAGTTACCTTAATTGGGACAGCTGTGCCCCAGCACCCGTGTGTTCATTAGAAATTGATGGTTATTACAATTAACCATACACTGAAATTAATTACTGGGAGGAAAAATTATGGCTGTGTTGATCCATCCATGGGAAGGAGAGCAGAGATTCTCTCTGTGGCACTTTGCTCTCCTGCCATTTGTGCTGGTTCCCAGGGGGCTCCCAGTGCACGCTCCTTGTGACAGCTGGATGTATTCACCTGGTGTAATTCATTCCCCTCTGCAGCCCCATCTCCAAACAACAAAGCAGGAGAAAATAACTGCTCAAGCAGCCCTTAATCCACCCCAGTCAGGGCAGAGACGCTCTGAACTGGCCTGACAGGAATGATGAGCGACAGAGCTGGGGGCCCTGCAGGGAAAGCTGGTCCCACAAAGCACCTAAATCCCTCTGGATCCCAGTGTCTCTGGAGCTGCTGGAAGTGTTCTGGGGCACAAGATGGTGTGGGGCTCTTCAGTCCTGATGTTTGGGGTTTTATCTATTTGTTATGGGGGAGCGTGTGCCTCAAAATGGGATTTGATCTGGATGTGGAAATTCACTCGAAGCAGACAGGAAAGCTGAGGCAAAGGGATTTATCCCATAGGTAAATGTTGAAGGAAGGAGGCTAGGAAGGCCACTGAGCAGGAAGGAGGCTACTTCCAGAATAATTTTTGGCCTCAATTTAATGCATTTTTTTAGTGTGGACTGATAAAATCTGATGACTCTTACCCAGATTTTATCATCAAAAGCAAGGGAGAGTCAGAGCATTCTATGGAAAGAGCAGTGTCACCCTCAGGAGCAGAGCAGCAGAGGACACTTGGCATTCAAAGCACCAAAATGCAAATTTGGGCTTTCAGGGATTAATAACTGATCAGCTACAAACAGGGAATGTTTAATTTGGAGACAACAAAAGCAGGGAAGGGCCTGGCTGTGCTGTGGTGATCTCTGAGCTCTGGCAGGGGGAAAAGACACTTTTCAGAGGAAGGGCAATTGTGGTGTAATGAATTTGAAGTGAATTTCGGGTGACACTGAGAGATTTTTCTGCCCACCAGAGATGAAACATTTTGGAGACACCCAGCAAACCTCCTGCCCTCCCTGTGTCAGTAGATGGGGATGTTCAGGAGGAAGAGGAGCCCAGATCCAGCCACAGATCCAGTCTACAACCACCAAAGGTGGGAATTTAAAATCAGTCCCACAGCCAGTGGCTTGTCCAGTGCAGGATCTTTGTCTTTTCCCTGGTATTTCTATGGATGGTGAAACTCCTGCAGAACGTACCCAGCACTTGGGCAATGCTGTGAATGGGAGGGAAAATTCCTCCCTTGCCACCAGCTCGTGCCCTCAAGCAGGAGCTTTCATTACCCCCATTTTCCCCTTGGGTTATAGGACTGCCAGTGTTATTTGCAGTTGTAAAACTTTCCAACTCAAGCTTGAGACCCAAATGTTGTTGTTTGTCTCAGTCTCCCTCCTGCAGCTGCAAATTCCTGTGCTCTGGACACAGCTCCCTGCAGGAGCCCCCCTGTCAGGAATCACTGGGGAAACTGTGGGGTTAATTTGGTTTTATTTGTTCTTTGGTTCTCGATTTTATATTCGTTCCCAATAAATAAGGCTGAGAACTCCCTTCCCCCCTTTTCCCTTCCCAGCTGAGGGGTTTGCAAGGGTCTGGAGAGAAGCACATGGAATCTTTTTATTCCAGAGGAAAAGTCCTATGGAAGGCAAGAGCATCCACGAGGATGCCAAGAGAGGCTGCTCTGGTGGGAATGGGAATCACAGGCAGCTTCTTCAGCACATGGGATGTCCTGTGAGCCAGGACTGCCAGGGAAGGCTGGGAGTTACCCTGGAGTAATCGACACAGAAGGGAAAGGAGCAGGATGGAAAAAGGCAGAGATCCAGGGATTTGTTCCCATCTCTCCCCTGAGTTTCTCCACTCACAGGGGCTGCAGCTCCTGTAGGGGCCCCCAGCAGTGTCTGAGTTTGGGGAAGCACCAGGCTGGGAAGGGCATTGAGTAAAGGAAGGTCCTTGGTGGCCTGGGATGGGGACAGGAGCTGGGAATCCCTGCTGGAGAGGGGCAGGGCCCTGGAGCTGGCTCAGCTACACCTGCCAGCACTGCTGGTACACTCAGCTCCACAGGCTCCCTCCTGGCCTGCTTCAGTCGAGTTTTCTTCTTTTTTCCTGGTCCTGCTTTTGTCTTTTTCGTGCCCTGCTGCCTTCCTGGCAGTGGCAGTGAGGCACTGGCTGGGACTGGAGCTTTGCTGGCAGGGGAGGGAAGCCCTGCTGGCTTCATTGACTCTCCTGGCAAAGCCTGGCAGGGTTCAGCTGCAGAGGGCACAGTGATGTGAGCAATGATGGATCCAGCAGCACTGGGCTGCCCTCGTCCTGCAGCCAGAGAGGGCTCTGAGACCTCTCAGGAAGGCAGGAGAGGCAGAGCCCAGCTGGAGGCTGGGGAGGTTTAGCTCTCCCTCCATGGCAGCCTTTGCTGTGGCAGGAGAATCCCTGAGGCAAAGCAGCCCCAGCCTGGCCCTGGCTGTGCCCTGGAGCTCAGTTCAGTGTCAAGGACGTGCTCTGGGGCCAGAGGGACCGGGGCTGGTGCCGAGGGGGCTGGAAGAGGCTCAGGCTCTGCCCCCTCGGTGCCACGAGCACAAACAGCAGTGCCTGGTGTGATGTTCTCACTTTCAGCAGACCCTCTCTCAGAGGCTCAGCAGTGATAACTGGGACAGGTGAATAAATCCATCTCAGAGACACAGCTCCCGTGGGGGCTGTAAGTGCAGCATTCCTGGCTCTCATTCCCTGATCCATGGGGAAGGGAGGCAGGCTGGTAACAAAGGCTGCAGCTGCCTGCCCCACACACTGTCTGGAGATCCACAGATTCCCTCAGCCCCGAGGTGCTGCAGCTTTCATCTCCAGCTCCATGGAGATGCTCCACGCCATTGGCACCTCTGCTCATTTCTCCTCTCGTTCCCTTCCTACCCAAAGCCCTCCAGACAAAAGGGGAGACGTTTAAAGCTCAGTTTTCTGTGGCAGTTTCCTGCTCGGCGCAGTTTTACCCTGCCTCTCCTTTCTCCCTGGCTCTGAGAATCTCCCAGATTTGTTTGTGGTTTTTGTTTTTCACAGGAAGTTCAGACTTTCCTTTCCCTTATTAGGAACGTCTGTAATTCCGTCTCCTACACATCCATTTTGCCATCCTTCAAAACCTTTTCCTCCACACCTTTCTGCATCCCAGCCCCAGCTGGTTATGATCCTGTTCCCCCACTGGGTGGCTGCTCCTCTGTTTATTTGCAAAACTGGATGGAGGTCTTTTAAGAGGAGGATATTTTCATTTAATTTCCAGCTCCAAAGAGAGGCAGAAGGAAGATCTGAGGATTTTTTTCCCCCAGTCCCAGCCAGAATTTGAAAACAGGAGTTGTTATCTTGGCTCTGCTGCTCTCCCATCTTTGACTCTATTTCCCCAGATATCAATAGAAACAATAACTGATAGATATCCCAGGGATGCTGGAATCTTTGAGTAGGTAGAGCATTTCCAATCTGCAGCTCTCTGAGAGAGAGAAGTTAGCAGAGCTAACTTTTGTTGTCCAGAGAAAAAATATTCTGGAGGAAGCCCTGGCTCTTCCAAGAGAGAAGGAATAAAGGGATGGGGATCAATTCCTTTGAACCACGGGCTCCCAGGGGACTTGCGTGGCTTCTGCAGATGGTAACTGGGAAAAGGAAGGCTCTTGTCAGTTGGTTTGAACTGGTTTTATAGAGAAGAACGGAAAATTTAGAGAGCTCCTCATCCAAGAGAGGCTGAAAACTCCTGATGGCTGGAAATGGGTCAGCACTGGGGTGGAAGAAGTCAACAAAGACTTACTCCAACTTTCATGTCAGTTCCTTTGTGACTGTTTCCCTGTGGGGTGTTCCAGGGATGGGTCAGCTCCCGAGAATAATCCTGGAACTGGTGAATTTTAAGGAGCTCTGATTTTAATTCATATAGTTTAGTTTCTGTGGTTTACATCAAAAGACACCAAAATGCTGGGAAAACCTCTGGAGCAGCCACACCTCAGTTTGAGCAGGGCAGTTCATTCACACTCCTCCCGTGCTCTTCCTTTTAAGCTGTAGTAATTGTTTTAATAAACAAAACAGTTTTCTTTCCAGAGCATTCTGCCCTTTTAGCTGCCAGTCCCTTCCTGTGTCTCCCTATGCTATGTTTTGCTTTGTTTTTCCTTCCTCTGACTTAGTTTTTAGATTTTTATTGAGTTTGAGATGGTTTTTTGGAAGTCCAGGTAATTCGGTCCTGTCTCAGAGACATTCACTGCTCTCCAGATCCTTCAGCTGGACACCCAAACGGGGCAGGGAGCTCCAAAAATAGGGAATTTTTGTCTATTCACCCGATCTAAACGCACAAATTGACATTTCTATGTGCAAGTGCAGCTTCTCAGATATGTAACTGCTTCGGTGTATATTTAATTTCTCTGTCAAATACTCCACGAGTTCCTTCTGCCACTTTCACTTGCTGCAAATTAGGGTCAGTGCAATTAAACTGCATCTTCGGTGAAAACTGCTATGAGCAAGGAGAGAATTGGCTTTGTTGCCTGTGTGCCGTGCTGGGCTAGCTGACTTTGCCGCATATTTGGGATATTTGTGTGCCCGGTGTAGGAAATTCCTGCCCAAAGCCAACCCCAGCGGGGCAGCAGGAAGGTGCCACCACCAGAGCCCCGCGTGGTGCTGACGAGGGAATTCCAGCCGGAGCTTGGAGAAGTGATGATTCATTTCCAGCAGTCCCAGAGAGGAAATTATCCTCGTTAAATCAATCCGGGCGAATTTCAGCCCTCGCATAAAAGGCAGCCTAATTGCCTGGGTGAACGGGGGATGAGCGGCAGGACAGCGGCAGGAAGCTCACACACGCCTCGCGCTCTCATTAACCATTGCACAAGAGCCCGAAATGTTTACTCACCCGGCCAACAACATGTTTGTGTGCTCCCTCTTTATTTGGCTTTTTGGGACCTTCTCTAATCGCAGCGGGAAGGGGCAAAACCTCCAGCTCTCCTCCCGGTCCCTGTGGGGTGCTCTCTCCCCCAAGGAGCAGAGATCCGGCTCTGTCTCAGAGCCCGGAACGCTGACCCAGCTCTGCTGTTATTCGCACCCTGTGCTGTCCCTGTGGGATGCTCAGCCCCGATTCCAAGGAGCAGAGACAGAGCCCGGAACGCTGACCCAGCTCTGCTGTTATTCGCCCCCTGTGCTGTCCCTGTGGGATGCTCAGCCCCGATTCCAAGGAGCAGAGATCCGGCTCTGTCTCAGAGCCCGGAACGCTGACCCAGCTCTGCTGTTATTTATTATTCCACCCTGCCCTGCCTCGTGCTGTCCCTGATCCTGCCCGGGAGCTGCCGTGGGCTGCGATCCCTTGGGGCACGGCGCGGCTCTCCCGGCACTGTGACGGAGACAGTGACAGTGACACTTTGCCTTCGCTGGCCGCGCACGGCGGCTTCCTGGCCTGGCACCGATGGGAGCGCAGCTCCCGGGAGCCTGCGGAGCGGAAAAGCAGCGGAGGAACGAGGCAGGAGGGCTCGGAGGTTCTGCGGCTCCGTGACTCAGCGATTGGGTCACGCCCGGGAAGGAAGGGGTGGCCGCTGTCGCTTCCCTGGGGACAGCAGGGGAGCTGCCGCGGGGTCTCTGCCGGGTTCGTTCATTTTCCATCCCCCTCTGCCCCGGGGGTTTGTCAGTGTCCGGGCTGAGTGCGCGGGGTTGTGTGTGGTCCCTGTCGCTTTACGGGACTTGGGTAAACACCCGTGGCTTTGTTGTGCTCTGAATAGGAACGTTAGCCCCAAATTAGCGCTAATGTGGGGTCATTTAACCCTTACGGGAGGTCTTTTGAGAAATCATAATAGAGCCAAGCAGGCGTCGGCCCAGCCACTCTCAGAGCCCTGCGAGATTGACAAAGTGCACCATTATCGTGCTGAAATGAGGTCAAAAATGTAAATACTCCCAGAGCGGCCGGAAAAGCGTTCCTCCTGCTGGGCTGATTATTCCCGAAGCAGGTGCTGCTCCCAAATCCCCGTGCAGAGGCTACAGGCTCCCGTGTTATTCCTGCAGGAGAATTAAAGGGAATCGGAGACGGGCTGAGCCTCAGCGTCTCTCCAAGCAGCGGTGGGAGGCCAGGGCAGCTCTTCCTCCAGTGGCAGTGTCCAGCCCTGGAAACAAGAGCTCTAAGTGCCATGGAAAAACTGCACGGTTGGGCTGGGAGCTCTGCCAGCAGCTGCAGGCTCGGCTGTGCTCCTTCCCCGGGCAGGGGAGCTTTTCCAGCCTGCCTGGCTCCCGGGCAGGGGGAGCAGAGCTGGTGCTCACGTCTGGTGTGGGGTCTGTACATGGGGGGGGATTTGATTCCAAGCTGAGTCCGCTCTGGGTGAAAGCTGTGGTGATTTTTGGGACTAAAATCACCCTCAGGAAGGAACTGTTCCCTGGGAGGGTGGGCAGGCCCTGGCACAGGGTGCCCAGAGCAGCTGGGGCTGCCCCTGGATCCCTGGCAGTGCCCAAGGCCAGGCTGGACGGGGCTTGGAGCAGCCTGGGACAGTGGGAGGTGTCTGTGAGAGTGCCGGGAAGGGAATACCTGAAAGAATGGAGCACTCGGTGGGATCAGAGGAGATGGAGATAATCAACCCAGACCCCTGGAGCCCTCATCCGTGCACCAGCAAGGGAAGAACAAAGCCTGGCCCAGCTGGTTCCTTCCAACATTAAACCCATTTAAAGCTTCCATATCGTTCAGGTCCATACTTTGAACCCAAAAGTCAGGAGGGAAACCTTGTTGCCTCTTTCCTGCTGAAAAGCTGGCTGTGCTTCCCTGGGTGCCAGTGAGCTCCCTAATTCCAGCCTTCCCAGGAGGATTCTCCAGGCTGTGGTTGAGAAATCCTTTCCTGCCAAGCAGTCGGCAGGACCGGAAGCTCCGGATACCTTCCCATCTGGAGAGGCAATCAGACAAAATGCCAAGCCCAGGGGGCAAAATTTCAGTCTTGGTGCCAGTCTTGCTTATTACATATCTGGGTTCTGCAGCCTGCTAGACTTTCATCATATAATTTATTTGCCTCTCAACATCCCTGCAGTTATTAAAAGCGCCGTGCTCGGAGCTGCCACCCAAGGTTTCTCTAATGAGTACATCTGCCTTTCGGGCCATTGGGATTGTTCATTTTACAGCCTCCCCTGGGGCCAGAATTCGATCTGGGCTCCTGGTAGCCAGGGGGGCTGCCCGGGGTCCCTGGGAGATCACAGGGACAAGGATCAGATAGTGCAGGGATGGGCTCTGCAGCAATGTCAGCCAGGTGTCACACTGGGGTCAAGGGGAGAGCTCCGAGTGCCCTCACCTGCCACGGGCCAGGGGCACTTTGTGTGGAAGGCAAGGACAGTCCCCATCCAGGATCCCCCTGGGGAAGGCTCACAGGGCCCTGCACTGCCCTGGCTGGCCCTGTCCCCACTGAAGGTTCAAGGCTGGGCTCCCCAGGAGCCTCTCACAGGAGGGGACTCAGTGGCTGGGAGCAAGGAAAGCTCCCCAGGTCAGGTTGTGTTCCCCAGGCGTGGTCCTGGGCAAGGGCAGGAGGTGCAATGCCATCAATCCCACCCCTGGAATGCAAAGGCAGTGCAGACCTGAGGCAGGGAACGTCCCATCCCTGCCTCCTGAGCCCCTTCAGGTGCAGGGACCCAAACGGAGACTCAGGCAGGCCAGGTGGGAGCCTCAAGTCTCATTTCTCTGACCTTTTAGTCAAGAATGGATGAAATCCATTGAAATTCTTACAGCAAGGCTTTCAGCAGCCATCTGGCATCCTTCATCTAAGCCCAGTCTTCAGCTTTGCCCCTCCACTGAGCTCTGAAGGTGGTTGTGTTGTCCCAGCCCTGACTCAGATTAGATTTTTCTAATATATCCTAAAATGATTTCATTCTGTGCTGAAAATCAGAGCAGCAGGCACTGCTTCCACTGGTAGTGATGAATCCTAAAGCTGCTGTAGGAGCTCACAGGAAAAGGTCTCACTGTCAAAGCCATAAATCCTCCAGGTTCAGGTGAAATCTGAGCTTCCTTTTGTGCCTTTTTAGGACTCAGCTGTGCTTGGGTTTTGGCCAGGAGCAGCAGCTCCTGCTGCAGCAGAGACACCGTTTGTGCTGCTGCAGCCTGATTTGTTTGATCTAGCTTCAAATTGGGGTAAAAATGCATTGGCTAAAAGTCACATCTCCCCCAGTGGTTTGCGTGGGTGAGGAGACACTCAGGGTAGGCAAATTTTCCTAAGACTCAGATGAAATTACTGCCAGGAGGGTCAGGGCTGGAATCCCACGAGAGCCCCGGGTGTGGCTCCTGTCCTAGGGCTCCAGGTGGGACTGCCCCAGCAGGCCTGGGAGCAGGAGGGGCTCAGAGGGGCTGGGAGGCAGAGCCCAGCACAGGGACACAGAGCAGGCAGAGTTTGGGGTCCTGACCCCCCTGCAGGGCCCTGCACACAGCCTGGGGCAGCAGATCCTCAATGGCAAAGGGCAGCAGCCTGGGACAGGGACAGCACCTTGGGAAGGGCTGCAGCTCTGCCACGAGAGCTTTAGGGTGGATTTTAGGGACTTTAGCACTGCCCAGGCTCCCCAGGAATGGGCACAGCCCTGAGCATTTGGACAGCACTGGGTGGGATTGCTGCAGGGCCAGGGGTTGGACTCTGTGATCCTGCATCCCTTCCAGCTTGGGGTATTCCATGATTTTATGCTCCCCGAATATCACTGCTGCAGATAAATCAGGTTTTCCATTCTCAGTGGTCCCACCTGGCCATCAGTGCCTGGGATTTTTGCAGGGCCATAAAGTGGTGGGGAAAACACACCAGGGAGGCAGGTTCTCAGATCAGGGAGTAAAAGAGGGTTGATTGATTGATTTAACAGAGCCCAAGCAACAGTTGGTTTTGTAAGAGGCATGTGCTCCTTGCAGGAGACATTTTCTCAGAGGAAGGAAAATCCCCAGGCCCCGAGGGCCAGCAGCTCCCATGTGCTCCCTGCCACCCAGGACATTCTTGGTGCATCTCTGGAAATGTTGCAAAACACCTGTTATTTTTCCACTCCATGGGATAACTGGTACCTTGCAGTGAACTTTCTCTTAATCCCACAGCAACAACCTGCCCCGAGAAGCAAATTCCAGCCCTGCAGAGGCTGAAAAATCTAAATTTACCTTCTGGATTTGCTGTGCAGGAAGGCTCCTGGCTTTGTACATTTGACCTACATGCTGGGCAAGCCAGGGACAATCCAGTAAGTTCCTCCAAGCTTTGGTCAGGTTTGTTATCTGAGCAGTGATGGAGTTGGATTTGGGTCTCATTTCAGATGGGAAGATTTTTCACTGCAGATGTTGGGAGACCAAGCAGCAGGAGCAGTGAGTCAGAGTTAAGTGGCCTTTATTTGGTACAAATGTGACAGACAGGTGCCAGCGAGGAAGCTGAGCTTGCCCAGAGGGTGGAGCAGATGGGGATCTGGGGATCTGCTCTCCTCCAGGGCCCTGGGGAGGGTGTTTGGGGCAGCAGGTGCTGGGGGGTTCCAGCTCTGGCCCAGCCCGGGTTCCCTCCAGCAGGAGATGGGCTCAGGTGTGTGGGGCTGCCTGGGTCACACCTCCTGCAGGGCTGGATGCAGCTGCAGTGTGGATGGAGGGGGCTGGAAGAACTCCAAAGTCCCTCCCTGATAAAGCTTTCCCTGAGCTGGGCCCAGGCAGAGCCACTGGCTGCTCGTGCTGTCACACACAGGGGACACACTGCAGCAGCTCCCTTCAACCAGGAGATAAACCCCAAAAGTTTCCCCGTTCTCCAGCCCAGAACTGTTAATTTTTACTGTTAATTTTTACAGGAGGCTTCTGCTGGCTCTGCTTGGGCTTTGCTGCATCACCCTCACGCTGCCCCTGTGTGATTTTGGGGGGCTGCAGGACAAAGCTGGAGCCCCTGGGGGGAAGGAGCAGGACCAACATTGGGATGTTCCCAAGAGATTTGCAAAGGGAAATCCAATCCCTCCGTGCCTGAAAGAGCTGAGAGCTCCAAGGAGCTGGAGCTTCTCCCACGTGGGCCTGTCCAGGAGCTGGGGCTGTGTTCCCTGAGGGTCCCAGGACAGCTCTGACTCACATGGAGCCTTTGGGCTTTCCAGCTCCCTCCCTGGGAATGAGATTCAGTTCCCACAGGTGCTGTCCCCAGCCCCTGCCCAGCCTCTCCCCTGCCTCTCCCTCTGCCTTTTCATTTGAATGCTTCAAGAGCAGGGGGTGTCTCCAAACCAGGCCTGGGATCCAAGCATGGAATCCCAATTCCAGGGACAATTTCAGAGTCAAATCAAGATTGTGGAGCCGACTTCTTCCTCTTCTCTGTAAATAATCAGGTCCCACAGCTGTTTTCTCAAGCTGTTGTGGGAAAGTCAGCTCCTGCAAAGTGCTGAGGCAGAGAAAGGCAGGATGAGTTCTGCTGTGTGCCCATTCTGGCCACCCCAAAACATCCCCTGGTCCAGTATCCCATGAATGATTCAGATGAGTAATGACAGGTGTAGAGCTGAAGTGAGAAATAATTAAAATTTGCAGTGCTTTGATGAGCCCAGCACTGACCAGCACAGCACTAATATGTCCTGAGCCTGGTTCTGCTTGGAAACCACAAGCCAGGTCCTTGCTAGGTGGAGGATTGGCTTTAAAATTGCTTCACTTTGTGGGGTGTGTGAGGGAGTTATTTTCCTTTCTGTCTCTTCATTCCTGAGCCTGTAGAAATTGGGGTTTGGAGTGTTTTGCAATGATCCTGAAGGACGGAGATTTTTGTGTAGAGAACACTTTCACATGATGGGATGATTACAGGCCCCTGCCTCTCAAGAGGCAACTAAATAAACTAATAACAGCAAGTATCAGCAGATTTGAGATGAAACCAGGGAGGCTAGCAGGGCTGAGATGTTATTAGTTCCAGATGTTGCTCACAGATAAATATCTCTGGCCTGAGCTTTTCTAATTACTGACAGAAACTGAGCTGTCACCTAAAGATGCCTCCCAAGGCTCCCTGAGCACATTCATTATAGCCCAGGGAGGCCTGATGTCCATTCACATTTCCTTTTTTCCATTTGTACTCAGGAGTTTGCTGAATGAGATCCCATGTCTGTGCTGTGCTCAGATTTGGGGATCCACAGCTGGCTGAGGGCAGCAGACACAGGACCCAAACCCTCTGGAGCCTGAACCCCAGCCCAGCTGTGCTGCTGGGATCTGCCACGCTCCTGATAAGGGAAATGTATTCTGAGCAGCCCAGGACAGCTCTGCCAGTGCCATTTCCATATCTCTGCTCAGCCAGGGCTGATTAGGGAGGAGTGGAGTCAACTGAGGTACCCGAGACCGAGCTCATCTCTGCTGCAGAGACTGCCTGACATCAGATAACTTCCTGAGGGGAGGCAGCTTTGATCAGGCTGCAGCAGTGGGGGAAATGGTTGGGAGCAATCCCTGATGTTTTGCATCTGGTCCATTTTCAAAACTGTTTTCGTGTTTGAAAGTTTCTCTCGGGGAGGAATGGCAGCACTGAGGAAGTGTGGGCCCAGCCCTGAGCCCTTCCTGGTGCTGCTGGCATCACCTCCTGCTCCTGGCACGGGGATCACTGGGGGAATCCAGCTCCTGGCTTCTTGCCAGGAGGAAATGTGAGTTTGGAATTGCAGGTGTGAGGCAGCAGGTGGGAGGGAAGCCCTGTGAGCTGGGTATGTGCTGGGGTTAAAGAACGAAGTTTCCTTGGAGCCAGGCTGGAATTCCTGTTGAAAAGGACAGCTCTCTGTGAAACCTTCCCCTGGGCGTGTTTGGAGCTGAACTCGCAGGAAGCCTGGGCAGCAGTCTGGGCTGGAATGGGGAACATCCTTGTGACACCTCCAGCAGCAGCTCCCTCCCCTGCCAGACTGAGCTGAAACGGGCACTTCCCCCTCCCCTGCTCCTCTGGACTGAGCTGCCAGGGCAGCAGGGAGAGCCCGGGATGGGCTCCGGGCAGAGGATGCACAGAAAAGTGAAGCTTCTTGCAGCAGGAGAGGGTGGCTGGGCTGGGGGTCATGTTTGTTTGTTTGACTGGGGCTGCCTGCCCCGCAGCCCCTGAGCTGGGTCAGTTGTTTGCAACCCAAACTTGTTACCGAGTGAGAACTGGTAGAACTCGCTGAGGACAACAGGAATTTTCCTAAAGCCCCCTGGGCTACAGCAGATAATAACAAACTGGCCTGACTCTATTAAAATGAAGACATTTAAGCATCAGGTCATGTTGTTTAGTGGTACTGGGATCCAGCAGAGCCAGCTGGATTCCCAGGAATCCTGCAGAGAGAGGCTGGAAAACTGCTGGGAAAGAGCCAGTGAGGGGGTTATCCCTCTTGATTTCTCCAGAAGGCCAAATCCTCCTTTTCCTTTCCCTCATTATTCCCCTGCCACTGCAGAGGCACTTGTGGGCTCAGCTGAGCCCGTGCTGTGCAGACAGAGGGAAGGGCAGCGCTGCCAGACTGAGCCTTGCAGCCCCAGGAAGTTTTAGTTCATCTTTTTGTTCTGCCTTCTTGAGGAAAAGGCTCTGGGAGACACAGGGAGTGTCAGAGGGAGAGATGATCTGGTCTGGCTATCAAAGGTGAATGGCACCAGGTGTGTTTTTTGCTGGAAAAGCAGCTGAAGCAGCCCCATCTCACTGTGACCTGCTCCAGGCTCCCTCCTCTCGCTGGGTATTAATTGCTGAAGTGTTTTAATAACCCTTGGTCAAAGACAAGTGCAATTCCTGGCACATCCCAGGACAGCTGGGAAGGATGTTTGACAGCTGTCAGTGGGAAAAGCCGTGTATCCTAAAGGGATTAGAGCCCTGGCTTTGAAGTTCCTCAGCAGTTATGCAGCAGAGGAGCCGGGCTGGGAACGGGGAGTGCGGAACGGCTCAGGTGAGGTCACACCACAAATCGGGGGCAGAGGGAGCAACAGGAACTTTGGGGAGTTAGGGACACAGGGCCACGCTGCTCCTGGGATGAGTTCAACACCCAGGGGCAGCCCCAGGTGGCTCTGCAGGGCTGGGGACCCTCTGGGTGATGCTGTCTCCATCCTGCTGTGTCCTTCACGAAATGCAGCTCATGCCAGTCTGCCCCTGGATGTTTAAAGAGGGTTTAACAAGCCAAACACAAGAGCAGCCCTGTTGCCTTAGAGAGGGTGTAGCTGTGAGCAAAATTTGGCCCTCTCTTTTAGACTTTGCAGTTTGTCTTGACTGCTGCATGCTTTATTTTTAGAGCATCATAAAAGGCTTTTGTTCCAGGGTATATTTAACAGGGGAGTGGAGGGGAAGTGGGAGGGTTTTGTTCACAGGGAATGTATCTCTTGGTCTCTTTCTTCTATCCCACCCCCTCACCAGATACTCTTGGAGGGTGGAGTATAAATGAAAAAAAAAAAAAGAGAGAAAATAATAATTAGAAATACTGAAATCACAGTCAAAGGGATTGTCTGGGCGTCCAGGCCTGGAGGCCTCCGAGGCGCCACAAAACTCACATTATCACAAAAAAGACACAAAAGGTGCCCAGGAGGATGAAGAGGCAGGACAGGGGTGGTCCTGTCTGGCAGGAGCAGTGCCCAGTGACACATCACAGCCACGCTGGGCTGTCCTGAGCCTCCTTGCAGGGCTGGCACCGGGGCTTTGCCAGCAGAGAAGGGTCTGGAGGGTTGGTTCTGCTGTGCCCTGTGCTGGGGGACCTGAGAGCCATCCCTGCTGCTCTGCCAAGGGCCCAGAGGTGGCACAGGACACCTTCCACCGAGACAAACCCAGCTCTGCTCAGCTCTGCCAGACACATTTCTCTCTCTTTTCTCTGTCAGGGCTTTTCCCCACAGAGGTCAGAGCCCTGTCCTGTCCTTCCCCTGCCTGCTCTGGCTCTGGCAGTGTTTTCTCCTCCTTCTCTTTTGTTGCTGGAGTCTGTAAAGGTTGGAAGAAACTCGGAAATCCCCCGAGGGGATGTTGCAGCTCTGCAATAACCAGAGCCAGTGAAATCCTCTCTGCCTGGCCGGGGTAAAGGACAAGGACTCAGAGCTGCCACTGTGGGCACCGTGAACTCGGCAGGGCTTCATTAATTTGGAGATACAATCAGGGTATTGATCAGCTGCTGCCACAGCTGCCACAGATTAGAGCTCCCCTTGGCTTGACAGGACACGGCCCTGCCCGTGCAGGGGGTTGGGACTGGATCATCTTTAGGGTCCCTTCCACCCCACCCCACCCCACGATTCTCCACGGGTTCTTCCAGCTGACTTTTGGGTGTTGCTGTGCCCTGCTCCTGGTGCTCTCCAGCAATCCCCAGAGGAGTTTGCATTGCCCCAGCCCCTCGGCTTTCATTGCCAGGAGCAGCCTTTGCCCAGCCCTGGGTCCTGGCAGGGCTGTGGGGATCTGGTAGCAGCAGGGACCCCACGGTCACGGCTCGTCCTGAGCCAGCAGCCAGGGAGGGGCTGGAGGTGCTGTACCCGAATCAAAGAGCTCTGTGCTCACGGGTGCCTGTGTGGACATGGCTCCTGCCTGCCCTGCTGGGCTGGGAGCCCCTGTGTCCCCAGGGAGAGCCCCTGTGTCCCCAGGGAGAGCCACGCTGTGCTGGTGGCACCTCCGGGCTGTGACATCTCCAGAGCCGTGCAGGGCAGGAGCTGAGCGGGGCAGGCAGGAGCGAGACACGGTGGGGGGGTGAGAACGAGGGGTGGAAGCTTTTCTTTTTCCCTTTGTTTTAAGGCTTGTATCAACTTGCCTGGCAAAATCCTCTCCTGCCTTCCAAATCCAGTCACCGTGAGTCACGGCTGAGCCCATCCTCTGCCTCCTCATTGCAACACGGATGACAGAAACCATCCAGCAAGAGGGCTTGAATCCCTGATGAGTTTTGTTCTATTGCACAAACCTTTTCCCCGGGTGCAGGGGAGTTGCTGCTGAGGTGTTGCCTGGGTGATATTCCCGCAGCCCCTTCCCAAACTTCCCTCTGGAATAACGCTCGCAGGGAAAGGTGATCCCACAGCCCTGCTCCTGGCACATCCAGAGCAGTGCAAGGTTCCCTGAGCCAGGATATTTATGGAATCACTTGGTACCTAAAGTTAGGGGGGGTTAAGGTTCATTTTTAAAGAGGGAGGAAAAAAATCTCCTGCTCATGGTTCTGGAGTGAGCGGCTGAGAGGAGGTGAGGAAAGGCAGGAAAGGGTTTTCCTGTCAGCACAATTACCACGGAGCAACGAGAGGAAACTTTCTCCTTCCCTAATTCATTCCTTTATAAATACACGTATTTTGTCGGTGTATTTATATATTAAGAAACAGCAAAGGACGAACCAACCCCCAACTCCGTAGAAATGACAGCTCCTTGGCACGGCAGGCACGGACCACATCCACCAAAGTGAAACTCATTATCCCCGCGATGAATCCCCGGTCCCGCCCCTCCATCCCCTCCCGCGGGGCTTTTCGCTGGCGGCCGGCAGGGACAGGGTTACGCTGCACCTGTCTGGGTGTACCTGTCCCAGGGCACCTGTCCCGGCAGCCAATCCCGGCGCGGCCGCCCCACCTGTGCGAGCGCGGCCGCCGCTGCCATAAATCAAACACCTGGCGGGCGATGTCCGTGTGAGCGGCTCTGCAGGGCTCCGGCACCGCACCGCGGGACCATGTCCAACGAGCTGGAGTAAGTGCGAGCCCCCTTCTCCTTCCCTTCCCTTCTCCTTCCCTTCCCTTCTCCTTCCCTTCCCTTCTCCTTCCCTTCCCTTCCCTCGCTGCCGGGCCGGGTGACATTCCCGGGCCGGGTGACATTCCCGGGCTGCTCCTCTGCCTGTCCCGCTGGTGTAAGGGCACTAAGGAACCGCATGGGAAGGTTTTCCTGATTTTCTGTCCCTGCCCAGCTGGTGCTGCTCTGAGGGGGAATCGCTCCTTAGGAATCACAGTTTTTAGGAATCACTCCTTTTCATGTGGGACTTGTTAAAAATCACCGTCCTGGTTGCTTTTTTATCCCCAGCCTAAAACTGATACATGGGGTTTCTGTCTAGAGGCAGATCTGCTCTGCATCTGTCCAACAAAACCTAACAGGAGCTACAGGAATCAGGTTTAATTTTATATATATTTATTTGAGAAAATACCTTCGGAAGTATTTACCAGTCTCTAGTTTCTAGGGGTGGGGATTGTTGTGTGTCTTTTTTGTTGTTTTTGTTAGGTTGTTGAGGTTTTTTTTTTCTTCCTTTTTTTTTGTTTTGTTTTGTTTGGGTGGAGGGTTTTTTTTTCTTTCTTTGGGTTTTTTGTTTGTTTTGAGGTTTGGTTTTTGGGTGTTTTTTGTTGTTTGTTTGGAGTTTTTTGTTAAGTAAATGGTTCACACCGTGATCCTATCAAATAATTCAATCTTTTAAATAAGAAAAAGCTTTTAACACCTATCGATCCTGCATAACTCTCGTTGCTAATTTTGGCACCTCCTAAATATTTTGGTGTTTTGGTTGCTGATGGTGTCAGCACAGCACCTCGTGCTTCGCACCTCTGAGATAAGCGCAGCCAAGTGTCAGATTGGCGTGACCGGAGTGGGGAAGGCACGGCGAGCAGGGAATAAATAAAGCTGCTGTCAATCCGTGCTCAGTGTCCACCCAGTCTAGAACCCGAATGAAGGATTTGTGCCTAAAACATTTACCAAGAAATAGAAATTATATCTCTATCTGTGTAGAGATCTGGTGCTTGGAAGGTGTTTTTGGGAGAAAGCCGCACGCCGCTGTGTGTTTACACGCCTGACAGAGCTGCTGTGTCAGCCGATCTGCTCCTAATTAGGAACCCTGAAAAGGCGCAGCACTAATTATTATTTTATGTAAATAGTGGGATCAATCTGCTGGGATTGACTGAGAATCTGTCACTGAAACCGTCGCTTTCGGAAGCTTTTGGGTCATTTATGACCGGCGCTTTGGAGCTCGGGGAGCGGGGCGCGTGTGCGGCTCCGGGACGCGCGGAGTGCGCGAGTGATGGATTTGGCTGATGCCGGCCGGGAATTACACGGCTTCTGCCTCTGCCTCTGCTCGGGCTGTTAACCCCTGAGCCTGCCGGGCCGGGGCCGCCTTGGAACCAGAAACCGATCCTCGGGGGGACTGCGGGTCTTGGACAGTTCCGCTTTATTTCCGTGGGGGAATAAATCCCTCGGGAGGAGCGGCGGCAGCCCCGAGCCGTGCCCGGGCTGGGGACAGGGGCAGGCAGGGCCCGGGGGACCTCTCGGGTCACCAGGGGCCGAGAGCAGCTCGCCCTAAGCTCCCGAGGAGATTCGGGAGCTGGGAATTCCGCGGGACCAAAGGAACAGGGAAATGGGGAAACGTTCGGCCCCGGGTTTGCTCTGGGGGGAAAAGGTGTCAGCGGGGGCAGGAAGCTGAGAAGAGGCTGCTGAAGCCCCTCAGCGAGCCAAGGGGCCCTAAAGAGCCGCGAATTTCGGGATAATCGCCAGGGTGGAGCTCTGCAGAGCCCGGGAGCAGCCCTGGAGCGGTGTCGCTGCTCCTTCCACCCCCCGGTGTGACTCAGGAACATCTGCCCAGATGTGGCTGATGTTTAGGAGCTGTGATTTCCCCGTTTTCTCGCTCAAAATGCCGGGGAGAAGAATTCCACTTCTTCCTTTGGGACTTTAATTTCCCGGAGGGGACTGGGAAGGGACCGGCGTGCCATGGGAGAGGGAGATGTTTTGCCTATTGTAAAATATTCTAACTGCTGATTTCCATAGTCTTCTAAACTGAACCTGTGTCTACCTCTGCCGTGCGTGGGCTGGAAGGAGTTAACCAGGAGTTACTCCCAGTTGTGGTTTTGTGGTCGAAACCATGATCGCCAGAAGCAAATTTTTGTCATGCATAAGGTGTGTTATTAAAACTTGAGTTATGCTCCTGGTGAATGAAAAGTTAAAGCCCTTTTATAAAATCCTGGCAGCAAAGCACACAAGGGATAACCGTGCTGGAGCAAGGGAGGCTGGCTTGGATTTTTTTTTTTTTTTTAACTTATGTAAAGAGAAAAAGAGATTTGTAAATTAAAGGAACAACAATCAAATAACTGCTATGCAATTCCCAACAAAGGAGTAAAAGCCCTGTGAATAAACTCCAGACTCAAAGCGGGGGTGAATCAACATTTGCTCAGTATCTCTGCTTTGATGCTTTGGGTCACATTTTCGGCTGATTGGTTCCAGGGAAATTTGCAGCATAAAGACAGCTCCTCTGAGGAGGATCTGCCCCGGCTGGGGTTTGGGTTGGTGATCAGTGTAACATATTCATCCAAAAATGCACTTGTACTTGGATTGCACCTGCCAGCCCTTGGGATCAGCTGACTGGCAGGGACAGGGATCCTGGAATTGTGTGTGCTCAAGGAGGAAAAAGGCAACAGCTGAAAAATGGAAATCAGTGGGACTCATTGTTGAACATGTGACTGTGTTCCACTGCTCACAGCCGAGTCTCCAAGGCTTGGAGGATAAGAAATATGGGAGAGATCGGGGTTAGATGGGATATAGGGAAGAAATTCCTCCCTGTGAGGGTGGCAGGCCCTGGCACAGGGTGCTCAGAGCAGCTGGGGCTGCCCCTGGATCCCTGGCAGTGCCCAAGGCCAGGCTGGACACTGGGGCTGGAGCAGCCTGGGACAGGGGAAGGTGTCCCTGCATGGTCCCTTCCAACCCAAACCAGGGCTCAGGCAGGGACAGAGAAAAGCACAGGGGCAGAGCCCAGCCTGGCTGTGCCTTGTGCTCTGAGGGCCTTGGAGCAGCTCGGGGGGAGAGCTGCTGGCAGAGGTGGAACAGGGCCAGGGCAGGGAGCAGCTGCTGCATGTGAGGCTCCTGTCAAGTGTCCTGCCCTGGCACGGCTTCCTGGAGCCTCTTGGGCAACAGGATCCACCTGTGCCACCTTCAGCAGGGCACCAAGCGTGCCAGGGGTGAGCTCTGCCTGCCCTCAGGCTCTGGGGAGGGACCAGCACATCCCTGGGCTGGGGGAGCCCACTGTGCCCAGGCTGAGCACAGAACTGAGGCTGGAACCTCCAATCCCTGCCCTGCTTCCTTAGAAATGTGTGACATCCCCAGTGTGTCACTGCAGCAGCCTCTGGCAGGATGTGCTGAGGGAAGCAGAGAACCTTGAGTAAAGCTGGGCTTTGTTCTAAGCACAGACAGCCCACAATAGCTGATTACTGGCTTTAAAAAACACGTTATGTGACGAGCAGTAAAAAGGAAACAAATTTCGTTGCAGAAGTTTGTGTACTATGGCTACTATTGGTGGGTTCTAAATCCACATCTTGCAAAACCATGATTTTTTTTAAAATTTTATTTTATTTAGAAGTCATAGCAGCTAGAGTTAGAGAATATACAAAAATTACCAGTGTAATCTTCCTTTTGGTGGGTGAAGGACTGGGAGCCTCAGTGTTGGTACAGTGAGGGTTTGTGTCCAGGATTAACTGCACATAAAGTGTCTGTATCTGTCCACAATGAAAACAGGAATGAGAGCGAAGTTTACAGCAATATTTCAGAAATGCCACCAGGGAGCAGATGCTCAGGGCCTGGTTTTGTGTCTCCCTTTGGAGTCAGATATCCCTGAAACTCAGGACACCCCAAAACGGAACCATCCGACATCAGAAATGGCTTCTGGAAAAAATCAGCCATAATTCCTGAACTGCAGAGGGATTCTGTGCTGTAATTTGTTTTGTTAGGCAGGGGAGGCACCAAAGCAGGACTGGTTTGTGCAATGGGATGGGGTGGGTGGATCCCTGCAGGGTGATGTTATCAGAGCACAATCCCAGCTGGTGCCCCCACAATCCCAGCCTGCCTTGTCTCCAGGCTGCAGAGGCAGAGCAGCCCAGAGCTGCTGGGACTGACAGACTCTTCAGGGCTGGTTCTGCTCTCTCACCTTTGCTGAACAGCCCAGGATGAGGCATTTTAGTGTCAGTCCCTGTCCTGGGGTCCTTCTGCTGGGATAATAAAGAGCTACAGAAGCAGGAGTTAGGCTGGTGGAAAAGGATGAATATTGAGCTGGTTTGGGGTTTCTTGGTAGGTGCCCCAAGAGGGCCAGGGAAGGGGATCCCTGCACGTTCCCCAGGCAGCAGCTGCCCGAGGAGGTTTGTGTGGCTCAGCCATGGATCAACCTGCAGAGCTGCCCAGCTGGGCTGGGGATCAGTGCCCACCCCAGCAAGGACTCAGCACTGAGCTCACAGCATCCCCTTGGGAGCCAGGAGCCCTTTCCCAAAGATGTTCAAGGTGGCCCTGGCCTGGCTGGGGTGGGGACCTGATCCCCCTGTGCCACAATCCAGGCAAGGAGAAGCTCCTGCCCTGCTGTGGCTGAGGCATTGCTGGCAATCCTCGGGTGCCTGAGCTGAGTTAGCCCTGGGCTGAGGGTGCTGCTGCAATGGCCCTGCACAAGCCCAGTGACAGAGCCCACATTGTTCTCCAGCTGCCAGAGAAAACATCCCAGAGAATGTCCCGTAGGCAGTGCAGGTCAGGGGCTGGGAGGCAGATCGTGCTGCTGGGGCTCTGTTGTGCTTGGCACCCTGGCAGTGTTTTCCATCCTTAGCCTGTGTTTGTTGTGTTTCTTTCTGTGTTCTTTTTTTTTCCTGGTTCTGTCTCTGTTTGGATTTTTGCCTGGCTGTGTGAGTGGGCTGGTGACAATGCACTCACTGCTGGCTCTGCTGTCACCTTGTCTTCTTTGTTTATTAAACCTGCACAGAAATTACAAAATCACGACTTAGCTGAGAGGTTTGGCCTCAGTAAGGAGGACACTGGGTGGGATGCTGTCCTTCCTGACAAGGGTTTTCAGGCTGAAATCTCTGCCCAGGGAGCAGCTGCTGGCCTTGCCTAGTCCAGGGCTGTGCTGCTCTCCCCTGTGTTTCTGACAAGAACCTGGGGAACACCAGGGTTACTGCAAGAGGGAGGAGAGGGCAGTGCCCAAACCCAGAGCTGATGGAGCCCCCAGGAGCTGCCCAGACACCCCTGAGCTCCTCAGGGCTGGGGTTTCTGTTCTGTGCCTCTGAGTCCCTGCTGCTTTGACAATGTGTGATGCCACCAGCACCAGCACGGCAGCATTTGGGTTGGAGGCAGGGCAGAAAACAAAGGCAGCAACAGCGAGCTCAAAGGGCAGCAAAGCCTCCCCCAGACACCCAGCAGAGGCAGGAGGAGTGAAGGGCTCTGTCCTGCTTGGCTGCTGTCCCCACCTGGAGCCTTTGGGCATGTTCTCCTGCTCCAGCACAGCCCTGAGTGTTTATCCATCACCAGGAGAAATTGGGGAAACAGAGGTGGGGTGGGCTGGAGGGGGGAGAGGGGCTGGGATCACCTTGTGTCACTCTCCCCACTGTTTGGAAACAAACAGACTGCTCCCTGCCCCAAATCCTGCTCTGCTCTGCTCTGCATGGCCCGAGGCTCCACGGAGGCTGCTGGGGCCGTGTTTGTGTTTCCCTGGCCAGGGAAAGGAGCTCTGGCTTTGCCAAACACAGCAGGGAGCTTGGAATGGGCAAACACGGCCTGGCCACGTGCAGGGGGCATCACAGGCAGCCAGGAAAGTAAAGGTCAGGTGTGTTTGGATCTGGATTTGGGTGCCTCTTTCCTGTGATGTGCCTCACAGAGGTTGCTGATGGGATCTGTGCGTTCTGAAGTGCTGGGGGAGCAAAGGGACAACGGTGTCCTGTAGGTCCTGATGTCAAAAAGGTGCCTTAGACCTGTCACCTGCTTATCTGCTCAGATCACCCTCTCTCCTCAGGTACTGGGTAGCCGTGGTGACCTTTGGGAACAGGGTCAGAGCAGGGCAGACTCTCTGGATCAGTGGATGGGGTGGCTGTTCCCCCACTCCCCTGCAGGGCGGGTTCTGAGGGGATGCACACGGCTCCAGCCACGCATCCCAGTGCCTGCCAGGGATCCCATGGACCCTGGAACAGAAACAAGGTGGGGTAAAGGTGCAATTCCTGTCATTTGTGCCTCTCCTCAGCTGGGTGAATCCCAGCCCCGCTGGGGCCAGTGCAGGTCCCAGTGCGTGGAGCAGCTGCTCTGCCTTCCAAGGCCTCTGCAGGTTCTGAGCTGCTCAGGGTCCTGCCTGAAGCTCCCAGCCTGTCCTGCTGGAGCAGCCCAAACACTGCTGTCCCAGCCCTGCCATCCCTGCTGGGCTCTGCTGCCCTGTGCCAGGAGCAGCCCAGGCTCTGCGTGCCCACCCCTGCAGCAGATTTTGCTTTCTGCCAGGCCGAGGGCAGAGCACGTTTCCCTCCGTGCCTTTTCCCGTGGTTTCTCCAGCAGAGGGGAGCGCCCGGGAGGCAGAAGGGAATCCCCACACCAGGAATGCTTTGGCTGAGGGACAGTAAAGCTCCCGGGCATTTCTCCTGGTAATACGGGGGCTCCTTTAAGCCCCCGAGTGCTTCGCTGCTCCGTGCTGCCCTGGGTGTTTCTCTCTGCTGGGACAGGGGCCGAGTCTCGCCCCGGCCGAGCTCTGCTGCTGCCGTTTCCCCGCAGAGGCCGGGGATGGGAGTGGGACCGGGACCGGGACGGTTCGGGGCTGGGAGCGGGCCGGGTCCTGTCCGGGGCTGGGAGCGGGACGGGTCCTGTCCGGGGCTGGGAGCGGGCCGGGTCCTGTCCGGGGATGGGAGCGGGCCGGGTCCTGTCCGGGGCTGGGAGCGGGCCGGGTCCTGTCCGGGGATGGGAGCGGGCCGGGTCCTGTCCGGGGATGGGAGCGGGCCGGGTCCTGTCCGGGGCTGGGAGCGGGCCGGGTCCTGTCCGGGGATGGGAGCGGGCCGGGTCCTGTCCGGGGATGGGAGCGGGCCGGGTCCTGTCGGGGCTGGGAGCGAACGGGGCGGCCCCGCTGCGGGCTGAGCCACGGCCCCGAGCGGGGACAGCGGCCCGGACCGGGAGGGAGCCGGGGCTGGGGAAAGCACCAAACACACCGAAACCGCCCCAGCTCCTGCTGCAGCTCCAGGCGGGGCGGAACCGGGCCCGGCCCCGTTATCCCACGGCCACAAGCGGAGCCTCGGGCCAGCAGCGGGGCCGGGGCAGCTCGGGGAAAGCAAAGGGTTCCTTAAGGAAAAGGCGACAAGGACGGCAGAAGCAGCCCGTGGTGGCCTCATGGGAAAAATCAGCTGTGGCTCCTGGACTGTAATTCTGTGCTGTAATTTGTTTTGTTAGGCAGGGGAGGCACCAAAGCAGGAATCCGAGGCAAGGAGAGCTCTGGAGTCTGACCCAGGAGCATCCCAAGCCATCCCTGCTCTGTTCAATGTGTATCTGTGCAGGGTGGCAGAGCCTGGTGACAGAGCAACCACGGGGAGTTTCAGGGATGCCAGTTCCTCCCAAAAGGAATTATTGTTCTCTGAATGATTCACTTAAAAGTCTAGACCAGGACTTACTATAAATACATGGAGAGTGGCTTAATGAAAACAACATATTCCTTATAAAAATGCCATTAAATTGTATCATTCATTGCTGGAACTCCCGAAGGTTTCCTTTGCCTTTCCATGAAAAAACATCAGCAGGTGATGTCGTGGTTTAACTCCAGTCAGCTCTTGGCAACTTTGGAGATTTCAAGAAGTTTTTAAAACCTTCCTTCTAATAAAACCCAGTCTTGCCCTTCCTGGACATTTCCACTTCGAGGAAAGGAATTTTTGTCCATGGAGATGTTATTTTATGTGAAGGGTGTGAGCTGTGGAGGTGACAGCAGGCACAGGTGACAGGAAGGTGTGACAGGAGCAGGGCCACTGGCTCAGCCTCTGTGGATGTGGTGGGATTTGGTCACAGGTTGGGCTCGATGATTTTTGAGGTCTTTTCCAACCTAAACAATTCCGTGATTCCAGCCTCCCAGGGAGGCACTGCTGGCAGGGTTTGCTGGAGGAAAAGGAAAGATGACCAATGTTTGGGTAATTAAGTGTCTGACAGTTTATTAACACAAGATGGAGAGGCCTGGAGAAAGTGCCAAAGTGAGGACAGGCAGGGCATCATTTTGGTGTGTTGCTTCTCACGTAGTCCCACGAGCCTCACCTCAGTCAGGAATTTTTTAGTGGAAGGGAGGGGGGTTGTGATCTGCCTGTCTGCTTCCCTCTGAGTAAAATCCTCTACAAATGATTGGGAAAAAGTAATTTAAAAACCATGAAGTGCAGCAAAGGAAAATGGTGAGGTTTGGTTTCATCTGGGCACTGAGTGACTGTGTCTGATTGTGGGCTGTGCTGGCCTGGAGCTCCACATCCAGGGGAAGATTGTTCCCTGATCCATTTTAGGGATCAGGATGGGACTGGAGGAAGGAGCAGCTGATGGGGTTTTGCCTCCCTGGGCAGGAGAGGGAGCAGCTGCCCCTGGGGAGGCTCTGGCCTGATTTTGTAGCCAGCTACAGCAGCAGAGGTGGGAATCCCAAAGGCTCTGGGAGTTCAGCACCAGGAGAACAGCCCTGCTCCATTCCACAGAGCCTTTGGGAAGCCCTCCCTGTGTCCATGGAAATCTCTGTGGGCAAAGCTCCTCCCTCACTCCCGGTTTCCCCCCAGTTTTAGATCCGTGCGTCTGATGAAGAATGACACCATGAACTTCCAGAAATTCCCCTACACCAGCGAAGATGAAGCCTGGAAAACCTACCTGGAGAACCCCCTGACTGCAGCCACCAAGGCCATGATGAGGGTGAACGGGGACGACGACAGCGTGGCCGCCCTCAGCCTCCTCTACGACTACTACATGGTGGGTGCCCCTGGCTGGGGTAAAATCAGGGTAAAATCAGGGTAAAAAAGGTCTAGAACACGTGTAAAACATGCACCACCTTAGGAGGGGACCCCTCTACTGAGCCCCCCCATCCACTGAGCCCCCTGAGTTGTTTATCCAGCACCACACCAGTGGTGCCACCAGTATCCCCAGAGGTAAACTGAGGCACAAACCACCACTTTGAGGGAAGCCAGAACAAGTGGAAAACCTGAGCCCAGGTGCCTTGAGTCTGGATTTTTACCCCTAAGGAGCAGCAGTGCTTTGAGGGCTGTGGGGCTGGAACAGCCTTGCAGACCCCACCAGTTTTACTCTCCCCGAGCTGCTGTAGGATGGAGCTTTGAGAAATGTGGATCTGATTTATCCCTGACTGGAAGCAATAGGAATGGTGTTCCCACTCACTTGGGTGCTTTTAAGGTCCTGCCCAGAACAAGCTGCTGTGGCTTGTCCAAGGTTATTTGGGAACCCAGCAGCAGCCCAGGGGAGAGCCCAGCTCTGCTGTTTGTTATTCTCCTGGGGTTTTATCTGGGAGGCTTCTCCTGCTCTGCTCTGTTTCCCATTAATAAAACCTAACCCTAACCGAGCTCTGCCTTGTCCTAGGTGCCCAAGGAGAAGAGGATTCTCCCTGCTGGGATGATGGGACGCAGTGACCTGGCAAAGAGGTTGGCTTCAGTTCCTGCTCTCTGGAGCTGCCTCACTCTGCTGCAGCTGCTGAAATGCAGGATGGGGCTCTGAGCTTGCAGAAAACAGACATCAAAGCACGGTGTTATTACCAGCAACAGTGCAGCTCATTAACCCTGAGACACACATTAAAATTCTTTAGGCCAGGTCCCAAGCAGGTATAAATGGAGCTACACCCATTTACACACCTGAGCATCTGTCTGGCTGTGTTCACAGGGGTTGTGCTGATTTGCAGCAGCTGAAGAAATTGCCTTTATTTCCTATTTTGTGAGGAATTGCAAAGAGCAGAAGGATTGAGCACTGGCAGCAAGAAGGGAATGGCCAAATCCTTGTTCATTCCCTGGGCTGATGAGAGTTTCTATTCCACTCTCTGAGGATTCTCTTCCAGTGACTCCCATTTGTCCTTTGAGGTTTTCAGATAATTAACTATTAAATTAATGGCTCATTTGCCACTTCAGTTCAGTTCCCCTTCCTGGATGCTGTGTACTTTGGCATTGTCAGTTTTTAACAACTTGACAGAATAAACCTCAAGTGATGCTTCACTCCTTCAGAAGTAAACTGAGTTAAGCTGCTTTTGGTTTTTGCTTCCTAAGTTGCTGGAGTTTGTGAACTTGTACAATAATCGTTTTTCCTTTAAAAAAGGGTATAAAAAATCAGCTTTCAGCATCAATGAGCCATAAAAAGGCTTATGATGGACAGCCCACACAGCAGTTACCTCTCTTATCACCCCTGCTGCTCTGAGTGTGTGATGGCCTCAGTAAAGGAGCAGGGGATGGAGGCCCTGGGTGTGCAGGGTCACCCCACATCCAGACCATATTCCCTGGGTCCCTGTGATCAGCCCTTATCTGCTGAGCACCTCTGGCTCCTGCTGGCTGCACTGAGAGCTGTGGGTGGAGATCCCCCAGGGGCTGTCAGCGCTCCCAGGCCCGGCAGGAGCTGCCCGGGCTGACTCAGGGTCAGGTCCCGGCTCTGCTGGCAGTGACACCGTGCTGGGGGTGCCCACTCTGCCCTGCCCTGCCCTGAGCCAGGACTGTCTCCAGCAGGCACTGCCACGGGATGGATTATGAGCCCGAGATCCCCTCCTTCGACAGCTCTGCCCACCTCATGAAGCTGCTGTCAGAAAACGTCTCCATGAGCCAGGAGTTCTGTGAGCCTCCCAAGAAGAACGGCCTGAGTCTCGACGCTGTCCCTGCTCCTCACAAGGCAGCCCTGCTCCCTCCAGGCACCAGCAAGCTGGAAGCCACCCCAGACACCTTCCTGGTGCCCCCGGGGGACGTGTATGACAGCAACTCCCTGACCTCGCTGTTCGAGAGCCTGCCCATGGCCCCGGCGCAGCAGCGCTGGCAGCCCGACAGCACCTTCAAGGAGGATCCCCAGGAGGTCAGGGCTGGGGCTGCTCGGGGCTGGGGCTGCTCTGGGCTGGGGGCTGCTCTGGGGGCACCAGCAGCTTTGCTTTTGTGTTGGAGCTTGGTGCCATTCCTGTTGGATTTCTGGGGGGTTTGTGTTGGTTCATGTTGATTTTGGAAGTCCACATTTTGTCTGGTGTGGTGTCTGGGAGCAGTGAATGGACAAAGCAATGAGAGATTCTGTTCTTGATTTGTGTTTCCTCTTGTCTGCAGACGCTGCTCTTCAGTGACATCCTCAAGCCCCAGCCAGAGCCACCCTGCCCCGAGAGTTACCCCACGGACGGAGTGAAGAGGTAACAGCAGCCCAGGGCTTTGGGCTTCCAGGGAACCCTTGGCTCTGTCCCTCTCCTGGGGAAGGACTTCATCCCTCTCCTGTCCCCAGTCCAGCCTTGGCAGTGACCAGTGCTCCACTTGTGTCTCCCCGGTGGTTTTGGAGCAAGGTGCTGCCCCGTGAGCTTTAAACCCAAAGCTGGGATTGTTCTGCACCCAGAACAATCTGGGGCCAATCCAGGGCCAGCTGCTGTCACATCTCAGGGTGCCAGCCCCTTCCCAGGGAGCACTGCTTGGCTGGTGACACAGGTGGCTGCACCATCTTCCCACGGGCCACTTGGAATGGGGTAAATGACAGGGAAAAGGAGGCTGGCAGAGCATGAGGGTGATAATCAGCCTCCCCTAATCTAAGGTTTAGGTTCTCACTTAGCACTGTTAGTCAGCCTTGATTTTAGAGGGTGCCACTGCCTCTCATTCCTAAAACATGAGAGGGATTTCTTCCTCCTTTCCACCCCTCTGCCAGGCAGAGCTTTGCTGCTCCAGATACCAAATCAAACCTCCCAGCAGGTAACATTATTTCACCTCCCACTTTTTATTTGGCTCCTGAGTCAGCTGACTGGGTGAGTCAGCTGTCAGACGTGGGGATGTTCACACAGACAGCAGCGTCTCCTGAGCCAGAGGCTCCCTGCTCACTGTTTATTTGTGCACTGAAGTTCTCTGGCTCTCCTGGCTCCAGATAAGAGGAGCTGCCAAGCCCATCTTCAGAGATGGCATCACAGGAGGTGGAGCAGGAAGAAGATGGGTTGGTGACTAAACAGGGCACTTGAAGGGTCTGAGTGAAGGCTCCTGTACAGGTGGTGGCTTGCACGGATTCCTCACAGCAGAAACCAGCTGTGGCCTCCTGGTTTCAGTGCTCACAGCTGCTGGTGAAGGCCCGAGAGCTGCTGAATTCAGGCTCTTCTTTCAAATTTCCATTGCCAGCAGTGACACCTTCTCTGTGTGCCACTGCAAAGCTTTTCTGTAGAGATGAAAGTTGGTGCCCAGCACACTGAGAGTCCCACTGAGAGCTGGGATTCTGCATAACCAAGCAGGTGTTGGTGTCCTGCAGGTCCTTTTTCTACAGGACCATTAAGGGAGAGTCTTCCTGGCTCAGCCAGTTATGGCTATAGATTTGGAGACAGGAACCTGAGTTTAGGATGTTGTAAAAGTCTCATCATAGGTTCAAAAAAACATTTTTGTGTGTCTTGCTGCTGGTTGAGCAATGGTTCTGTTGCCATCCACACAAAAATACTGGCTGCAGTCACATCCAGGGGTTTTTAAGCCCAAACTGAGGGGTAAAAGAAGGCTGTTGGAGCAGTGCTGCTCCCCAGGGTGTTGGGGAGGATCAGAATGTGCTGTGCTGTGTCAGGGTGTGTGAGGTGGGGAACGGAGCAGAAACTGGAGCCTGTAACCCGTGGGGTGGAGGCTCCTGGGGCTCTGTTTTGCTTTTGCAGTGAAACAGCAGCGTGTGCTTATTCATCCTTCTCTCTTTGTTCCATCCAAGTGACTTTGAATACACTCTGGGGTCACCCAAAGCCATTCACATCAAGTCTGGGGACTCTCCCATGGCCTACCTCAACAAAGGACAGTTCTACCCCATCACACTGCGGACAGCTGGAGACAGCAAATGTTTGCACTTGTCCTCAAATAAAGTGAAGGTAAGAGGCAGAGACAGGCTGACAGCTCTGCTGACAACTCTGGAATGGGACATCCAGCAGCTCCACTGGCCTGGGAACAGAGCTGAACGTGAGCAGTAATGGTTTGTGGCTCACGTTGGCTTAAAGGGATGAGTGGGATGGATTCAGTCCCACAGGATAATCCTCTGCTGCACTGCAGAGCCTCCGTGGCAGCTGGAACCTGTCACAGGAGCTCAGGGATGCACAAAGGGCACTGGGGACCCTGCTGGGCAGAGCTCTGAGCCAGGGACAGGGTCCCCATCCTGCTCCTGGGGTGTGTGCCCTCAGAGCAACCCCCGGGATGAATGTGCCGAATGGCTGAGCCCAAATCCCTTCCCTTGCCCTCCTCAGCTTCCCCAGCATAAAACTTCATGTTTCACGTGGCCCTGGGGGCAGTGCAGGGTCAGGAGGGCACTGGTCCTGCTCGTGCTGAGCTGCTGTGCTGGCTGTGTTGCAGAGCGTGGTGATGATCGTGTTTGACAACGAGAAGATCCCCACGGAGCAGCTGAAGTTCTGGAAGCACTGGCACTCCCGGCAGCCCACGGCCAAGCAGAGAGTCATCGACGTGGGTACGAGGGGCTGGGCAGCTTCTGCCCCCACTTCAGTGCCCCCAGGGCTTCCCCTGCTCTGGGAGCAGCCGGGGCAGGGTTTGGGGGTGGGAGGCCTCGGGTTTCAGCCCCAGTGTGAGCTGCTCCTCCCCTGCCTTCCAGCTGACTGCAAGGAGAACTTCAACACGGTGCAGAACATCGAGGAGCTGGCCTACAACGCCCTGTCCTTCGTGTGGAACATCCACGAGGAAGCCAAGGTACAAAGTGCCCCTGAGCAGCAGTGCAGCTCCCTCCTGCCAGCCCAGGCACAGCCCCGTGCCCAGACAGAGGCAGAGGCTCCCAGGCCAAAGCTGCCCTGCAGCAGCCCCAGGCAGTGTTTGCCTGGCAGGACAGCAGCAGGACACCGTGCCTCAGTGTGTGCTTAAGCACTGCCATGAGCTAATAAACACTCTGGGTACACCCAGACTGGCTCAGGGATGTTTTCTTAGTGCTGATGGATAGCTCTGAAGAAAGGCTTTTGCAGCAATTCAGGGCTCTGCTCACATGTACCTGCAGCCTGTTTAAATAACCCCCAGCTCAGGGAACAAAGAGCCCCCTTTGCAGGCAGGGTGATGCAGACATGACTGACCACCCTTCTGTGCCTCGTGGGATGTGGAAGGGAGCCAGGCAGGTCACAAGATCCCTGCTCACCTTAAAACCAGGAAAGTTCATTACAGCAAGGTCTCTGCAGCTCTGCTGTCTGCTCTGCATCTCCTCAGAGTCTCTCATTAACACTTTGTATCCAGTGGGGATTGAAAAACAGATGAAGTAACTAAGAAAGAAAAGAAAAGCATAAATACCCCAAGTCTCTGAAGCTTGGGAAAACCCTGCCTGGCTTTGGGATCTCAATAAGCCCAAAGGCAACCTGGGTCTTTTACAACCCAAGAGGTTAACAAATGTCTTCAAGGCAGAGCTGTCAGAAATGGAAATATGTCAGGTATGTGGCAAGCCCTGGGGGCATCTCAGCAAAGCTGGATTTAACTCTTAGCAGAAACTCTGCTCATGCACTGGCCTGGGGCAGGTAGAGGTGAGACTTCAGAGAGCTGTGAGGGCTGGGAGTGAGGCAGGAGGGGTCAGGGGCTGGAAACAGGAGGGCTCAGGTATTTGGGTGTTTGGGTTGTCCATGGCACCTGTTATTTCTCTCATTCCAATTAAACTTTACCCCCCAGTGAAGAGGTTTTCTTTCCTAAAACTGACGAGCTGACATCGGGTTTCAGGGCTGAAATCCTCAGCTGAGGGAGCTCTGGGAGCTTCTCCAGCTGCAAATCCGTCCCCAGGGTCCAGGGGAATTCCGAGGTCACACCAATGAATTGGCAGTGTGGAGATACAATTTGGATTAGAGCCGTGCTCAGCCTTTCTTCCAGAGTTCCCACTGGAGTTAACTCCCTCCTGGTGATAAAAGAGCCCGGTGTGGGATGAATATTTATTTAAGCAGCACTGCTGTGCAATTCCTGAGGCTGCAGCCTTGCCCTCCTCCCTTCCTGCAGGGCTTTGCTGTCTGAGGGTCCCTTTCAAATGAAAGATCAGAAATATCAGTGAGAACATCCCCAGGCAGGATTTTGGGGGTGGAGAGGCTGAGCTAAAGAGCTGGAATAGGTGTGGGGGGAGAGGCTCAGCGGGAAACCAACTGCTCCCATGCCAGGCTGGCCCTGGGAGGGCTGGAAGGAGCCTCAGCAGCTGCTTTTGTCCCTGCCCTCTGCTGCTTTCCAGCCCCAACACTGCCTGTGCCTGTTTCAGGTGTTTATCGGGGTGAACTGCCTGAGCACGGACTTCTCCTCGCAGAAGGGAGTGAAGGGTGTCCCCCTGAACCTGCAGATCGACACCTACGACTGCGGCAGCGGCAGCAGCCAGCTGGTGCACAGGGCTGTCTGCCAGATCAAGATCTTCTGTGACAAGGTGCAGCACTCCCTGCCCACCATTTCCAACTCCCAGCTGGTCAGAGGCCCCAGGAATAAAACCAGAAAGGCTGCGAGAGCCTAGAACAGCCCAGACCTCTGACTGTGCCCCACAATAAACTCTAGATTTGACTCTGTTTTGGACCAGTTGTTAAATATGAAAAGAAATTAGTTTATTTGGAGGTTCTTCCCCAATCTCAGATATCTTCCCATGGAAAAATTTCTCACAGCTATTCTTGTCTGCGTGTTTCATTTTTAAACCAAATTTTATTTTTGTTTTTCTAATTTCTGAGTGTCAGAGAGTCTTGGCTTGGGCTGGGGAAGGTCCCTGAAGTGACCATTTCTGAGTTATGGCTGCCTTCACCTTAATGTGTCACATCCCAGAGATGGTCACAGAAGCCTCTCTTGCCAATGTTGGAAATGTCAATGTCCTAAATTTTGCTGGCTGTTCCCACAGGGAGCAGAGAGGAAAATGAGGGATGATGAAAGGAAACAGTTCCGAAGGAAAGGAAAATGCCTGGACTCCAACAACAATGGTCAGTGCTCCCTGCTGAAATCCCTGGCTCCTTCCCACCTCCCCAAGCCCTTCAGGAGCACCCACCAGCCTTTGGGAATGCTCTGGGCTCCCTTGGCCTCCCTGGAGGTGCTGCAGGCTCCTGTCCTGTTCCAGCATTTCTGCTGGGAGCCTTGGGAAGGGGCTGCCCTCTCCAGAAGCGAGGGAGCTGAGATGAACTGGACTCTCCATCTGTAGGTCTGAAAGGCTGTTTGCTCTCTGGCTTCAGAGGGAATGAGATCACGTTCCTGCGGCCCGAGAGCGACCTGGAGACGCAGCCGGTGCTGTTCATCCCCAACGTGCACTTCTCCACCCCGCAGAGGTGTGGCTCGGTGAGTCCCTGCAGCCTGGCTCCCTCCTGAGCAGAGGCAGAGGAGAGCTGAGCAGGCCCCCACAGCACTGGTGGTGGGGAAAGCCCAAACCTCAGCACAGCTCCTTGTGGCAGTGAGGTGAGCTCCACATCCCGGCTGGTGCAGCGGTGCTGGGGGAGAAAACCTTTCCAGCTCCTTCCAGCCAGGTGTTCCTGTGCTCTACACACTGCAGCTTCCTCAGAGGACTGCGGTGGTAGCAAAACTAGCAGCAGAAAATAAATTACAGCAAAATGTGACCATCTCAGTCCTTGTGTGGGTGGGACATCCCCCCACTGTCCTTTATCCAGTATCCTTCAAAGCTCCTCAGCATTCCCTGACTCAGTTTGACAAAAACAGGGAATCTGGAGAAGTTCTTTACATTAAATTTCATTTAATCTAAGAAACAGCTGTTTGGGTTTAATTGTGTGGGAAAACTGATGGGTTAGGAGGAAGGAAATCATGTTTAAAGTGTGCCCAAGTTGCCTCCCCCAACCTCTGTAGCACACAGTGGTGCTGTGCAAACTCACAGATCCATTTCCTTTGCATTCCAGGTGCTCCCTCCCGCCGTCCCCAACTCTGCAAACAGGTGAGGATGCAGCAGTGTGTATTTCCCATCCATCAGCTGCTCTGTTCCTTTGGGAATATCAGGGCTGTTGGATACCCCCAGGGACAGGATAACACAGCTCAGTGTCCCCCTGATGCCCTGAGAGTCAGAATATCAGTTAAACCTTGTCCTGGAAGGGACTCAGGGCTGCAGAAACACGGACACATTTCTGTCCCTGTCAGAGTCACTCCAACATGAGCTGCTCCTTGATTGTCCTGTTTTTCGTGGAGACAATGTCTGAAAGGGAAAATAAAAGATCACAACTGTCACTGAAGGGTTCACATACCCGGAGGCTGGAAAATAAACTGGAATGAAGTGGAATCTCCCCCAGCCTGGGTCTGTGTGGGGATACCAGTGGGGAAGCAGTGCCAGGAGGGCACAGGAGGCTTTTGGGTTTGGTGACCCCAAACCCTCTGCAGGCCCTCCCTGAGCAGCCCTGTGTTCTAGGCAGAAGTTACAACTCTGCTGCTAGTTACACACCAGTTATTAATTGCTGGCTGGCTGTTGCAGTGACTGGTTGTTCAGTCAGGAGTTCAGTAGCTGGAGTTGTTCTGTTTGCTCCTGCTGTTGTCCCCTCCTGAGCGTGTTGTGTCCCCTCGGCCAGGCTGCCCCTGAAGCGGAGCGGCGCCTCCTTCGCCGACGACTTCGACCCGCTCCCCCCAAAGCACAGCAAGGACGAAGATCCCCAGAGAGGTAACCCTGGGACCTGAATGCCACGAGGCCACAGGGCTCTGGGAGCTGGGAGCACCCTGACCCTGCTGCCCTGTTCTCTTGCAGTGCTGCTCTACGTGCGCAGGGAGTCCGAGGAGGTGTTTGATGCTCTCATGTTGAAGACCCCGGATCTGCAGGGCCTCAGGACAGCTGTGAGTGTCCCCAAACCCCCTGGGGAATGGACAAACTGCAGATAAAAGGGAATGGGGTTGGTGAACAGGGAGCTGGACATGGGCTGCTCATCTCTCCTGCCTGCTCTGCCTTGGGAATGGAAATGGAACTGGGAGCAGGAGCTGCCCCAAGAGCTCCTGGCAGGGCTGTGTTGTGCTGCAGAGGGAGGCTCACGCCTCCTGCCCCATCCAGATCCTCATGGAAATCTCCTCTTATGACAGCACGCTCATATTTTCCACTGTCAAACACCTTTTCCATTCTCCAGGCTGGAGATGTGTGATCTGAAGCCGTCTCTGGCCTCGTGCTGGAATTCCCTGGCTGTGTTTGAGGAGCACAAGGACATATTTCTGTCATGGTTATCAGCAGCATCTCTGATAACCCAGCCCTCTCTGGAGACTGCTGGGAAGGAAACAAACAATAAACCTCCCGGATTTGGGGTGGCTTTATGGCTGCACTTTAAGCTCTGTTGGTTTCACAAACTTTTAAAAATAGGACATTTGAAAAATGTCAGCACAGAGGATTCTTAGCCATCTTCTCCTTCCCCCATCCCTCACCAGAGAGAGTCAAAAACCTTCATGGAAAATGCTTGGCAAAAACCTACAAAACTCCTGCCACCCTAAGACCAAAACTGAACTTGCCCAGGAGAATGTTCAGGTCATGGTTTTGTTCTCTGGGGTAAAACTGAGGAGGAATCATGGCTTGGTGTTATCTTTGATTTTTATAATGGGAATTTCACTTTGCAAGTTCAAGGAGTTGCCATGTTTTCTCTCACAGATCTCAGAAAAATATGGGCTTCCTGAAGAAAGCATTTATAAAGTCTACAAAAAGTGCAAAAGAGGGTAAGCTAATCTCTCATCTGCTTTTTATGCTGTGCCTCCAAACCTGTCCTCTCCAGCCCCTCCACTGGCTCCAAGAGCATTTTAACAAGATAATAAAAGGTAGAGCCATGTCAGGCTCTGCTATTTGGAGCATATAAAACTCAGATCTTTCTGGGCTTTAAAGATTTGGGATAATGCTTGTCTGTATTATATTTGTTTGGAGGGTAAAGTCTCCCAAGGAAAGGAAGTTGGGTGAAGGTGGAATTGTTTGGGGAGTCTAATGGTGATCCTTTGTGTCTCAGTCTAAAAGCCTGAGGTTATGGAGAATTTATCAGAGAGGGATCAGTGTTTGCTTCTCCAAAAAATGCTGGAATGTCCCTGGCCCAGGATGAGGGATGGGCCA
The DNA here is from genome assembly GCA_013397155.1 of Irena cyanogastra. NCBI lineage: Eukaryota > Metazoa > Chordata > Aves > Passeriformes > Irenidae > Irena > Irena cyanogastra. Next base: position 164,615 of record VWZV01001566.1, on the reverse strand, counting down.
TAGTGGGCATCTGAATTTGTCAGGAGTTCTTCCACCTGTTGCTGATGCTGCTCATCTGTAAGCCCCAGAAATGGGAATTTTCTCCCCAAAGGAAAAGACCAGCACCGGTGGCTTCAGGGGAGAGCCACCTCACTCAGTTTGGCTTTGGTTTTGTTCCTGCCTTGATCTGATAAGCAGTGAGTGTTGTTTGGTGATGACTGGGAGGGAAACCAGGCAGGAGGAGCAAAGAGGTATCTCATGAAAAGGAAAGGCCACACCTGGAAATTAGATTAAGTAAATAATTTTGACACCTGGTGTAATGAAGGCTGGACGTGACCCATGCCAGCAGCTACCTCTGAACTGTGGGGAGATTGGAGAGATCTCCACTCTGGCTGGTGCCAGGCCCAGCTTCCTGCTCCCCCAAATTTAATTTTCAATAATTTTATCCTATTGCTCCACCCTAAACAATCTTCTCCTGGTAATTACAGCTTGAGGGGCAGATCTTCATCTGGTGAGAGCCAGTGGAGCTCAGTGGGACTGCCTGGCCTGGCAGCAGGGCAGGACCTGCCCCAGCCATGGCCCTTCCACAGGGATGAGCTCAGCAGATGAACTCGGTCCCAGGGTGACTCAGGAGCAATAATGAGCAATTTTGGATCTTGGTGAAACAATCCAGGGCTGATTCCTGATCGACATCCCTGGCATCATTTGTGGTTTAGGAATCAGATGGGAGCACAGCACAAGAGGCACAGGTGACTTCTCTGGCTCCCTGCTCTGAGGCAGCTGGAGATAAAGGGATCAGCTCTGCTGGTGAAGCTTTTGGGTACCCACAGAGTCTCTGTGGGCCACCTGTTGGAGGCCAGAGCTGGGGTCCAGGGCTTGGGGTGGTGCTGGGGCTGGGATGCAGACCCTGGCAGTCCCAGCATCCCCCCAGAATTCCTGACTGTGCCATGACAGAGCTCCCAGGGTTGGTGACTGTTCTGTGCTGGATCTTCCCTTGTGTTGTGCCATGGCTTTCACTAATTAATTAATTAATTAATTAGCAGTGGTTGAGCCCCTCAGACTGGGGAAGGTGAACTGCTTTCAATGTGAGGCATCTGATCCAACCATTCCTTTTCTCTGTAGGATCCTGGTGAACATGGACAACAACATCATCCAGCACTACAGCAACCACATGGCCTTTCTGCTGGACATGGTAGAGGCAGAGAACAAGTTCCAGATCATCCTCAAGGAGCTCTAAAGAGCTGCAGGCAGCACTTCCTGGGACTTCTCTCCGAGCTGGCACATGTGGCCCCACAGAACTCAGCCCTGTGCCCCCTCTTGTTGCCTTGACTTGAACCCCCCACGGCCCCGGGGCCGGGCCACAGACTGCTGTGAGATCATCCTGTGAACGTGGAACTTGGCTCTGTTGAGTTTATTATTATTATTATTTTTATTTTTATTATATTTTATTCCCTTCTGGCACCGGGCCTGAGCTGCCGTTTCAGAGCTGGGCACACGAAGTGACACTGCCAGGCCTGGGCAGAGAGCAGAGCTGGTGGCCCTGGCAGTGACTGATGCCAGCACAGGCCTTGGCCTCTGCACAGACCCTCCAGAGCTTTCCCAGCAGGGCTGAGCCCAGCTCTGAGCTCCTCTCTGGCACAGAGACTCTCCCAGCTGCAGTCACAGCTCCTGCTGAACGGACGCTGCCTGCTGAACACCCTCCCTGCCACATCTCTGACTGTAAATACCACGGAGGCCTCCACAACCCTTGTTTATACATTTCTGTGTTGTTCCTTTTGTATTTTATATGTGTATAAATATGCATTGTTTTATACTGGACTCAGTATGGTGACACAGAGCATTTCAAACACAGGCTGCTTCACATTTCTCCGTGAACTCCTTTTGTAACTGTGTTGTTGGTTGTGTTGTTTTGGATATTCCATAGTAATAAAGGCTCAAGGACTGAAAATGAACCGTTTCCCCAGCTCTGGAGTTGGAGTTGGGATGGGCTGGCCAGGAGCCAGGCAGGGAGGTGACCCCAGAGGCACCAAAAGGACTCAAGGATGGTTTTGGCCAAGGTCTGTCCCCTCTGCAGTCACCGTGTCCAGCTGTGTCACCAGGGTCCCTGAGCAGTCCCAGGCACAGCCCTGTGGGGGAGGGATTTTGTCACACAGATCTGGGGACATTTCAAACAAGTGAAAAGGAAATGTCCAGTTTGACTCCTGCTCACAGGAGCAACTCTGCCTCTCCCTGTGTCCCAGGCCAGCCATGTCCCTCCTCCTGTGTCCCATCTGGAATATTCAAACTCCTTCCACCCTGTGCTCAAACTGCCTCAAGCTGCTTCCCATTTAGGTCATCAGATGCCAAGGGGAGCCCTGTATTTTCTAATTAATCCTCTGACCAATGAAAACCAGGGCCTTTCCTCCTCCCTCTTCTTCATCCTCTGCTTTTCCTGGCCAGTTAAAGATGTACCTGAGGCCTGTGAGTGGGGAGGAAAGAGCCCTGGGAAGAGGATTTGGAAACGTTGGAATGTGTCAGCTTGGTGAGTTTGGATTACTTCAGTGCTGTTTGAGGATGGCCCCTAAGATGAAGCACAGATAAGCTGAAGCTTTATCAGCCTTTGGGATCTCTCCAGCACTCCTTCCCTTCAGATCACAAACTCCTTCTTCAGCAGGATGGCTCTGATTCAGTGTTGATTCTGTGAGTCCTCCTACAGCAGAATTTCAGCTCCAGTTAGAACCAGTCCCACCAGGAATCCCCCAGTGTCACCAGCTGAAAGCTGCAGGTCCCCTGTCCCCTGCTGTGTCAGGGGGTGTGGGAACCCTGCTCTGGGACAGCTCAGTGGCAGGAGTGGCTCCAGGTGCTCCCAGCCAGGGTGACCCTGTCCTGCCCGGCCATGGGGACAAGCAGAAGCTGCTCAGGCAGGGACAGAGGTGTCCCCCTGCCTCTGCCCTGCAGGAGGCCTGGCAGTGGGGACAGTTGACTCTGCTGTGCAGGACAGATGGGGAGGGCTGCAGGCAGCCCTGGGCTGTTGTGTGCACGCAGAGTTGGGGGTTTGGGGACCTCTCACCCCTCAGTCAGGTGCTCTGGAAGTCTGATCTCAGGGTTAACTTCTGCCAGATAAACATTTACCCATCTGGGCCTCAGTTCCTCCAGCCTAACTCGTGACTCCAGCAGCATTACTCCTGATTTACAACATCAAAAGCCATCTCAGTTGTAACTTTATGTTCCCAGCAGAACAAAGATGAATTTTGCTGGATTTTATGGGGCTCCCTTTCCCACAAACCCGTCCTAGGTTTTGCAGGGTGAGACTCACGCTGGCTGCAGCTCCCCGAGTGCGCACTGTGAGAATGACTCCCTCCTCTGGGGGCGGATGGAGGCAGAGAACCGGGAGCTTTTCCTGTGCGGGTCCGGGTAGTCCCGGCTGTGCCGGGGCTGAAGTCCCGGTGCCGGCTGCGTGCAGGGAAGCGCTGCCGGGGCAGAGTCCCCAGCCCTGCCCGGCGAGGTGGGTGTTTTGCTGACTGGCTCAGTATCGCTCATCCCTTCCAGCCAAGGCGAGTTGCTGGGAGGTTGCGTAAAGCAGAGCTCCCAAATATGCGAGAGCATTCCTGACTCCTTGCCCGGAGCCCACCAGTTCCTTTTGAAGATTGAGATAGGCGCGATGAAGGCGATTTTCACCCCGAGCACCAAAGGTCGTGTGAAAGCAGCGAGTGTTTGCAAAGGAGCTGCCCGGGCCCTGCTTTGTGCTCAGAGCGCTCCCCTGAGCTGCTCTGGGAGCCGGGCCCGGCAGAGGGGGTGTCTGGGCTCCTGCTGAGCGCAGGGTGTGTGACAGACCCCAGCGCCAGCAGGATCTGCCCCTCACTCCCAGCCCGGTCAGGACTGACTCCCCTCCAGGGAGACTCCCCAGCCTCTGGCACTGGGAGTTCTCAGATGAAAACACAGAGGAGCCCATTGCTGGTTTTCCTTACTCAACATCTTCAAAACTGGAAGCTTTCAAACCAATTTTAGTTAATGATCATCTTCCAATTCTTAGAACCGAGTACCACTAATTACTGCCCGTGAGCCAGCCCTGGCAGGCCAGCACAGGCCTGCTCATGGTGTGCAGAGGCTGAGGGAAATCCTGAGGCAGGAATCCCACTCTGGCATCCCAGCTGGGGAGGAAGGAAAACTTCCGAGTGCTCCTGGTGAAAAAGTGCCCAGAAGACAGAGATGCATAAAAAGGAGCAGCAGGCTGAGAGCTGAGTTGTGCAAGAGCTCTGGTATCCCCAGTGCTGGGTGGAGGGCTCTGCTCCTCACTTCTACAAACAACACCCAGTTTCTGTGTCTTTATTCGTGCTTATTCACTCCTTGCATCATCAGGCAGGCAGCTGAGGAGCTCGGTGTGTGGTGTGGCTCTGCAGGGCTGTGAAAGGAAAAACAGCATCCTGTGTTTTGTTAGGACACCCACGCGCCGTGTCCGGAGGTGCCCTGGTGCTGTGCTGGGCATGGGAGGAGAGGATTAAAGTCAGGGAAATCAAACCCTGCCTGCATCTGTTTATAAGTGTGCAAAGCCCTGGATTTATAGAATTAAATTTTGGGTGAGTTGGGCTCTAGAACTCCCAGACCTGTGGGGTTGTCCTGGAATCATCAGCTGGAAAGTGGCCACAGAATCAGAGCTCAGTGCTCACAGTCAGGGTGCACAGACTCAGGATTTACCTCAGGGAGCTGAGGGCTGTCCTGGCTGCACTTTTGACTGGGAGTCCTGGGAATGCTGAGCCCCAGCTGTGAGGCAGCCCAGGCATGAACTGCTGAATAACCAGCCTTTGGTGAAGCTGCTGCTCTGTGTCAGGCCCTGACTGAATTGGATTTTGCTCTCTGTGGCTCTGTTCTTTGGGGCACAGCCCAGAGCAGCTGTGTGTTCATGCACTGGTGTGGCATTGCAGGGTTTCTGATCCACTTGGCATAAAGACTGATGAAAAGCAGACTCCTATCTGCTCTCCCAGCCCTTCATAACCTCCCAGATGGACCTGGGGATCTTAGAAGGGATAAACAGGGCAAGAAATGAGTGTTATTAACTGAAAAAAATCATGTTAGTTGAGCCGGGCAACAACGGGCACTGAGGGATCCTACAGGATCCCACAGCTCCGCCCCGGAGGAGCCGGGCCCTGAGCTCGGCGGGGATCCAGGCAGGGAAGAACTGACCACAGATGGGTTTGTGGCTGCATCTGCCTCTGTCTTACCAGCGCTGCTGTCAGGGTCGGCATCCAGCTCTGCAGCTGCCCACTGCTCTGCCAGGGAGCTGTGTTTAACCCATTCCTCTCTGAGGTGGGTCCCTCCTCCTGCTTCCCCAGGCATTTCCTGATTCCAAGCTGCAGGATGTGTTTCTTCTTGCATTTCACTCAGCTTTAGGTGAGGAAGGCTCTGGTGAAGCCAGAGCAAAGGGGTGCTGGGGGTTCTGAGGCTGCTCTGTGCTCCCACCCTGATGGGAAGAGGGGAGTGAGTGCTCCCCTCTTCCCATCAAAGAGAGGAATTCTGCAGCTGGAATGTGTTGTACCAACAGTCAGAGTGATGTGAGTTTTACACACACACAGAACTCACAGAACCTGTTTGTCCAAAGCCCTGACAGTCACTGATGCTTTAATGGCCTTTACACTGCAAACATGCTTTTATTTTTTCAACCTTACCTTTAAAAATAATATTGTAAAATATGAACCAGCCGAGCTGGTAGTGAGGACTGCAGAGCTGCTGTGTGGCCCTCAGGATGATGCTTGATCCTTCGAAGCCAAAGTCTTTGGGAAATGAAAAGCTTTGGGAAGTGGAAGTGCTATGGACAGCCTGTGGTGTTCATTGTAAAATTCAGGGATTGGCCATGGTCCAGCCTTGCAGAGACCTGGCTGCTCCCTCTCCAGACAGTGCTGGAACAGGACAGTGATGCCAGAGGAGCCCAGCTGGAGTCTGTCCTGCTCTCCCACTGCCTGGAACAGCAGAGGGAGCAGGCTCTAACCCCAGCAGCTGGGTGTGGAGTGTTTGTGTGCTTTCTGATAACACAGGCTGGGGATCTTCCCTCCTCATATTTAATTTGCCCTTTCCTCCAGCCCTCTGTCCTTATCAAATCCCTCCTGGCATTGCTTCCCTCCCAGCTTCCTTTTCCCCAAACCCCTGATACAAGATCCAGCTGCTGAGAGATGTAGTAAAGATTTCCCTGCTGGGTAAGGAGAGCCCTGGGCTTTCTCAGGGGCTCATTCTTTTCCACGGTCAGGAATTTATTGATGATCTTAATCTCAGGCCTGCAACGTCACTGCGTGGTGACCATAAATGTTTTTGAATGATCTGCTGATGGATTTATTTGTCTTCCCATGAGGATCCCAAGGGGTGGGAGGGCTTGGGAGAAGGGAGTTTCTGTTCATGCCTTTTGCTCCCTCTGAAGTGGTGGCAGGATGGAATACCTGGGAATGGCAGCTCTGGCTTGCAGGAAGCACTTTTACAAGCCTCCCTCCAGCTCTCATTCCCAGCCCCAGCAGGTGCTGGGGAAATTGCCAGGTTTTATCCATCAGCTGCCTTGGGATGCTGTGCAGACATGAGTGTCCCTCACCATTCCTGCCTTGGGGTCCTCAAATTTGGGTCTTTAGCCTCAGTGTTCCTCCAGGGAGAGTTCAGGCACAAAACCAGCCCAGCCTAAAGCCTCTGCTCAGGGTATGAGGAATCTTTTTCCAGGTCAGGTGTGCTCTGGCTTCTTGCTCCATGCAATGGGGTAAGAAATGGCCCCCACATCCCAGGGTGGTGCAGGGTTTAATTACTGTTTGTAAATGTCTGGGAGATCAGCTGATAAAGGGCCCCTGATCCACTGCTCCAGGCTGTTCCAACCCACACTGCCCTTCCAGGCACTGCCACCTCCCAGCCACTTCCTGGGGACAACAGCCATCCCCCTTGGACCAGGACACAGTGGGACACTCTGGCATCTCCCTCCTGTGATGGATTTTCAGTATCCCATGGCAGTGGGCTGTCTTTCAGGCTGCACTCACCTGGAAGGAGTTTTCTTTGCTTCCCTGGTGGGTGTGTGTGGCTGAGGCTGCAGACTCTGGAATGAATCTGGAGTAAACTCGTTGTTCCCTGTTAGCTGGGAAGCCTTTGACTGGAAGGAAGATGTTATTCCCTTGGTGAGGGGATCCATGTTGGGATGACCTACAAGACAAACAGGAAAGGGATGTAAATACCAGCCCAGGCACCGAGGAAGGAGAGTGCACCCAGCAGGGAATGTGAGAAAGGAAAAGAACCGGTGTGACAGGACCCTGTGGAGAAGCTGCTGCTGGATTGGAAAAGTGCTGGGCAGAGCTGACTTCCAGGGACACTGATAAGGCAACACTGAACTCAGTCCTGAGCCCAGGAACAAAAGCACCATTAGCAATTTCAGGGAATCAAACAGGAGAGCTCCCAGCTGCTGTCAGCTGTCAGATAAACTCTGTGCCCTCACCCCAGGTCTCACCCTCAGCGGGCAAAGGGCCAGGAGATCTTTTGAAGCTTGGCACATTATGCACCAATGTGGCTTCTCCTGAAGCCTGTGGCATTTCCAGTGTTGTGGGGTGTTCTGGTGATCCCCTACAGCTACTCCAAAGTCCCAGGGTGGTTTCTGGATGGTTCCCCCAGCAGAGGTTCAAAGGGACCTTCCCAGAGCTCACGGAAGCCTCCTGTGACACTCCAACCCAACATGCCCTAAGAAGCTCTGGATCTGTGTGTGAAGGTGCTCCATGGGGCAGCAGAGCCCAGGTAAGCAGGACCATCCTCCCTCCCAGCTGCAGGCTCACAGACGTGGAGAAAGCCATTTCCCAAATTTTTCCAGATTAAATCCTCCTGTGGCTTGGGCCACAAATGCTGCCAGGGCAAAAGTGGTATTGCTTTGCTGGCAGAAATGGTGAGTTTCAGAAGGAAAAAGGGCTTGGGGATGCCTTTGAATTGTTTCTACCTGTGGGTGATGACCAACAAAGGCAAACCCACATTTCAAAGCCAGTTGTCTCCCTGCGAGTGGTTACAGCTGCCAGCAGCACTCACACCAAAAGCTGGGAGAGCTTCCCAAGGGTGGGAAGAGCTCTCTGTGACTGCCCAGGACTTGACACTGGCAGGAAGTGTCTGTGTGTGACTGCTGTGTCCACAGTCCTCCATCACCTCTATGTGTCTGATTTTGTTCAGGGCCCCAGAATTCCAGGAGGGAGTTGCTGTCCTTGCAGTCAGGAATCTGTGGGTTGTGTGAGTTACCCCAAATCACAGAATAGATCACAGTGACATGGGACAAAATCCTTCAGATTGCCAGGATGAAGCTTTACCTCCTGCAACCTCCTCTGGCATTTAAAGCTTTATTGTTAACTGCTCAGATTGACTTTCCTGGTGGACTGTAATGAGAAGAAACATCTGATGGCCAGGCCTCACTCAATGATGTGGGAGTGTCCAGTTTAAGCTGGAGAGGGGCAAGAAAACCCCTGTATTATAGACTCAAACACAAAAGGATGATGCTTTTTCCTGTCTTGTTTTTTCCTTGTTTCCTATGGCAAGCTGGTGAAATGCTGAGATGTTGAACTGCCTTTGTTGTAACACAGGATTTGGTCCCAGAGCTGAGGATGGCTTTGAGGTCTATTTGGACACTTTTTCCTTGTTTCTCACTCCTTTTTTTCCTTCTCAATTTTAATCTGTCACTCAAAAACAGTGACTACACAGAAGTTCCTTTTTGCTGACTGAGAGCAGTGACCATGAAACTGCAGGATCTGTCCACCTTCTTCTCCTGAGATATCTCTTTGTCTATAGTCATAAATTATCAGCCACTGCCATCTTTTAAATAGATAGTTTCCTGTTCTGCCTCTTGTAGGTTAGATATTATCTCCCCTAGTAAATCATGAGTCAGGGATGAATTCAAGAAGGCCGTTCCCAGAAGCAAATTCTTACAATGTTAAAATTAATACGATGCGGAGCCATTATACCATGATAGAGAAAATAATTATGGCCTGCAAACCAGTTTAATCAACACAGAACATGCTGGGGCAGGTGCCCAGCCTGAGTCACTGCAGCAGAGTTCAGAGTTCCAGTGCAGGGGCTGTGTGAGTGAACAGGATTGTGGCAGCTGAGCCCCGGGACCGCTCCGTGTGCTCTCTGCACACCCAAACTGGGAGGGAAAACACCTTTGCTGATGTAGAAATACCATCAAGTGACTATAAAAGCGTGAATTGCTTCAGGAGCGTGCATGCAGCCAGTCAAGGTGTCTCAGCTGATGAGTGGCAGCTCATTAAGCTGATTAAGTTGTGCCTTCACTCGGTGTTAAGCAGCTCTGCAAAGTCATCACATATTCTGGAGTCTGCCTCAGCACAGGGGATGGGGCTGCTCTAGGAGCACTCTGAGAGGGGACAGCTCACTGGGGAATGGCTCAAAGTTGGGGAAAAAACTCTCTCTAGAAATAACAAAACAATCCCAAAGCAATCAGAGCTACAGCAGGACACCACAAAAGGGACAAAGCAGCCCAGGAGGTGTGTGTATGTTATTATAAAGCATCTGATAGTGGGTAATGACACTCGGTGTTCTGTTAACAGCTCCCACATCTCCAAACACCCTGAATTCCTGTGGATGAAGGCTTACGACACCCTGCTGCAGCCTGGGCACCTGCAGGGCTGGGCAGCAGGCACAGAACAGTTAAGTGACTTGCACAAGGGTGAATCAGCAGGGCTTGAGGAACTCAACCTGAAGGTAGGTGCTGAGCTGGAGGAACTGGCACAGCTCCCCAGCAGTGCCACCAGGTGTGACCCTGCACCCCCTGAGCCCAGCAGTGCCACCAGGTGTCAGCTGCCAGTGCCTTTTTTAGAGTTAGGGTTACCAGAACCAAACCCAGTGCTGGTATTACTGTATTTCCTGTTTTGCTTTCCAAGTCACACGAATTTCATGCTTTAATTTTAACTGTGCATCGAGGTAGGTGCCTTCAGAGTTTCAAAATTTTAATCCTTTAATGCAAGCCTCCTGTTGCATGGAAAGCTGAGTGATTCTGGGGATGGGGAAGATCAAATTTCTCTGCTGTCTACAGGCCAATTTGTATAGACTGGGAGCCACAGCACATCTAAAATCTCACCTGTAACTTCTGAGCTGGGCCTAATTAATGCAGCATGTGGGTAGAATGCTTTATTTGCAGTACCACACCTTCCCTGCCTCCCTTCTTTTCCTGGGCTTTTCAAAAAGAGGACTGGGCAGGATTCTATTTAGAGAGCCAAATAAATCCAGCCCTGCCTGTGTTGTACGTGATCCCTCCAGCTTTTCAGATGTGGTCCCACGAAGGGCTGAATGCCCTTCCTGTCCTACTTCTGCCAATCCCAGTGTAATTGGAAGGTCTGGGACCATAGAAGATAAAAGAAATGGCTTTAACACAAATGTGAAATTATTCCAGTCTGTAGGATGGGAAGAGCTGAAGTTCCTGATCTTTAGGAACATTGTGTGAACTTTATTAATTGTCTTGTCTGCCAGTTACCAATGGAAAATACTCTGGAGGTGCCTTGGTTCCTGTTCTGGTGACTTGAGAGTTGGATTCTGGCAGTGATCCCATGTCCCCTCCCCAAATGGCACAGGAGGCAAAGAGAATAGGGAAAGGCTTGGGACTGAAGAACAAGGCAATGGGAGCTGAGGGGAAAAGAAAGCATTTGGGGCATGATTCCACTCATACAAACATGAGGATGAAGGGACTGAACTGTGGTTGGCAGAAGCAAGAAGGAGCAGAGGAGATGCCAGGCTCAAAGAGGGGGAATGGATGAGCCACAGGCTGATTAAAAACCCATCCAGATGGAACCTGTGCTTGGCCACAGCAGCAGCAACCCTGGAATGACTCAAACCCCTCAAGGAACAACCAGGAACGGCTGGGAGGGGAATGGAGGCTCTGCTCTGCTTGGCCTTACAAAAGGCTGAAGGGGAGAGTGGCAGGGAGTGGGCAGGCAGTGCTGGCTGCTGCAGAAGGTGCTGATTTACAGTGAGATTTACAGTGAGATCACAGGGAACTCTTCCTGCTCCATTTTCCTCCCTCAGCTGAGCTGTTCCAGGCTGCATGCACGGACAAGTGGAACGGTGCTACTATGGTGCTAAAAATAACAAACCCCAAATATGGGCCATTCCATGACAACTGGGAGAGCTTTGCAAGGAATCAGACCCCAAGAAATCAGTCTTCTGGTGGATTCAGCCTTTCCTGTAAAAATGCCCCCTGAGTTATCAAGCAGCTGAGCACAAATCATCTTTTCCACTTATTTTTCTTTGTAGGAAAACGCTTCAGGACAGACCAAAATTTGAGGTGTGTGATGCAACTCCATGAATTTCAGCAGAGCTGCTCTGACTTGGGCTGCTCCAAAATTACAAGAGATTTCTGAAGATGTGGTCTGAGTGTTCATCTGCAGGGAGCAGGGATCCTGAGCCAGCTGTTCTTTATCAACAACCAGAACCAGAACAGAGCCTGCTCTGCCCTGGCCACGGGGTCCATCTCCACGTGGCCCTGCCATGTGCTTGAGGTTGTCCAGCCCATGCTCCATGGCCAGCGGGGTTGTGCTGAGGGAAGCAGGTCCTGCCCAATTCTGCTGGAGCTGATTATTAAAATTGCAGCAGGTTTCCAGAGGAGCTGATAAAAAACTGCATCCGCAAGCTCCTTCTGCCCTGGCGCTGCCAGGCTTGGCTGCTGCTGCCCAGCCTGGAGGGCTGGATGCAGTCCTTGCCCAGCAAGGGCAGTTCCTGATCCCTTCCAGGACAGCTCGTGCCGGGGAAAGGCACTGGGGGCCTTCTCTCACCCGTGCATCCAGCTCTGGGTTTGGCGCATCCATCATCACCCCGGTGCTGCTGAGGGTAATTGGAGACCAGGCACCTCCACACCCTGGGAGATTCAGCTCCTGCACGTCTCAGAGTGCCCTCAGAGTGCCAGGAATTGTGTTTGGGTGATGCAAGGGGCACTGTGCTGCCAGGGAAACCCAGCAGCAGCAGATTCAGTGGCTGGGTCCTGCAGGGATGTGTGCAGGCAGGGCTGAACTGGCAGAGTGACACAAGTGGGTCAAGTCACCTGTTGGGTGTTCTAGGTCAGGCACTGAGAGGCAAATAAGCTCTTTCCACTGCCTAAATTACAAGTGGGTGACTTCCTGTGCTGGCATTTATCCCTGACTCAAGGAATGTGCTCCAGAACGGCTGAGGGGGACACAGCCAAGTCCTTCAGGTGGGGGGAACCAAGTCAGCAGCTCCCAAAAGCCTGGTGTAGATGGGTCCAGTGCCTCCCCTTGTGACCTGCCGCAGGAACTCTTCTCCAGGGATAAAGCCTAGGAGAGAAGCAGCCAAGCCCTTGTGTAGTTTGTGGTTTGGCCTGCTGCCCACCCTGCCCTTCAAGCAGGAAATTCTCAAAGGGAAGGGAGTGCTTTGAGAAGCTCCCTGCAGACTCTGCCTGCTCTGCCTTAGTCACAGCCCAGCATCAGGTCAGCTGGCACTGCTGGAAGCTGACCAGGCAGACTGATGGCGCCTACAGAAAGTCTTTGAGCAACTTCTCTACCTTGATCATTTTCCCCTCATCTTTTTCTGTCCTTTACGTCCTTGATTGCTGTTATTCAACCCTGAGATAATGCACTCCTGATATCACTGAGATGGGAGAGACAAGCAAGGAGCAAGAGATCAAAGCAAGGAGAAGAAAGAGAAGATGCCAAAGGCAGGAGAAGAAAGAGGGGAACATGCCAAACACTTCCTTGATTTACCTACTTTACATACCCGGTACTGAGTTTCAGAAATCCCTCATGTACGTAATTTTGGGAGCTCTGGAGTTACCACGTAGTCCCCAGACAGCGGGAGGCTGTGGAAGGGCATCCTCCTTCCCCCAGCTGAGGAAGCAGCTGGGGAGGTGCATCCAGAAAGCCCAGGAGGCCCTTGGCGCCTGCGAGTGTTGGCTGGGCTGGAGAAGGAGCCCTGCCGGGAGCAGGCTGGGAAAGCGCGGCGGGTTTAGCGCATCTTTCTGCTTCCCTCTGCTGGAAGGCGGGTGTAATTCCTGAAAATCTGGGATCCGCGGGAAGGGCGGCAAAAGGCGGGGAGAGGAGTCACCCCTGGAGGTATCCCCGCACAAGGATTAACTGCACCGGGTGATTGGAATGTGCTCCTGAAGGAATGCACCGTGTGTGTCCCGGAGGGCTCCAACAATGGGACAAACAGGGTCAGGGAAAGTGGGTGGGAGACAGGGAGGTGGCACGAGTGGTTTCATCCATCTGGAGTCATTTCCAGCCTTAAACCACTAATATTGCATTACCATTTCTCCTTCCGTTATCAGTTGTGATTATTAAGTTAATTTAATGACCTCGATCTAAATTTGGTTGCTATTTTTGTCGCAGAACAGGATCGTTATCAGTGGCAAAAAAAAACCTCATAAACTTCAAACATTTTTGTTACTCACTTGGTTGAACTGAAATCCCTTTGGTTGAGACTTAAATATATTTTTTCTCTCCAGTATGAGATCCCTTCCTGTGGTGTTTATAAGGAAATCTTGAAACTTAAGAAGAGCAGCCAAGGATAGCAACGCTGAATATGGAGATGCAGGAAACATGTGAACACAACAGCAGCTTTCCTTTGAAATGGGATGAGATAAAGGCAAATCCAACATTAATGCAGTATTCCTGTCAGAGAATCAGCAGTCACTCCTGCATTTCATTTCCCTGGTTTATTTAAAAAACCCCATGGAAGCACTGCTGTTGATGAATGTTTTGTTTCATTGCATTTCTTATTCCCTTGTGCTGGTTTATCCCCAAGAGGAGGAATTTTGGACCTGGAACATCTCTAACACACTGTGGCTATAAACAGCTCCAGATACCCCTCGATTTGCTCCAGTAATGAACCCTGGCTGTGCTTTGAGTGAAAGACCTTGGCGTGGGTGAGGTTTTCACCCTTCAGCTCTGCACTCACTGTGGTAAGTGCTGTTTATTTTCGGGACATGGTACCGAGTGGTGCTGTTCTGCTCGAGGCACCTCGTGCTCCGCAGCATCCCTGAGCCGGAAAGGCGGGGATCCGGTCACAGCCCACACGTCCAGCGCCACGACTCAGGCCAGAGCCCGGATTTTGTTTCTAAGCTCAGTCCCGGCTCTGAATGTGAGCAGGGCCGGGGCTCCAGAGCTGGCCCAGGTCAGCTATGGCTTTTACTGTCTCCATTGAGAGAAGCCGGCGCTCGGGGCGATGGCTCGGGGGCGAGAGGAGCCCAGGTGAGGGATGAGGTGGCGCCCTGAGATGGCGCCCTCCAGGGCCTCACCTGAGGTTTCACCTGCGGGCGGCACCGCCTCACGCCCCAGCCCCGCCCAGGTGAGGCGGCGCGGGGCGCGCCGGGAACGGCCGGTGGGTACCTAAGCGGCTGAGGCGGCGCGGGGAGCACCGGGGAGATCCCCAACCCCGCTCAGGTGCGGTCTGTGTCCGCCCATACCTGCCCGTTCCTGCCGGTGCATCCCCGCCCTCGCCGGCACCGGGAATGCGGACACCCGATGGCCGCGACAACAGCCGCCTCAGCTCTCCTCCAATCACCGTGCCTGTTACTTTGAGCACTCTGGCAGGCGCCCAATCACAGGCGAGCTCTCAGCGCCACCGCGGCTGGTTTAAGGTGGTTCGGCGGAGGCGCTTCGTGCGTGCAACTTAAGGCGGCTCCGTCTGTTGTTCACGCCACCGGGAGCCGCGCACACGGGGAAGGCGGGAGAAACGGGTCCGGGAGAAGGCGCAGGCCCGCGGCTGTCCCCGCAGCTCTGGGCAGAGGAGCTCTCCGCTGCTCCAGGCGGGGCCCGCGGGTCCGTCTCGTCCCGCCCCAGCCGAGCGGTGGAACGCGGCTTCTTCCGCCCGGCCCCTCAGAGCCCTGTGCCCATAGGCTGGGCCAGACCCCACCTCCGCGCAGCAGCCAATCCTAGCCCCCACCTTGGGGCCGGCCTTTGATTGACAGCGCTGAAGACCAATCGGATGCGCCGGGCAGGAAGCGGTAGCGGCGCTCGACCGGGACCCGGAGTTGGAGGCCGGGGCCGGGCTGGGGCCAGCGGCGGGGCCGGTGAGTGGCGGGGCCGCC